>CM037777.1:2974001-3024001 GCA_021229015.1 Solen grandis
ACTCGCTGAGAGTGAAACTTTATATCTTTGTGATCAATGAAATGAAATTAAAATGGAAATTTGTTTCGTTACTTGAAAAGAAAAAAAATGATTCAAGGTTTCTTAACTGGAAATTGAAAATGCATATTCCATATCATTTAACAAAACATGACTTTAATTTAAAAAAAAAAGAAAAACAAAGTTCGTTAAAAAGTTATAGTTGAGGCATGATATTTGAATAGCTGCTCTACTAGGAATACGTTAATGAAGTTGTTTTTGGTCCATAAATATGTCTTTAGAAGAATCAACAATCTAAAATAAATATGAATATAATTTATTTAGATATATTCATACGCATTTAATTTGATAACATGAATAATAACTTTTAAGGAAGGACCAAAAATAACTTAAATCAAGTATGCAGAGTAACAACTTTGGATATAAAGTTGAAGTAATTATCTGTTAATTCAGAATGTGTCATCATATTGCAGACCCATACGATTGTCATAACAATATTACTTTGAGTTTTTTTAACACCCCCTGACATTTTGAGGTCTATATCGAGGGCTGACCATGAAACTCTACCACCATCTCCTAATTGAGAAATATAAACTGATTCAAGGAATCGTAACTGGAGCAATAGAATGCTTGTAAAAAAACAACAAGTATTGGAATCTACAACGTATCTTACTCAGATTCAGATTAAAATTTCTTTTAGCACATAGAATAATGTTTAGCGGTCTGCCCTCGTTATGGACTGCATTATACATAAATGTAGTCTTAAACATGGATATGGAAAGAAAGGATGTCTTATAAACAAATAAGACTTGAGAGTCCGAAAAATTGTTATTCTATATTTTAATATATCCTAAAAGAAAAAAAATATGAAAAAACTTCGATTGTTCATCTTTTTCGAACAATCGAACAACAAGAAGGGAGACTCAAATTAATTGAATCAACACTTCAAAGTTAGTAATGACCCGTGAGTTATAAAATCTCTGAATATTGTGAAGGGTACAGCAGTCTATCTAAATCAGGATCTAAAAACAGGTAGGACAAAACACAGTGATGGGAAAACAATGTACATATGGAAGATTTCACCGTTCGCCTTACTAAATTAGCCGTTCAAATACAAGAGATGAATGAGCTTTCCACTCTTTCGCGGTTTATTAGTTTACTTCGATTAGAAATTCAACTGCCTTCGGTTTTCGGTTGGATTTAATACACTACATGAATTCAAGCATTTTGGTTTGTCTGACTTCAAAAAATGGAATACTTTTCACACATTAATGAGCCAAAACTGTAAACGTTTGCCGTTTTGAACGTTGTGGTTGCTTACGCTTCCTTGACTGTTAATCATAAAAAACGTTCTGAGTGTCATTCATTGAAAGTCAAGCTGTGTTCCATAATATTTCAAAATGCTCGACTGATAATATAAAACGTCTCATATCATTGCATAAGCATATAAAAATCGATACACTGTATTTTCCTTTAAGCGCGGACCAATGGCAGTATTCCCCGTTTGTTGTTTTCTTATTTGGTGTTTACTGGAGATGCCGCGTTCTTGACAAATAAACACAAGAAACCCTGTAAATCAGTCGTGGTTTTAAGAACTCTGCTAATGAAACCTTGACTTTCACTGCAATTGGAACCTTATTGAAGGACCTTACAAATGGTATTCTTTTAAAGGACCTTTTGATTAGAACCCCTTTTGAAGGTCCTTATGATTAGCGGGATATATTGAGAGTTTTGCTGAATGTTTTGCTATATATCTCAATGAAAACTGTTGTATGCGGGAAAAATCCATTGTAAATTTATAAACTTGTTTTACAAAGAACTTATATCTCTCACTTGTATGGACAAGTTCTTACTTATCTTGGCCGAAGGGGCTATTTTTTCTCTCACGAATTATCCCTGGATTAAAACCCTTTTAAAAGACATTGTGATTGACATTAATGCAAGAATGGTATTCTATTGAATGATTTTGGATTAACTCTGTTGGAAGGACCTGAATAATCTTGCGATTAAAACCCTGTTGAGAGACCTTGCGGTTAGAACCCATTTGGACGGACTTTGTGATTAGAGCCCTATTAATTAAATGAAATTGCGATTGGAACCCTAGCTGCTGAAGGACTTTGCGACTGGCATTATATTGCTTGTTTTGAAAGACCACGAGAATGTAATCATGTGATTTAAATCTGTGTCCTGAAGGAAATTGCAAACTAAAACACTCGCTCTGACTGTCGGTTAAATCTAATTTAGAATTTATGGTACGGTACAAATCCCAACTTTAGAACTATAGAACAGATGCGATAATGAGTTGGCATATTTTTAGAATTTGAAATTCAATTACGGTAAATCTTGAAAAGTATTAAAAGAAATGAGATCATTTCAAACTTATATTTACTCTTCAAAACTGTCAATGTAAAGAATGTAAATGCATAGTCCGTGTTTGAACGCAATAGCGTAATTAATGTAGAAACTACGTCATGCTTGCAATACAATTATAATTTATAGTACATGTACATATCGCTTAATACCGAAGGATTGTTCGTTAATGGTCCTGAGGGACGTTATATGATAAAATTGTGTGATGAACAATAACTTTTTTTTTTGGAAAGTTGGAAAAAATTGAGCGACAATCAAAGAAGATTCGAGTTAAAAAAAAAAGTATTACCAGCAGGTCCTGACGGTTAATTCGCCTTGCAAAATATTTTAATCAATATTGTTATATTGTAATGGTATGAATATTGTAATGGAATATCATTAATTACTAGAAACATCAATACTATCAGATTTATTAAACTTTAGACAGATGGCTTACAGGTGTGAACTATTGATTTTCTTGACAGTGAAGGACAAAAGATATCCTTCTTTTGGTCGCGACATTGACAGTCTCATTAAAATCATATCCTAATTTGCGCTCCTCAACTATACGCTATTAGGATCTGACAACATCGCATTAGGGGTCACGCCAGGTTGACCTAAGTAATTTATATGCATAAACAAGTGCTCGATTTTAAACCAATTAAATAGCGCGTTTCTAACTGACTTCGGTAAAATATTTGTCACAGGGTGAGAAAAATGTGCAGCTTGACCGGGACTCGAACAAGGGGCCGTTTGCTTACAGGGCGAATGCTCTACTGAACGAGCTTTCAACCCTATTGTGAGATTGATGCGGTTACTTCCCCTGGTTATACCCTACGATTTGGTTGGCGCCGATTTGATTGGCTTATACAAAGGTCAATCTGAGACGATCCTCTATATGTTGTTGTCAGATTCAGTTACCGATTCTAAATCTGATTTCAATGAGATTGCGGTAGTGATAGAAATGTATCTGTATCTGAAGTTTGAGGTTTTAGATGAGAACGAATCCATGGGACGGGTGCTCCTTTTTATGCCGCAAACACTTCTGGCAGTTTTTTCCTTTTACATTTCAATCACTTATATGAATGATTTATCCAATCAGAACTTTAAATCTGAGCGTATATTTAGAAACTATTTCTAGTAAATATCATGTAGTAATTTACAACGAGTTTTTTTTTGGTTCAGAACTGTCTGGTATAGGATGCACTAGATATGTTAAACAACAACTGGTAAATTCACGAGAAACGCGTCTTCGTTGTGCAAGAAATGAAATATTCAAACACTGTCCAAAATACGAGTTTCGTTTTATAACAGATGACATGTACAATTATGTTGGGATTTCAGAGCAATTCGTACATGAAAATGGAGGGCGTTCTGGAGGAATGAACAGGAATAAACTCGCGTTAATTTACGGAATGATTTTGAGGATTCGAAGGACTGTTGAATCGGGATATCTCGAATCTTGTTTAGCAAGAAAACGATGAAAAAATAAAATGAATGATGGTCGATTCTTGTTAGAGAAGTTGTTATCTTTCAGTTATATTCCATGCAAGAGATGTATGTTACATGAGCATTAGATTCTGGGTCCGGGTTTTATGGAATGGAAATTTATGGAAAGGATAGAACTGCAATATGATTGTATCCAGACGGTGGTTGTATAACTAGATAAAACTGATTAATAAAGCTGATTAATAAAACGTTGCAAGATAAAAAGCGTAACAATAATAATAATAATAATAATAACATTAACAATAATGTCATTAATAATAATAATAATCTACTATTAACGCCGATTTCAATTTTAGAATTCCTGATGAAACAACTCAAAGCGGTTGGATATACTACACTACTACTAATAATAAATGAATACACTATTAAAAAGGACGAATAAATTCGTCATAATAAATAAATATCATAAATAAATTTTGTAATTCCGACATATATTGATTATGCGTCTGCATCTACCATTTACAAGTAGCGATTATATAAAATATAGCTAAATAAATACAGTGGTAATAAATAGACTTGATTTTATATAAACAATGTCTGGATTGGTGCAAAACTGTAATCACAGTTTGGACTGCAACACTGGAACACAACAGTTGTGGGGTTGAAATTCCTTACAGACATGTTCCCGTATATAATTTTTCAATATTGTAATGTGTACAGTTGTCTTTTAGAGACAAGTTCTACAAATAAAAATAATATATGATTTTCTTCTTTTTTTCTCTCCTATATATAACATGGTTGTAAGAGCAATTTTTCCGACGTTTTTAGAATTACTGATGCTGAAAGAAGGCATTACATTCCGATTTTTCGAACCTTCGTCGACATTTCCGCCATCACGACCGAATGAGAATATATAGTCACGTTAGATTTTTTTTTCTAGCGCTACCCGGATGAAAGTGCAGGGTACCAGATAAGATATACACGTAGCGGAATGCTACAAACTATGCCTTGGTACAGGGCAACATGTCAGTAACAGCTGTATGAATGCAGCAAACGTCTGACAATGTGTTAACCAATATGTTAAAGGTCATCATTAAACTATGAAATCATAATACTTAAATTACAAACAGGAACTTATGATCAGATCGTAAGTACACAGTGAATTTGAAGGAGTTGTATATTGAGAATAGTGAGGCTAAACACGATGAAAGGACGTGTACGTCATGAGACGAATAAAGATAACAACTTCAAATAGTCAAACGTGAAAAAAAAACTCAAATGATCTACTATAAAACTTAATTTTGGTTAAAAGGAGAACACGTGAATTGTTAGTATATTCAAAAGTTTATATTTAGATTTCATAGTTTAATGCTGATGAGATTAAAACTCCTTATTCCACAATAGCGTAATCGCGGTTTGTGATTCAGACACTCTCCGACACCACCGAGAACATAGCGGACACATGCAGTCAGAGCATGGTCTCACAAACAACGACTATTCTAGTGCGGAAATCCTGGGGTAATAATCCGTGCTTAGTTTCTGTATATTCTTGCCTCAGACTATTGTTCCTAAACTTGTTGTAGCTTGCCATTGTGATGACTCCTCCCCAAACTGGTCCAAGTGAATAAAAAACTTGCACCGCCGCTTCGAGCCATACCTGTCAAGATGGTTGTCATGGTTGCAAACATGGGAGTTTCAACAACCCAACAAAACATGCAGGATCAAACTGCATAACAATCACCGCCAGCCCTGACTGCTGACAACTCGGGTTTCATCCACCCATTCGATTTGTCAGCAGAAAAGCCAAGAGAACTGACACCAAGAGAAATGACACCAAGACAAAACGTAAAGAAACACAACGTCACACAGACAAATGAGAGTTGAAGTTTAAATCATCGCCAAATATAAATACCCTGACACAGTCGAACAGTCGATACAGACTGCAAAACTAGAGTATCTATAGAACAATTAAATACTGGCAAAAAGGTTGATATGCCAGAAAGTTCGTTGGAAACGCGACAGTTACACCAGAAAAAAAAATCAGAAAGTTTGATTGTCAGAAACAGGTGCGATCTAATCAAAACTGATTGATATATACCTGAAGGTTTCATGAATCCTGCTACAACTTTGCTAAGTCTAATTCCAAAACAAATCAACATAGGAGACTCAACAGGAGAAACGGTCACTATCGCCACCTAAAATGCCCCAATGCGCCTCAAGCAGTGTCAGGAAAACGTATTTAAAACAACGAATTCTTGAACATGAAATCTTTTTGCTACACAGAAAAATATTGGAAAGTATGAACAATGATACGATCATTTTTTTCCGATGATAAATTTATCATTTTTTAGGGGGAGAAAAAAAAGACCACGGAAGGCCGCCACCGATATTATTTGGCATGTTGAAGAAACGAACGCATTAAAAGGGTAACGGTTGGACAAACCCGGTCCAATTAATGTCCCAAATGACCAACATGATGTTGATTTCCCTAGTCCACCCATCAGTTATAATCATGCAATACAATGAAACATGACGGCCATGCGATATCCGCATCCCCGCATCCCCTGGGACATGATACAAAATGTCCATCTCCCTCTTTAAACTACCTCGGACGAGTTCTCCGTGCTGCAATGATTTCATTGCGAATGCCGTTTCTGAAAGAAGCTTTACAAAGAGTTTTGCATACAAGTAACGCGGTCAGCGATGGAGTAAATCTTAACAAACTTATTTGTCAAAATTAGTTATACAGTTAAAAAAAATGTATGCCTTTGAAAATAGGGCGGTATTTAGAGGAATTCTAAAATATGTTATTTAAAGATATGAAATATATCGAGAAACGTTGTCAACACACAAAATGGCATTATTTAGTTTTCTGTACACGATTTAGTGAGGCTGTCTTCTTTTAGAATCATTAGAAAAAAAATTAGAATATCATTTCAATTTAATTCAATAAAATATTTGTTGTTTTTTTAATGTAGGTCATGAGGGCCGATATTACCTGGGCGTCTTTGAGTCTATTGAAGTCGGTAGACAAGAAGAATTTGATACCGGTCCAGGAGCCAGGCAAGGTGATTCCCCGGATGAAGAAGACGACAAGGAGGATGTAGGGCAGGATAGCGGTCACGTACACAACCTACAAGAATGGAAAATGTCAAGGACATCATACATATGGCTTGGCTGTTGAACAACCTAAATGGATGAACATATTCATAGAAACACACGATTGATTTGTTTCTTGCATATGATGTACCCATCAAATATTCAAACAAATCATCATTCTCTTATCTAAGATCTTGTTTTTTTTTAATTAAAGATATTAGCAAATCGTTATAGCTGTGTTGTAAATGGATCAACGTAACCGATATACTGTCTTTCGGACTTGAAATCAGCAAATAAAATACTGGTAGAAGACAATGCAATTTTCCAGTAGTAAAATATACCCCCCCCCCCTTGTCCACTTATGGCTAGGTCCTTTGCTCTCAAACAGTACAACAAACAAACACATGTGTTCTTTAGCCCAAACAAGGTCAACCATTGACTATCCGTTACCCAGTGTAGCTAGCTATTGGATAGCATCCAAGTTAACTTGAATACATTTCTAAATATAGGAAAGGTACAAAAAGAAGGATTACCTTGCCGACTGATCTGACGCCCTTGATAAGGCAAAGAAACACCAGGAACCAGGCACCTAGCAGAGACAGGACCAGATGCCACTGGATCGTGCCCGGGTGGTCAATTCCCTGGGACATACCCAGTACGTTGTGTCTGTAACAAAGCAGATTGGAGGGTTTAACTAAAACAAATTGGAGGGTATAACTAAAACAGATTCGTGTAGAAGCTACATAGTGGTCCTAACTACATAGTGATGAAACAATGTAATCAGTCCTGTCTACATAGTGGAAATACAATGTTATAAGTCCTGGCTACATCATAATAGTGCAAAGTAATAAATCCTGGCTACATAATGATGATGCCATGTAACTGGTCCTGGCTACATAGTGATGATGCAATGTAATCATTCCTGTCTACATAATGATGATGCCATGTAACTGGTCCTGACTACATTGTGATGATAAAATGTAATCAGTCCTGGCTACATAATGATGATAAAATGTAACTGGTCCTGGCTACATAGTGATGATAAAATGTAACTGTCCTGGCTACATAGTGATGATGCAATGTCACAAGTCCTTGCTACATAATGATGATGCAATGTAATCAGTCCTGGCTACATAATGAAGATGCAATGTAATCAGTCCTGACTACATAATAATGATACAATGAAATTGGTCCTGGCTACATATTGATGATGCAATGTAACTGGTCCCGGCTATACTGTGATGATGCAATGTAATCAGTCCTGGCAACATAACGATCATACAACGTAATTGGTCCTGGCTACAAAGCGATGATATTGTATAATCAGTCATAGGTCCTGGCTACATAGTGATTGTGCAATGTTATCAGTCTGCTATATCGGTCCTGTCTACAAAATGAAAAGGCAATATAATTGGTCCTGGCTACATAGTGATTGTGCAATGTTATCAGTCTGCTATATCGGTCCTGTCTACAAAATGAAAAGGCAATGTAATTGGTCCTGGCTATATAGTGATGATGCAATGTAATGGGTCCTAGCTACATCGGTCGTGGCTACATATTGATAACATACTCGGTCCTTGCTACATAGTAACGAACGATTGCAATTGATGATAACAAAAAACTACATTATGAGATAAATGACTCCAGTAAATCCTAACATAAAGACATCTTAATCATTACGACCACCTCAACACTGAGACCAACTCAATATTAAGACCACCTCATTAATAAGACCATGTCTGTTTCCCTTATTTGATATTTAATATCACGAGATCTTCAGAAAAGCACTTCAAATGGCCGTCCTGTTGTGGAGGCAGATATCTAGTTCAAGGCTTATCAATATCTGGCAGCTGGCTTTGTTCTGGACATCAGGGAAATTACCGCTCTTTACATATTACACACGCGTGTGCAAAGTTAGAACAAGATAGTGATAAAGTTCACACGCATACTGCACGACGTTAAGGGCCATGGTTTCTTATCTGAGAGCTTAAATATCTATTTCGCACGAAAAGTCTTCCACATTTGAATTTCTAAGAGCGAAGTACTGGACCAACCAAGAGATTAGTTTATGTAATTTGCAGTTTAATCAAACTGGAGATTTTGGGTGCATGGATTCGCCTTTATTGTGTATCAAAACCCGTCTGCGGTCACATAGATGGATTTCCTCAATTTAATTCAACAAAAGCAGCAGATTGCAACTGCGATATAAATCATCAGACACTACACCAATTTATAGCACTATTCAGTGCACGTTTAGACTCCGCTTAGGCGTATCGCTTTGCGCAGTTCACTGCGTTATCTAAACACCCGAGAGACACGCTCTTATAACATATTTGAAAGGCAAATGTATGTAGAAAGTTAGTTGTGTAATCAAATTAAAATGAACCCTCGCTCACTCCCTAATCCTGGAATTGATTGATTTTTTTTTCTGTTGTTATACTCTTGCTGGAAATAACATTTATAAAATATTCATTTTTTTTTTATAGTTAATTTAGTTTTTGAAATTAAATTAATAAAAAGTTCCACCTCATGGTTTCGGATAACCACCGTATATTTACCTATGGTATCCCAAAGCAACAAGTGGATAATAACTGACATTTCCTTTACCACGTAAAGATATTTTCAATGACATACATTTAATTCATATACATAATCGCTTTGCTGTCTTCACCCATGTTTTTGTTTATATTACAAAAGAGGAAAGGGGAAATTGACACTTAGGATAGAAGCCATGATGCTTTTGTATATTGTTAAGTGTTAAATAAATAGAAGACGAACCCTTTATATACGCGTATTTATATACTTTGCATTCATATTCTTCATATTACAAAATAGATCATATTCCGTAAGAAAAAAATATCCTTCATTATACAAAATAGATCATATTCCGTAAGAAAAAACTATCCTTCATTATGCAAAATAGATCATATTCCCTTAGGAATAACTATCCCTCATTATGCAAAGAAGATCTTATTCCCTAAGAAACACGTATCCTTCATTATGCAAAATAGATCATATTCCCTAATAAAGAAATCTCATGTTTATGTACATTTAGTATCATTGCGAAAAAGAAACATTCAAGGGCTGACCACGAGACTGTTCTAAATGCATTTAGACATAGCTGGTATAGTTTCGTGGTCAATCATGGATTCATAGGGACCACGTTACACATTCTGAAAACAAACGTGAATTAGGACAATTCTGCATCTAACTTACTGCCAGAATTCCTTAGCAGAACTTATATTTCTGACGACAACTTCAGACGTGATGTTTGTTCCGTTTAAGGCAAGTGCCATCTCAGATGCTAGTTTGGCTTCCGCTTCCGGGTCAGACGGTCGGCAGTTGATGGTGTTCCAGGGGTTGTCGCAGGTGGACCACGGTAGTTGGGGGAAGAAGGAGTTGTAGAGATAGTAAAAGACCCAGGCGATGATGGTGTTGTAGTACCAGGAGACAATGCCAGAGATGATGATCATCAGCCATCCAATACCTGCATTGCAAAGGAAAACATGAAAAGTGAGCAAAGTAAAACATGAAAGATACAGCATAGGAGAACAGAAAATATAGTGATGTCTGGCTTGCATAGGAAAACAAACGTGGAACATATAATATAGTAAAAAACACAGAACATAAGAATAACATGGGAAAGCATGGACAATTATTTTCAAAAGAATACATAAAATATAACAATGCCTGCAGTTACAAAGAGAACATCGAACGCATAGCATAGGAAAACACGAAACATATAACAGAGGAAAGTATGGAAAGTGTGTATTTGTTTGTATATGTCGATCCGGTGACGCAAGTAAACACTCATTATGAGTTGCAGACGACAGTATGACAGTGTTTTTTTTGTTGTTTTTTTTGTTGACATTAAACGTGTAGGTCCAAATTCATTTTCTGCTCTTTAAATACTAAAATACTAAATAAGTAATAAATATTCGCTGTTATTTCATTACCCAATTCCAAAAAGATGAAAAGTTTGTTTATTTGTTGGGTTCAACATCTTATCGACAGTATTTCAGCCATTTGGGGACGATTTCTACTTGAGATAAATATAGTGCTTCCACACTGCATTATCACGCCCTAGATGTGGCATGATACCACACCCAATCACATTATCCGGACCAACCAGTCCTGGAAATATATATATATGTTGAGCGCCAAGCAAGGGAACTATACCAGTACCACTTTTTACGACTTCGGTATGTCGCGGCAGTGGGATCGAACCCACGACCTCCCGCTCCCGAGGCGGACGCTCTAACCAATCGGCCACCGGGGATGGTAAAATGAAGGAAACAGTTTCAAAAGAATGTCCATTACAATTGTCAGCAATGTAGACCTTGGATTTTATACGGCTATGTCAGATTTCACAGCTCGGATCTTGAAAAGCTTTGGCTGTCTTGAGCAAGAAATATCGGAATTTCAGTAAACAGATAAAGCTTCAATAACATCACTGACATTTCCTCTGGAAATTTGCAGCTTCTTAATCGAAAACAAGAATCGATATCACGCCACAAAGAGCCTTTCATGTACACACGAGATATCGTTTGTGTTGTTTTCAAAGTGTCGTTCATTTAGACGAAGCAAACAATACCTCTATGGTATAACGCCGTTCAAACTGCATCTTTCAATGTTTTGTCCCATGGGAAAGGCCTGGCTAACCTAGGGAAATTTGACTTTTTATTTATTTATTATTTTTGTAGTTTGAATCCCCACCTTTTAGGGTATTGAGAATTTGTCAAAAACCCCATATTATATGCTTGCCATAGTCTATTTCCCGGATCCCGGTACCTTTCTGACTTTAAAATTCCCACTTGTCGGGGACGGTCTTCTGTCAAAAGCCCCGCGTATGCTCACAGACCCTCCCCCCGCCCCCAAAATAAAATTCTTTACACGATATCAAACAGTTCTAAGGCTGGGCGTCAAACATGGTTGAAACATAAGTACTTTTTAACGACTTTATTATGCACCGCCTTGGATCGAACACACGACTTTCAATCCCTTCAGTGGGACTTTCTAACCATCAGGCAACCAGGATCGGTTAAAAAGTATTTAGCTCTACCTAGATTCCCAGAACTGTGAGGACCAGTCACCAAGTTGACTCTACTCGAAACTTGATACAAGCATAACAACACAAATGGAGAAATTCACTGCTAATTCTGCTGTCGAGACGTCTATGCGGTGAAGATTTATGAAGCGTAATCGTGGAAATGGAAGCAAACACGATATTGATTATACTGCAGATAGCAGACTTAAATCCTATTAATAATAATCTTATTACATGTACTTAATTTTTCTTTCTTAAAATTTGTCCCATAATTATACCTAGCCATCACAGTGTTGTCAATTAATATTGAACTACTTCATTTAACACTGTCGATCTCAAAAAATTTCATTTATTCTAGCTGAGGAAATACTGTGCTCTTTTAACTCCTATAGAGTATTAATATGGGTATGTAGCATAGCAGCATAAAATAAAAAGAAGTGAAACAATTTTCACTGGCACAACGCGCAAGTGAAAATATTAAACTGTATCACTTCTCGATGAGATATATTCACTTTTCACTCAAAACAAATAAATATCCTCTTACATATTACTTTACCAGGAGAGGAGTTTCTATCTTGCTTTGTGTTTAAGTAAAAACGGTACTAAACGTGTATTTTCAAAGTTTTCATTTTGTTTCTATTTTGTATATTCAATGTACGTTTCTGTACGTACTGATTACGTGACAGATGCTTGCCAAAGAAAATAATCTTATTCCATGCATCAATTAACAATGCTTGTGTCCTTTATCGTCATGACTTCGATATTCCGGTTATTGGTCTCTGACATGGGTTCCGACAAATCACTCAAGAATATTCTTTCGTAGTTCTCCCCACGGAGATCACACTTCCATTCTTGGGAGTTGCAGGTGGAAAAGATATACTCCGTTCCAATCAATGCAATCATCATCAAATATTAAGTAACAACTCCACGATGAAAAGAGGACTAAAAGTGAAAGTTGCTTTGATTAGTCGAAGGAATCAGCTGGCTCGGGTTTGAAAACAGGCTTTGCTGGTATCCAGTCAGCGTCGGAAACCCACGGCTGCCTATATTACATCTGACTGTATGAAGGAACGGAATTTAAGCGCTCGTGGGTCTCCGACGCTGGTATCCTGTGCACTTGTAGACGATGTAATACCAACGATGTTATAGGCCATTTCACCAGGGGTTCAGCAATACTCGGTATAATTCGCATATTAAACTGACCAGTCCGTTATACCGTATTTTCTACCAGCATGTAGATTAGGTGTTCGGGTAGTGCTCGTTGATTTACGAAAAATTACGTCTCATGTTGGAATGATGGTTGGTCTATTGAGCGCAAGAAATGAAAAAAAAGTTAACAAATATGGCGATTGACTTGGCGACTGACTTGAACTATACACTGGAAATCTTACAAATAAATTTCAGTTTCAGCAATTATCAAATGCAGGGAAAGAAAAATGGCTACAAAATGTCGATTCATTTATCAGAGGTGATTGCTAATGACGTCAGATAGGTGCTTAGCGCTGCATCTCCAGTGAAGTTATCGAGTGACAGTCGCCATCTGTAACTAACAACATGTCTGCGATACATTAAGTGGCTGTCATCAACTCCAGACAGCTTGTTTTACACCTGCCCTCCATTAGCAGCCGACGCAGCAACCAAAGATCAGTTAACCGGAACTTGCTAACGATATACGGATCTCTCATTGAAGAACTTTCTCTAAATTCCTGCCACAGGTGTTTGGGAAAGAAAAACAATAAAGTGGCCATTATAGCAATGAACCGAAACAGGCAGATATAACGCGCAGTGTTATATAGACCATTTCACCAGAGGATTGGCATTTCCTCGGCATGATACTGTGATATAAAATGAACAATCAGTGACTTGGGAAAATTATCAAATGCAAGTTTATTTCCTATTAAACGATGTGTGGAATTAAACACCAGCGTGTTGATAAAGCGTTCGGGAATAGCTCGTTCGGAGTGAAATGGTATATTGATAAAACAAATGTGTACATGTGTGCACGTTGTTTCATCGATTTTTATTTCCTAACATTCTCTCTGCAACACCATATTGATAGCAGTTCGCTTGTCCTGGTTCTCGGGAGATTTTCGTGTATTTTCCTATGATTATAGAAACAGTGCATAGTCCATTAAGACCTATTTTCGGCAAAAAATACAATTCATTGATAAACCAATGACACATTACTAACAAAATTGTTCTCTGAAACACATGTGCCACCTACTGAAGCGCGACAGAAAAAGTGTGACGGACAGACAGACGGACGGACGGTAAGACGACGGAAAAGTGACCCCTATGTGTCACCTCTGCTTACAGTACAGTAGGTGACACAAAACTATTCAAAATTTTCAAGAGTATAGTTGTTTTTATATGTTTAACCACGACCAGGTTTGAAAGTGAAAATAAGTCAGCAATACAGTGCTAAAAGTCACGCCATTGTACATTTCCTAAAACAATTTTGTACATGCGCTGATCCAGCCATTTACCTCACGGGTGTGTGTCCATTCGAGTTATGTTGGCCAACTATGAAAATTATCATGCGTAGCCAACTATGGATCCACGCATGCAGTATCTGTTAGCACAATCTTGGACCCCACACGTGAGTCACGATCGAAATCTGATAGGAATTCAAATCTAACGTAACTGACTCTAAACACAACATAAACCGTTGGCTGTAACCGATAGAAAGAGATACCACGTATATAACTTAAAATCTGAAAATCTATCTCAATCCACTAAGTCATTCACATGGTTTTTCAAACGGAATAATTGATTGTTTGCTTAGTTGTAATGTCCAACGGACATGGTATCAGTCATTTCTTACCACTCCATGCTAAATGCGGTAGGACGCCGTAGTCAAATGGCATGGCACACGACAGCATGTCACTATTACAGTCCCTGGTCATGAAATACTAAGCAAAGAGGGGCTATAGTTAATCATTTTAAGGTAACTGATGTACTGCTATGTTCTGTCAGTGAGATAAAACCCATATCACCAGCAGTACGAGTAATTCAGGTCTGTCGGAACTACTTTTTATTGAGGGTATGAACACATGTAGCATTCCAGTATTTACTAGTAGCCTCCCTTTGTTTTCGTTAAATGGCAAACACGGATCCATTCGCGTGTTAACATTATTGAATACACAAAATAATACACAAATTAGTTCCATTTTATCGTCAGCAGTTAGCATATAAATAAAAAGATTTTTTTTTGTTTTGAGTGGATACGGAATATATCTCATCTCGAAGTGATACATTTATATCATTTTCACTCGCGCTAAAACAAACTAACAGGTATCCTTTTTATATACCGATTTGGGCAAATTTAGCGACAGGGCAGCAAACTATACCCTAAAGGCGGACATCCATTAGCACTTGCCTGTCAGGACCTAGATTTCCTTTATTTATTGAGTAATACATTTTACATGCATGTTTCAGCATTTCTTTACAGACAGCTCAGATGAATGGATTTGGAGACATCTCATTTTAAACTATTCTATGGCAAGTCTAGGTCTATCTCCAGCAAGTCCGCTACATTTCGGACCTCATGGTCTTTCACGCAGATTACCAAGTTTTCCTAATGTTTCATTAAGGTACCTTGGTTATCTTGGTAGAGTTAAACAAGTAGGACTTACCCCTGAGGAGTGGTGCCACCCTCCAGACGAAGAGGGGACTACTGCCGGAGAATTGTCCCAGGCATACTTCCAAGAAATAGAGGGGCAATCCCAGTATCAGCATGAACAGGAAGAAAGGAATCAAAAAGGCACCTGAAAAAAAATATACAGACAGGTATTGAGATGAACATTTCTTTTGTGTATTGTTAATTCACAATTTTTCGTGGCGAATTAATTTTTCGTTGATTTTGTGAACGGTTGTATCTATAATTTTTTGTCCCGACGAAAATGTTTTTAGTGGTCAAGTCAATGTCATCTACGTCAATTCTGAGTCCATTTATCCGTGACTATATGTGGCCACGAATAGGTGTATGATAAGAGCAAGGTGGTCTTTATATCTAGATTTTGTTGGGTTTAACGTCCCACCGACAGTATTCCAGTCAGTTGGATTGTATTGGAGTTTACCGTCGCTGCGATAGTATTTCAATCATATAGCGACGTCCAGCTAATTACGTGAGAACCCGTACACAGAGGTACCGGGGTAGAACCACCGACCTACCGCAAGCCAGCTGGAAGGCTTCCTCACAGAAAAATCCGAAGCCAGTCAGTTGGAGACTATGTCTACTTGAGATAGATATTGCTGTCATACTGCAGTATCACTGTGTATAAGAAACCGTTATACATGTACCAAATTCAGTCACATTTTCCTGACACCTCAAAAATTGTATTGGCATTATATAATAATAAGTTGACAACACCTACAAAGCGTATTGAATCATTTCTTTTATGTTACTTGTCCATTTCAATGCAAGATCTTAGTGGCACAGCCTTGATTTACCCATGATCCTTTGAGCGCATTCACACAGGTCATTCAGACCGGTGTTGACATATTGGGAAAGTTGGGCATTAAAAAGCTGCAAAGGCGTATTACCTATATATCACCGACATATAAATTGTCAAAAGATGTTAACTTTATTTGTGTAACACAGTGGCATGGCAATTACAGATGCTTCAATTGAAAATAAATTGCCACGTTGGATAGACTATGTAATCAGAACAGATACCATACGTGAACCTGTTGAAAATACTGACGAAAATATAATTACTGACACAGGCAGGCGAAAATGCAATTATTTATACACGCAGACAAACATGTAATTATCGATACATGCAAACAAAATTGTATTTTTTAATGCACGCAGACAAAAATGTAATAACCGATACATGCAGGCAAAATGTAATTATTTATTCACGCAGACGAAACATGTAAACAGCAAAGGTCCCTCACCTCCGCCATTTCTCATACACAAGTAGGGGAAACGCATCAGATTGCCAAAGGCGACCGAGAAGCCAACGCAGGCTAGGATAAACTCGAGCTGGGAACCCCACTTGTCCCGGTCCACAAAGTCATCCGTAGTGGAAGAGGCGGAACTGTCCGTGAACATCTGCTTCTCGTCCTCCCCATCCTCTCGGTTCTCTATCAGGGTGTCGCAAGGTTTTTTCTGGAACAAATACACACCCAATTAAAGACGATCGCAACAGTTTCTATTTTGGACTTGACTATTTGAGTTTACCGTCGCATCGACAGTACTTTAGTAATAAAGCGACGTCCAGCTATAACAGATGGAGGAAGACCCCGAATGCAAGGAGGCATCCGGGTAGAACCACCGACCTACCGCAAGCCAACTGGAAGGCTTCCTCACATGAAAATCCGAATGACCCTACTGGGATTCGAACAGTTTCTATTTTTACACACGAGTAAGTTAACACTATCACCCGTAATGCAAATATAACAGTTTTCGTTTAACGAAATAGGGTGCGCGTTAAATTTCAACTGCAAAGTTTTCAGTACTATTGCCAGCCGCAAATTTGAACCGGTGTTAGGAAAAAGATTGCAGTAATTGTCTACACTCATATATTTTTCTATGGCCAGTGACCCCATGTGTTTATCTTATATTTTAGTAGATTAGATAATATACGAAGAAGAAATTCCGAATGTTTTGATTTGACTTGACTATTTGAGTTTACTGTCGCTTCGACAGCATTTCAGTTATATAGCGACGTCCAGCTAATTACAGGTGGAGGAAACACGGAGGCTTCCGGGTAAAACCACCGACCTACCGCAAGCCAGCTGGAAGGCTTCCGAATGTTTTGAAGAAAAAAAAGATGAAACTGTCGCGAAACTGTTCCTCTACTGTTTCGACAACTACTCTAATGTCTTCAACATCGTTTGCGCAGCCCTTCAGTACACTCTACTGCAAACATTTTATCTGTAATAAAATCAGCACGGACCTGCTATGTGTTAACACGTGTACATGTACAATTAAACAGCTACAACGGGCACTTATAACATGAATGGCTGTTGATGGTTTCAAAATATGATGTATGTGTATACAGTGCAGTAAAAGGTTATTGAACGCATCGTGAACGTTCTAGTGATCTTCTATGATATTTGATAGTTCTTTTAAGTGCTACTTTACATTCTAATTCAAAACATACTCATGCATATTTCTTTTACAATTACATAAGCAGCCATAGCTACCTCCAAGGTGACGTCATCACTATACACGTGCGTCAAAGCGCAGTCCAACCTGTCATAAGCAGGGATAAGCGAATATTATGGCATAGCCAAGGGCTCCTTTATGGTATACTTGTACCATACATGTACAGTTGTCATGTACAGAGCCGGATCCAGGAGTTCAGGGGTGGGGAGGGCGCTATATAAAAACAAGAGGCCCATGATGGCCCTAAATCGCTCACCTGAGATAAAAAGGTTGACCCAAGGAACATCTGTACCAATTTATTTTAAAATCTGGCCACTAGTTTTGAAGAAGATGATTTTTAAAGTTTTCATTTTTTCTTTCTTTTTGTTGCCATGGCAACCAGGGTTCTACATGGATCAAGTTTATTTTAGCAACTTTTGTGTAGGTTGACCCAAGGATCATCCCTGCCAAGTTTAATCAAATTCTGTCCAGTGGTTTCAGAGGAAATGTTGATTAAAGTTTTACCTATATACATATAAGGCAAATAAGCCCCGCCCCTAGCGGCCATGTTTTTTTAAGGATCGGAATAATTTTAGCAACTTTGGTAGAGGTTGACCCAAGGAACATCTGTACCAATTTATTTTAAAATCTGGCCAGTAGTTTTGAAGAAGATGATTTTTAAAGTTTTCATATTGTTTTCATTTTGTTGCCATGGTGGATCAAGTTTATTTTAGCAACTTTTGTGAAGGTTGACCCAAGGATCATCCCTGCCAAGTTTAATCAAATTCTGTCCAGTGGTTTCAGAGGAAATGTTGATTAAAGTTTTACCTATATACATACTAGATGTGGGTGTTCCTCGGAACACTTGTGTCGCCTGCATTTAAGCATGTTTGATGAAAGAATTGACTAGAAAATCGATCTTTTGACAAATTATTGATAAAGCATAATCTATTTTGTGAGGTACAAAATAACACCAAATTATAAAAATCTTGACAACAAATACAAGAAAATGAAGATTATGGTTCTTGTGCATTGTACTTCTACACATCATAGTGTATAATTTGGTATATTGGCAAGTTTGTAGTAATCCAAACTGTAATATTTAGTACCAGACCAGACCAGGCAAGAGTCCACCAGACAGGCAAGTGTGAAAAATAACAAAGAGGAATAACTCTGAAAATGTTAAAGTCAGAGTTATAAATCTTGTGCACTGCACTCTGCCTCATTGAGTTTGATCGACCTACAAAATTTCAAGTTGATACCTCAAAATATTTTCAAGTTATATTTTCAAGTTGATACCTCAAAATATTTTCAAGTTATATTTTCAAGTTATGCACTAAACAAAAATTATGTTTGAAAATCAACGAAGGGAAAAAACTTAGAAAATATATAAGTAACGGTTATTATTCTTCTGCACTGCACTCCAACTCCATGAGATCTCTCCAATTATGAAGTTTAGCAATACCTCACATACCTTTTATGTTACGCTTCAAACAAAAATAGTCAAAGTCTGAGGATCAACAAAGCACATACCTTTCACGTTAGCTCCGAACAAAAATAGGCTAAGTCTGAGAATCAACAAAAGGCAATAACTCAGTAAAAAAGAAAGTCAGTGTTCTCATTCATTAGCATTGCACTTCACATCAATGTGATTTATCTACCTAAAAAGTTTCAAGTCAGTACCTCAAATACTTTTCAAAATATGCCCCGGAAAAAATTAAGTCTGAAAATTTACAAAGGGCAATAACTCAGAAAATAAAAGTCAGAGTTATCATTCTTGTGCACTGCACTCCACCTCAATGTGATCTATCCATGTTTTAAGTTTCAAGGTGATACCTCAAATACTTTTTGAGTTATGGTCCGGACAAAAATAAAATCTCAGAATCAACAAAGGGTAATAACTCAGAAAATACGAAAGTCAGAGTTATCATTCTTGTGCACTGCACTCCACCTCAATGTGATCTATCCATGTTTTAAGTTTCAAGGTGATACCTCAAATACTTTTCGAGTTATGCTCCGGACAAGAAAGTGTGACGCCGACGACGCCGACGACACCGACGACGACGCCGACGACGACGACGACGGACAAAGTGATCCCTATGTGTCTGCCATGCTATGCAGGCGACACAATAAGGCAAATAAGCCCCGCCCCTAGCGGCCATGTTTTTTTAAGGATCGGAATAATTTTAGCAACTTTGGTAGAGGTTGACCCAAGAAACATCTGTACCAATTTATTTTAAAATCTGGCCAGTAGTTTTGAAGAAGATGATTTTTAAAGTTTTCATTTTTTTCTTCATTTTGTTGCCATGGCAACCAGAGTTCTACATGGATCAAGTTTATTTTAGCAACTTTTGTGAAGGTTGACCCAAGGATCATCCCTGCCAAGTTCAATCAAATTCTGTCCAGTGGTTTCAGAGGAGATGTTGTTTTAAGGTTTCTCTATATACATATAAGGCGAATAAGCCCCGCCCCTGGCGGCCATGTTTTTTTACGGATTGGAATAATTTTAGCAACTTTGTTAGAGGCTGACCCAAGGAACATCTGTACCAATTTATTTTAAAATCTGGCCAGAAGTTTTGAAGAAGATGATTTTTAAAGTTTTCATTTTTTCTTTCTTTTTGTTGCCATGGCAACCAGAGTTCTACATGGATCAAGTTTATTTTAGCAACTTTTGTGAAGGTTGACCCAAGGATCATCCCTGCCAAGTTTAATCAAATTCTGTCCAGTGGTTTCAGAGGAGATGTTGTTTAAGTGTATCTACTATTTCATATATGGCGAATACCCCGCCCTGCGGCCATGTTTTTTATCGGATTTTTGAATAATTTTAGGGAACTTGTTAGAGGTTGACCAAAACATTTGCTGTACCAATTTATTTTAAATATCTGTCCAGAGTTTTGAAGAAGATATATATTAAAGTTTCAATTATTTCTTACATTTTGTTGCAGGCAACCAATTTCTGTCATAGACAAGTTTATTTAGTCAACTTTTTTGAAGGGTTAGAACCAAGATCATCCCGCCAAGTTTAATAATCCGTTTTAGTTATTCGAGGAATGTGTTTAAAGTTTTCTAAATACATATAAGAATAAGCCGCCGCGGCCAAGTTTTTTTAAAGGATCGGAATATTAGCAAACTTTGTAGAGGTGTGACCCAAGGAACATCTGTACCAATTATTTTAAAATTTGCCGTAGTTTGAAAAAGATGATTTTAAGTTTTCATTATTTTTTTTTGTTGCCTATGGCAACCATAGTTTTACATGGGATCAAGTTTATTTTAGCAACTTGTGCAGGTTGACCAGTATCACCAGCAAGTTTTAATCAAATTCTGTCAGTTTGTTTCTCGTAGATGTATGTTTATAAAACAAGCGGTTTTCTATATACATTAAGGCGAATATCCCGCCTGGTGCCATGTTTTTCTACGGATTGGAATAATTTTAGGCAACTTTGTTAATTGACCATGAACATCGTAACCAAAGTTATTAAACTGGCCAAAGTTTTGAAGAAAATATTGTTAAAGTTCATTTTTTCTTCCTTTTTGTTGCCAAAGGCAAAAACAAGAGTAACAAAAGGATCAAGTTTATTTTAAGCAACCTTTTGTGAAGGTTGACCAAGATCATCCCTGCCACGTGTAATCAAATTCTGTCCTGTGGTTTCAGAGGAGATGTTGTTTAAAGGTTTCTCTATATACATATAAGGCAAATAAGCCCCGCCCCTGGCAGCCATGTTTTTTTACGGATTGGAATAATTTTAGCAACTTTGTTAGAGGTTGACCCAAGGAACAGCTGTACCAATTTATTTTAAAATCTGGCCAGAAGTTTTGAAGAAGATGATTTTTAAAGTTTTCATTTTTTCTTTCTTTTTGTTGCCATGGCAACCAGAGTTCTACATGGATCAAGTTTATTTTAGCAACTTTTGTGAAGGTTGACCCAAGGATCATCCCTGCCAAGTTTAATCAAATTCTGTCCAGTGGTTTCAGAGGAGATGTTGTTTAAAGGTTTCTCTAAATACATATAAGGCAAATAAGCCCCGCCCCTGGCGGCCATGTTTTTTCAAGGATCGGAATAATTTTAGCAACTTTGGTAGAGGTTGACCCAAGGAACATCTGTACCAATTTATTTTTAAAATCTGGCCAGTAGTTTTGAAGAAGATGATTTTTAAAGTTTTCATATTTTTTTCTTTTTGTTGCCATGGCAACCAGAGTTCTACATGGATCAAGTTTATTTTAGCAACTTTTGTGAAGGTTGACCCAAGGATCATCCCTGCCAAGTTTAATCAAATTCTGTCCAGTGGTTTCAGAGGAGATGTCGTTTAAAGAAAATTGTTGACGACGGACGACGCACGACGACGGACGACGGACGCAGGGCGATCCTAATAGCTCATTTGAGCACAAAGTGCTCAGGTGAGCTAAAAAGTAGGAAGTGACAATGCAAGCGGCTTGCCGCTTTGCCGTGAGAAGGGTGTAGTTCCGGTTGGACTGGGGATCCAGTGGAACTGCCCCCCCCCCTCTCCCGCGAATTTTTTTTAAATTTTAAAGCTGTGATAAAGTGCATTCTTCTGATTTTTTTTTTTTGGGGGGGGGGGGGGGGGGGGGGGGGGTTGTGTATCTACATTTATGTATGGTCGAGGCCGGGTGCATCCCCCCTCCCACTTTTGAATCCGCCAGTCATGTATCGCTACCACTTTTACTGCTGCACTGTTGCACTGACAGTTTACTAATAATACCACTGTTTCTGCTGTTACTTCTATTACTGCTATTATAATAAATTTTCATCTGCTTCTACAAGTACCGTTTCTGCTAAAGTTATAATATACAAAGATCCACATAAAACGAAGTTTCGTCGACAGTCTCTCCATTTCCTGCATCATCAGACAAGTCTGTGGTGTAGTCTATTTTGTTTAGTTCCAGCATCACCGATCGATACACCGCAAGTTTGATATCCGGTTTAGTTAATTCGTGGAAACTTCAAACTTTTCAAGATGAACCAACAAAGAATAGAAAGTTTTCTTATACAGGAAGAAATATAGCATAACACAGACGTGTGTAAAAAAAAAATGTGTATCGTTTAAAATTTTCCTGTTCGCTTTAGCAGTTTATTATTTTATACAATTAAATGGTTTGTTGTGGTTAACGAACATCCGACTGTGGATTTGTACATGGGGCATATAGCAGTGTGGTCATACCACGTGGTACATAAGGTCATTTTAAGCTATCACGGAAAGCATATTTTTTGAAAATAAAAATGCTGTATTTTATTTCTCTGTTAATTCTAATAGTTCTATAGAGAATGCGAAGCGGAAAATTGTTCACTACACAAAGTTCCAATGATTCCTTCGTCAGATCTACAGATGTTCCTAATATTCTGGTAAACCTTCCGAGTTAGTGAACTTTTGTTTGCTAACACGTATAGCACACCGCTAAAAATGTCAAATGTTAGAAAATACTGTACATCTGAGGGTTTTTGTGTAGTGCACAATTTTCGCCTGCACTATATCCAATCAAAAAAAAAAAAAAATACAGCAGTTTTCTTTTTCGAATCGAGGAAAATCATGCTGTTTGTGATAGCTTAAAATGACGCCATATACCACGTGGTATGGCCACACTGAGATATAGTGCTGCCTCATGCCGTCAAGTGGCATGTTACCGGAATCAGTCAGTATGGAAACAATCCCTTATGCAAAGCCACAGACATTGGGAATAATACCATCATATAAAGATGACGTCATGTGCCGTGGTTCAGTACTGCGGCAGTTAAACCACCATATAAAGATGACGCCATGTCCCGTGGTTCAGTACTGCGGCAGTTAAACCACCATATAAAGATGACGCCATGTGCCTTGGTTCAGTACTGCGGCAGATAAACCACCATATAAAGATGACGCCATGTGCCTTGTTCAGTACTGCGGCAGTTAAACCACCATATAAAGATGACGCCATGTGCCTTGGTTCAGTACTGCGGCAGATAAACCACCATATACAGATGACGCCATGTGCCCTGGTTCAGTACTGTGGCAGATAAACCACCATATACAGATGACGCCATGTGCCTTGGTTCAGTACTGTGGCAGATAAACCACCATATACAGATGACGCCATGTGCCCTGGTTCAGTACTGTGGCAGATAAACCACCATATACAGATGACGCCATGTGCCCTGGTTCAGTACTGTGGCAGATAAACCACCATATACAGATGACGCCATGTGCCTTGGTTCAGTACTGTGGCAGATAAACCACCATATACAGATGACGCCATGTGCCTTGGTTCAGTACTGCGGCAGATAAACCACCATATACAGATGACGCCATGTGCCTTGGTTCAGTACTGCGGCAGATAAACCACCATATACAGATGACGCCATGTGCCTTGGTTCAGTACTGCGGCAGATAAACCACCATATACAGATGACGCCATGTGCCCTGGTTCAGTACTGTGGCAGATAAACCACCATATACAGATGACGCCATGTGCCCTGGTTCAGTACTGCGGCAGATAAACCACCATATACAGATGACGCCATGTGCCTGGTTCAGTACTGCGGCAGATAAACCACCATATACAGATGACGCCATGTGCCTGGTTCAGTACTGTGGCAGATAAACCACCATATACAGATGACGCCATGTGCCTTGGTTCAGTACTGCGGCAGATAAACCACCATATACAGATGACGCCATGTGCCTTGGTTCAGTACTGCGGCAGATAAACCACCATATACAGATGACGCCATGTGCCGTGGTTCAGTACTGCGGCAGTTAAACCACCATATAAAGATGACGTCATGTGCCTTGGTTCAGCACTGCGGGAGTTACACCACGTACCCGACTCCGGCTCCGAAGATTGAGGGTTTGAGCCCCGTTTACGGGCAATAATATTTCATAACCCTCACAGGTGCAAAGTACTTGTCCAACACAGGAACCGTCGCGAGAGATAAGTATCGGATGTAAGAAGTAGTTTCTAAATCTACGTAGAATGATTTATATATCTCACTTACACAAATCACAACCTTTTTCTAGATTTACATCCTAATCGCTCGGGCATCTGGACCGGTACTTAATGGTTTGTAAGCTATCCTTTCTCGATGTGATTTATCTGTATCAAGGTTACAGCCATTGGTGTAGTGTAATAAATCGAGTTTGTGCACGAAATATTCCAATTGAATGCACAATATTGAATTCAAAATAAATTTAAGTGAACGACCTCCTTGCATTTGACATTTAAATTGCATGGTTTTCGTGACAACTGAAAATGTCATAAATTAAATTAGAAATACATTTCAGCCAAATATGCTACAGTATAAACATTCTGAGCGGGGCATCATTGTGAATTAGACATTTTATTACTTCATGTTTACTCATTGGCCGAGTGGTTGGAGCGGGAAGTCGTTAATTTACCAGTGATTTCTTTTGGCAAATTTACTTCTTTCAGTTGGTTTCCCCTAGCCAAAACGGACATTTTTCCTAAAACAACCTATTCTCCCTATGAAATACATTTTTTTCTCCTCAAAAGAAAAAAAAATGATTGTATTTAACGAAAATTGTGTTATTACTATATTTTTTATGTTTATTTAAGACTGTTTATGACATATACCACCTATAAATAGGTAACTGTTTTGTTAATTGTTGGTTTATAACATTAATTTTTCCAATCAGAAAGCCAGAAGGTTGTAAAAACAACAACAACAACAACAACAACAACAACAACAACAACACAACAACAACAACAAACAGACAGAAAAAACAAAAACAAACAAAACAACAACAACAGCAAAAAAAAACCCACTGTATTCAATAAACCATTAGAATATTTGTGCAGAATTGTAATACTGCTGTCTGTCAATCACGAAGCTAAATCAACATTTTACACCCAAATCGGTTTCATATAGATTTCTTGCACTACGTGTGGCTTCACCAAGGCACCATATCTGTCATGCAGCGACGCCTTAATCCTGAACCAGGTTTCAATAAGGCCATAAATTACAATCAATCCAGTCAGGAGTAATTTTTCTTGGTGGTATGATGCCCATGAATACATACCCCATGACTGATTTCCGAGATATAAGCAAATTGAGGATGATAGTATGTTGCATACAAAACTTGAGTCCAAAAGATGGCAATAATTTGCAGCAAATTTAGACACGGGTTATCTCACTTACTTAATTGTTAAATGCCCATGTAGGTCAAAGTGAAGTATTAAATGAATAAACATAGCTGGTTATAAATATGCGCGATAGTAAGTTGCATGCTAGGTGTGACACCGATTTCGATATGCATTGTACTTCGTATAAACAAGCTAATATACGGAATAGACCATTTCACCATGGGTTCGGCAATACTCGGAATAATTTGCTGATTTAAACTGAATAATCAGTGACTGACGAAAAAATCTCTTGTGTATGTATATTTCCAATTGAACAATGTGTGGAATATTACACCAGCGTGTAGATTAGGTGTTCGGATAGTGCTCGCTGATTTACGTATGTTTACGTATCATTTCGGAGTGAAATTAGTGAACACTCAGTTATTTATTCACCATGCTATAAGAGAGTAATCTATTAATCACACCTTTAAAATTAAAACGCCAATATGTCAAGAACGGTCTGCCGAGTGACGTCATAGTCAATATTAATGCTATGGGTCAATCATGATTATTGTATCTTGTAAAATCATAAATACTCGTTGGCATCAAATTTTGTGGATTCTGTTATAAGGTCAAATTCGTGGGTATATATATTCGTGGATATATGTTCTAGAGCAAACGAGGTCTACCAAGTAAACAATTTTCTTGGGGATTAATATTCGTGGATAACGTAGTCCACGAAATCGACGAAATTTGTCTGCAACGAAAATAATTGATTCTACAGAAAACGAAGAACCAATCCTGATTATGCCACAGTGACTGGCAAGTATCAAATTCCCTAAAAGTAATCAAAGTAGATTTAGGGAGTGCAAACACGTCATAAACTCAAATGTCAGGTTTAACTATTTTCCTAATGTATTTGCAAAATGTTACAACAAATATCAGGCAGTTGGCGACATTTCAAGGGCCACATTACAGTGTTATAAATTCGGTATTTACTTGTAATTCGTTTAAAAATGTTATTACACCGTCTCGAGTCACGAGGGTTGCCGCATTATACACTTAAATCTATATATCACCATGGGAGACTAAAACGACAACAAACTTGTCCAAATATATGTTCAGCATTTTTTTTTAAATATAGAATGTGTCTGTGCCAATCGATTGCAAACAGAAACCACCAAGTACGAACTGACATGGTGAATAAAAGACCATACAGAAGAACAATGGATGGCAGGCAGACGCGTCTCCTGTGATTTTCTAGTTCAAAAGATCGCTTTAAGTATATAGACAGGGAATCAAAACCATTTATCTGTGAAGTAGGTGGAAGGAACATACAGATCATAAACAACATCCTCTCGATCTATCGATGCGGGGACATAAAAAAGATACCATATGCTGGACAGGTGTTGAAGGTACGGCTAATGTACATGTATATGTAGACTGGTTATATAATCTGTGAAGTGTTTCATATTGAGAAATCAAAATAAGCTTAGACTGAGCATCCGCTCTAAGTATTTCAGTCATTTGGAGTGCTGCTACACTGCAGTATCACGCCGTAGACATGTGACATGATACCACACCCAGTCACATTATCCTGACACTAGGCCAACCATTCCTGCAACTACCTTTTATATGCTGAGCGCCAAGCAAGGGAGCTATATCAATACCATTTTTTAAGACTTTGGTACGTCGCAGCCAGGGACCGAACCCACGACCTCCCGCTCCCGAGGCGGCAAAATCATTAATTTTCGTTGACATTAAATTTCGTTGATTATACACCTAAGTGAATTTCGTGGGTACATTTATTCGTGTATCTATTTTTCTAGAAAACGTAAGGTCTATTTAAGAGACAAGTTTTCGATGGGATTAATACTCGCGGATAAAACCCTTTAATGAAATCGACGAAAATAAGTGTCCCACGAAAATTAATAATTTCACAGTAACCCCTTTTTGTAGACCCTTATCACCTTGGGTTCGAATCCCGGTCAAATCACTCGGACTTTTAAACTAAGGGAATTTCCAGTAGGTCGTGGATAAGCTACTTTGGACACGCGGGTTCACATTCCATGTGAAATACGCTGGAAATATCTACATGAATAAAATGCCAACGCCCAGAAAGTAATCACCAAAACAACAACAAACTCATATAGCCTTGAAAACCATGGGGAACACAATAAGTTCTTGGCACGGGGTAGTATTTTACAGTCTCCGAATGATTGAAATATTGCCAGTGAGAACAGCGCTAATCCCGATTACGACATAACTGACAGCACAAGAGTGTCTCTCATCCAATATTAATGACTTTAACCGAATTTGCTCCATACATTCGTAACAAAACAATGTCTGCTACAGAAACCACCGTGCTGGCTCCTAGACGAGCCACAGGCCGGGTATAAATTACTGTAATACATGGTCAGACCCCCATAATTTATGTCAAGGCTTCCTCACATAAAACACCAAGTGACTGTTGTGAATCGAACCCACAGCAGTCGGAGACTTAGCCCGCTCTGCCACGGAAAGTGCAGCATAGTTTACGCGCGAGAGATCATACGCACAAGAATCATTGAGAGGCAATGTTTCATTGAAGGAAGAAGGAAGTATGTGAAAAAATAAGTTTCGAAACACTTCAAGAAATCGTATGACCTAGCAACATAACATTCCGTGTGACACAGCACCTATCAATTTTACACTGCAACTATGCATGTCAAAATGCACTGTGTACATAAAGACACCGGACGTTGTTTTAGAACGCTGTATGAGCAGATGTTTGCTTGTCTTTTCAACAAACTTTATCCACATGCTTCATAGTTAATTACTCTAAAGATAAAGTAGTAAAACTATTCCAAAATCATTCCTTAATTTGACTGATGTCAAATTCGAACTTAAACTGGAATTATACACAAAGCAACTACGAGCCATTTACGGTATGATTCGCACCCATACAACTACGAACCATATACGATATGATTCGCCCCATGCAAATACGAGCACCTGTGCTGACTTATCCCGTTTCACTACATAGATGATCTATCAATCGGCCGTTGGTATTCAACAAATAGGCAATGCAGCTTGTCAATTTCGGTTTTGTTATGTTCCTTCGTGTATAATTATGCAGTTTACACATACTTTTTCAGTGTTTTCAGTAATCACGAATATTGTCTGTGTTTCACTTATTTTGAGAAAAATGATAAAATTGTGCAAATAAGACAAAGTCCGGAAATTAGGTATGACGGAAAAAGTACTGACAAACTTTGTGAACACTGCAACATAACAGAAGAAACGAACCGACGTAGTAAAAACGTGAGTTCTGACATTACTCAACGTTAACCCTTTCCCTCATAGAGGACACCATGAAAAGACCTATGCGAACAGCATAAAACCAGATCAGCCTGCGAGTAGCTAGCAGGCTGATCAGGTTTTATGCTGTTCGCTGCTCCTCAGTGGTCTGGAAAATTAAATTTGGTAAGGTTTAACTGTGGTTTTCTGCAGATCAGGCTTTATGTGATACCTATTGAGGGCGTCAAAATGAGTCTATATGAGGGAAAGGGTTAATTCGCGATTATCATTCATGGATATTATGCCTGTCGTGCTATATCTCTAAATTAATAGAGGTCCCCCATAAATGTGTGGCTAATCAGAATGTCTCGAAATTCTAAGACCTCCTGATTGGCCAAAAGTTTAAGATGACTTCCATCTGGTATTTGGTCCTTTTTCCGGATCCAAGTGACAACTGAAACTTGCTGAATAATAATCAAACTAGGTAGAGTCATGACAAACCCGTGGTAACGTGCCCGACAGCGGATCTGGAGGTTGTCAGTTCAAATCCCATATGGATCAATAATCCTGCAGGACCTTCCCAGGCGCAAAGTGCTGTTTTAACCAAGAAAATGCCGAGGACAAGCGTACGTTTAACCTTGTTACCTTAACGACGATAATATAAACTAACAAGAGCTGTCAGAGGACAGCACGCTCGACTATTCAAAATGCTTGTTGGTAAATCAAATGAAATCAATTAAAATTTTGCCCTTCACATTTCCTGTACATAATAATAGTCAAAAATGATATACCTTGATAGTCTGATACCCCTTAATATATTTATGATGTCTAAAATCAATCCCATGCCTAGTTAATGAGACATAAGCACAGTAACACTGTGCATGCAAAACTTCAACCAAAAATCCAAGTTAGAAAAGGGCCATAATTTGCATCAGTCCAAAAGTTATCCTCCTGTTTTCTGATGCCCTTGAAGACACTCCTTAACTTTCTAGTCAATTCCACAAGCAATATCTGAGATATAAGCTGGATAGTTGCTTGAATGCAAAAATTTAACCAAAATTCTAAGTTAAAAGGGGGTCATAATTTTTAATTTATTCCATCAAGTGTTATCTTCCGTTATAGTATGATACCCCTAAATGTATTAAAGATGTTTCAAATCAATCCCATGCCTGGATACTGAGATATAAGCGTGAAAGTACCTTGCATGCAAAATTTTAACCAAAATTTCTAAGTTAAAAAGGGGCAATAATTTGTAACATATTCTATCAAGAGTTATCTACCATGAACATATGATACCCCTAAACATATTAAAGATGTTTCAAATCAATCCATGCTTGATACTGAGATATAAGCATGAAAGTACCTTGCATGCAAAACTTTAACCAAAATTTCTAAGTTAAAAAGGGGCAATAATTTGTAACAAATTCTATCAAGAGTTATCTACCATGAAAGTATGATACCCCTAAACATATTAAAGATGTTTCAAATCAATCGCATGCTTGATACTGAGATATAAGCATGAGAGTATCTTGCATGCAAAACTTTAACCAAAATTTCTAAGTTAAAAAGGGGCCATAATTTGTAATATATTCCATCAAGAGTTATCTACCTTGGTTGTATAATGCCCCTAAACATATTCATAAACTTTCAAGTCAATACCATGAATGGTTATTTAGATACAAACTAGATAGTAGCTTGCACGCAAAACTTTAACCAAATTTTCTATTGCATGCAAAACTTTAACCAAAATTTCTAAGTTAAAAAGGGCCATAATTCATATTAAATTCAGTTAAGAGTTATCTACCTTGGTTGTCTGATGCCCCTGAACATATTTATAAACTTTCAAGTCAATACCATAATTGGTTATTGAGATATAAGGTTGATAGTAACTTGCACGCAAAACTTTAACCAAAAGCTGCAACGCCAACGCCGACGCCAGGGTGACTACAATAGCTCTCATATTCTTCGAATAGTCGAGCTAAAAATGTGTTCAGAGGACACAGATGGTCCAAATTTATCGCATTTTCCAAATCAAAGGCTTAAACTTAGGTGCGCAAGTCCTATTCTGAGTAATATATTCATGAAGTTTAAAGTATGTAGCACAAATACTCTCAATATTACGTGCATCACAAGCATGGAATTCCATATTTAAAATACAACAACAAAGGCCCATAACTCTGTCAACATCAACGATGGTTCCATGAAAATACCCAGGTGCGCAAGTTCATATCCTGAATAATATTTCCATGAAGTTTCAAGTCTGTAGTACAAATACTTTCGGAGTTATTTGTGTCACAAAGTTTCGGGACCGACGGACGGATGCGGCCAGATTGGAGTTAGGAGCCATTTCTTTTGCCATGGCCCCTTATTCTATTGTTACAGAATGAAGTCTATTGTTCTCTTTTGTTGTGTTTACCGTTAGATGGTCGCTTACTCAAATCTGGCTGCGCCGACAGACGGACGGACGTACGGAAGGACAAAGGCAAATCTATATCTCCCATTTTTGGTGGGGGGCATAAAAACTAAAAGTGTCTTACATGCGTCCTCCGGCCTTAGACAAGAAGAAGAGCAAACTGCCCGCAGCGGTTACTTCCCCTTATCTGTACAGTAATGCCGAAGAATGAAGGGGAGATAACTGCGTGGAGATTGGAAGAAGAGTTTACTACACATATTATACGAGAATTAAACGCCAAGTCCCGTTAACAAAACAGCGCAGACGGTTCTTCGTTAAGAAGAAAGTGTATTGACTTTCCAACCCTTTCTTATTTCAATACAAGGCTTCCGGCGGACCAAAAAAGATGTGATTTAATTGTCTCCTATCTAAGGTTCGTCATCGATTTCTTTCTCTCTGCTGCTAAACTGGCTCAAAGCTTAGCTTATCATTATTCACCTTAAGAAATAAACGAAGAGTCTCTTCAAATATAAAGGGTTTTTTCTTGTATTGAATAATAGTTAATTTCATATATTATCCAAGTTAGTTGGTATTTTCTATGGAAAAAAAAGTGATTAGCTGAACAGAGCAGTCCATGTATATGGTTAGTAAGTTCAGTGTGTGGCCAGAAGTATACGCCGTACACACGGGAAAAAAGCTACCATGTCTACCACACTGTGATATCACGCCATAGACATGTGGCATGGTACCCGACACCTAAACACATATCCTGTCACCAGGCCAACCAGTCTATGAACGATCCTTGGAGATATATATATATGCTCTGCGCCTTGTATTGGAGTCAGGAGATACACAGGTACCATTTGAAGAACTTGGTTCGTTGCGGCCGAGGATCGAACTCAAATGGACAGGTCTTACTTCCATTTCATAGTGCTACCATTATATAACAAACGGTTATCTCATCGGGTCTTGATGTTTGTTCAAACCAAATGACTCATGAGCGCTTATCCCTTCTTGCATAACGATTAAATCTTATTTTATCTTGTCTATGATCACAAGTACAACAGCTAGTGGGGTGTACGGGTGTGCTCGTTAATTTCCTTATCTTCTTTTAAAGTTGTGCCCAGTCATCGATCCCCCCAAACAAAAAGTAACCTTGCAATAATAACATAAACGCACCTTTTAATTTATTAAATGCGTGCGCTAACGGCCCTATCTTAGCCATCGTGATAAGCAGATTATTACTAATTTTCCGTGCGGTGCAGCAAGCTGTGTAAACATTTTCAAATTCTACTACACATGCAATGACTAGGCAATACACTTTTCAGATTGTTGCACCGAAAGGCTAATTGTCTCAAGCTACGCAGGCTATTATTGATTCTCAATAATTGCATATCGAAGATATCGATACATCGTGAGACACACACAGACAATGACAATATATCGTTTTCTTTTAACCATTTTTTTTTATATTGGCATAAATTATTACTCCTATTCCAAATGAATAATTCGTGTTTAACTGGAAAACATGTGGTTTACGCGAATTGTAGCATTTATACTCCGATCGTGATCTATAAAGTTACTATGGTTACCAAACGACCGTTTCGACAGAGCCGTGTTTCAGACTATCCTCATCATGAAATCTCATGTTTCTGGTCACGAAATGGCTAAAGGTTCTTCTTTGTTATTTAAACTTATTTCTTTCTCCAAATATAACATGATTAATATTCAATAATAATAATAGCAATAATAAAGTATCGATAATCAATCCTTCACAAGATATCGTTTCTATCAATAATTACAGAAAGAACATATGCTTATTTCAGACTTATATACAGTACATCGTCAACCACTCAATCAGCTACAGAAACAAAGTTTCAAGGGACATCACTCTTATAAAAATCAATGAACCGGAAGATTGCCTCTTCATCCACATCTACCAATTATAGTTATGACATTGACCAAGTACATGTATTGAAAAGATACAGTAAGAAACGTAGGAGGAGTTGCGTTCACAAGACTGCAATATCAATCACCTACAGAAACTAAGTTTCAAGGGACAAAACTCTTGCAAAAATCAATGAACCAGCAAATGTCCGTTTCATGTGCATCTAGACATTATAGAAATGACACTGACCAAGTATTGAAAAGATACGGCCAGAAACGTAGGAGGAGTTGAGTTCACAAGGCTGCAATATCAATCAGCTACAGAAACTGAGTTTCAAGGGACATAACTCTAGGAAAAAACAATGAACCGGAAAAAGACCGTGTCATACACATTTACCCATTGATAGTAATTAGGAGTTGCATTCACAAGAAATGTGGACGTTCGAACGTACGGACGGACAAATGTACGGACAAACGGATAAACGGAGAAGATGACGACAATATACGACCGCCTTCAGTATAAAAGCATCCAGTTGAAAAAAAAAAAAAAACATAAACAAGAAATATCTTTAAAAAAGATATTCGGCGTAGGATGAAAGAAAAACGAGATTTCCAGTCTTCTAGAACATTCCGGGGAAAAGCGCGCGAAAGACCGACGCACAACAAATTTAGTACGCTCTAGAAATAGTTCAGTATTTTTTCTATGAAATATACTTATTTATAGACGGTAATACAAAAAATTATATCTGTAAATTGGCTTGTTTGATATTTGTTCATATCATTATTGCATATGACAATTATGATATAAAAGCGTTATTAGTTGTTTTGGTTCTGGCGAATTAATTTTCAATGAGAGCATCTCGGCAGGCTGGAAGAATTCAATATACATAGTAATTAAGGGGTTTCATGTCATAACACGGTGGATTCTTTTTTTGTTGTTTTAAATCATTTTCACAAAGTAGCATTCCTCAATTGATGAAAAAGGATTGTATTTAACTTACTGAAATCACTTTCATGTTTACATCAAAAAGAAAAGTAATAACACCAAGCTGAATGATATATACAAGCTGCACCCCTTATTTACAGTAATTTTATAGTCCATAACGATGCGTTAACCAATAACAGGAGTCCTTTTATTCAGCTTAGAATTATTTACCGCTGTTAGCGTACATTTGATTGGTTTAAGATGCGAGTTGAAATCGAAATTATACAGCTACGCCGAAAAACACCCAGAGGGAAAGTAAACACTTTTGGGGCTTTTGAAATAGTAGTTAACCTTGATAGTGGACTCGTCCCTCTAAGTCAGAAAAACTCACAGTGTATAGCGTATAAGTTAGCTAACATACAGTATTAGCCTCCTTGGCGCAGTTGCTTAGGTGCTCGTCTGGTAAACTAAGGGCCCCGAGATTGAATCCCATTGACGGAACTTTAGAGAAAACATTATTAGTGATGTGCATTTCGCGATAACAAGCAAATGCTCACAAAGTCTGATTTTTCCCGAATGCTTGGAAACCATGTACATCTGACTAAAAATCGTGTAGAGTATTTTTTTTTTACTTTTCGCATGCGCTATACCCAATTAAAATTGACCAAGAAGTACCGGTAATTTTCTTTCCGAATCGAGGCAAATTATGCTGCTTGCGTTAACTTAAAATGGTGTCACATACCACGTGGTATGGCCACACTATATTAAGAGACATAGAATTACGTCATTGTGGTATTATGCTCCAGACTAAAACAGCAGCTTGATACCATAACGTTCCTTTTATCCCGTCACCTACAGCTAAGTGCCATTTATTCGATCAATATTAACGAATTTTGGTATGCCGTAGTCTTAGGAGCTTCGGGCGGGCGTCATGTAAACACCCGCCTTTGTAATTGACTGGCTAGCATTTTGAATGTCAATGTAGTCGGTTTCGGTCTCGCGCCAGTTTGACAAAGGGTATGACCTTTAGTAAATGAAGTTTGTACCGAATTTGATAACGCAGTTTAATACTAAATCTCATGTACATCATGGGGTACAGTACTTAAATTCATCCCATGTTTCTACAATGTAACACATTTAACACATTACAAGTTGTAGATAGACTATGATTAAGAGTCATATAATAAAATTTAATGTCGTCGTTTTGCGATTTTATCTTTTTTATGTGGCTGTCTTAATTTAAGATTAAAATCACAGCATATTGGCTGGGGTGGGGGCTAATCTCTATTATATCTGAGTGAAAAAAAAAAAAAAAAAAAAAAAGTGTAGCCATCGCACTAACGTTTTAAAACATGCTCATGACGTAATCCTTTGTTATTTCAGTACATTATATGAAACAGTGTACTGTATCAATCTAATATGTTAATTGCAGACCGTCCAACAAAATCTGGACCGAGTGTTTACGTTAGACAACGATGCAAAGACTTATTCATTTAATTTTGTCCCAGTTACTCGTATTTCTTGAGTAGTAACAAAGAAAAGCAGAGATGCATCCAATTCCTCATGCTTATATTGTGATTTCAAATATTATAACAAAGGGAAAATGTTTTAGGTGAGAAACACATCAAACTATCCAAAATTTCATAGAAAAAAAACCCAACACACATTGTGTCCCCACAGGCCTCAATGTGTCTTTTCTGAGAAATATATGACAGTTTTTAGCCTATCTCCCTTACTTATTCACTGTCTTTATGTTCATTTACGGACTTTTGAGATTTTATAGATTTTCCCATACCCTACGCTATTCTAGTAGCCATACGATATTGACATTTATCCCACAAGAACAGCACACGACTATGAGTTGTTAATAATTTAGTAACACTTTCGGGAGTGAGGTTTTACAACTAAGCACCACCATGAATATTTTGTTTACTATACGAAACCAGAGATTGACCGCATTCCACGCTGCAATGTAATTGGGAGAGAAAGGTGATTATCGAATCCATACAAACAACCGAGGTCACAGACCCAAAGGCTAACCGACTTCCTTGGTAGTGCAAAGGTGAGGAAAGGTCGATGTCAAAACGACCTTCAAGCATCTTTCTCAGACAATGCTCCCTCTTCTAGTGAGAGAGAGTGAGTATATAATAATGTACATGTCGGGGAATGATCAATACTTTTGTGGCGGGCAGGATGTAGAAAACGATACATCTCCTCTGATATTTGAGACTTTAAAACATCTGGCAAGAGGAGTGAAACAGGTCAATATGTAGTTTGTTTACATATCAATGAGCTCGTTATGGTTAAAATATATAGTTTAGTAAATGTTCTACTTAGTGCATGGAGATCATCCATGCATGTTTGGAAGAATTGCACAAGACGTTTGGCAATGGGTTTCACTTCGTTGTCTGAATTGAATTCGAAGTCCTTGTGTATTTAATTAGTTTCATTCACAAAAGACAGAATAGGCAACAGTGGATCAGACAAAAGACATATTACTCGAGTACCGTCTGTCACTGTTGACAACAAATCAATATAGAGATTCCTTCTCATTTGCTTATAGAGGCCCACCCCCACCCCTCAATCTGCGTAGACGGACAAAGAGGCGTTTATATAAAAGGTCATTTAGTACCCTGACGTTTGAATACGTGGTATTAGAATTTGAAATAGTTATGGAGCTACAAAGGGGGCAGAGCCGAAACATGTTAAAGGGATTTTGTAAAATAGCAACGTAGGTTTTAAAGTGTAAGAAATTTGCACTTTTTCCATATGCGTTGTAAAATTTGTCACTTATACATGTATTCCTTTTAGATATGATTCATATCGCCCTGCCTCAGTATTGCTTTTTCAAGCCGCTGAAGTCTTAAAATTTACATGAACTATTTAAAACCACAGAAGCAATGCAACCAGGGCTCTGAATAGATCGATTAAGAAGAATTTGGTATAGGGATAAGGAAGAATCGTCAATATCAGGTCAGTTTTTTCCCTGCAGGTCCTGAGGAAGTACCAACCAGGACTATGTACTACATACCACAGGTGCTCGGATATGATTTGAACCATGTACCTTCGAGCCCCTGTGCGACATACACACGGATACGAACGCATGGCCACAATTTTTATAGCCAACGTTGTTCAGGTTGCAATTATTTAAGCTGACACGTGAAACTAATGTTTCTGTTTACATAATTTACATTAAGTTATTGTCGGTTTGACGTTGGTAACAGAAACCTGCTATTTAGTCAATACACGTTAGATTTGCCGATTCATTCTCTAGGAAACGTCGTATGATACGGCACCCAGTAGTGACTTTATTTTGGTTAATTTACCATCTTTTACAGGTGGCTTCTCCTATCCAAAAACTAACATTTCCCCCCAAATTCTACATATTTTCCCAATAATATTTTTTCTCAAAAGAAATTATTCATGGAATTTCAATGGAATTTGTGTAATTCTTATAATTTAAATGTTGTTAATTTGTGTAATTCTTATAATTTAAATGTTGATAATTAGGTAACTTTATTGTAAATTTAAAACAATTTCATTTTCTTATAATTTCTAAGTTTTGGATTTATAACACTAATTTTCCCAATAAGTAAGCCACAGGTAGTGGTAGTAGTATACATGTACATTCATATATTACAATTTATAAAGCGGAAAGACACGTCAAATTTAAGACCGATTGAAACATTGTCATGCGTGCTAACAAACTCCGCGCACCGGTTACGTCACGCTACGCTACTTTAACCACTGCCACCACCCAAGTCACGTGATGATAGTTGAAACCATGTAACCAACATTTATAGTTTTATAAATTAATGTTAAATGATTTGATTTTTTTTTTTTACTTTTCTCGAAATCATTTTCGTGAAATATAACGAAACTGATATGATATATTCAAAACTAGTCATAAGTGATAAAAGTAAATCCGGCCTATATCAGTCGAAATCTACTTCTGGTGGCAGTGGTTATCGACAACTGTAAGGGGAGGCAACTACTGCGGCGGAGTTTGGCGTGCTAAAATCATACTATGACCAGTCAACTTACACCGGCTATGTCACCTCGACATATTTCTGTTTACAGGGGTTAAATATTCAGGAATTCTAAGTGTTGTTTACCCTGGCATATCAATAACAGAAAGATAGTGCGGCATGATATCTCTGACACGCGGTTGTGCAAATAAACTTTAGGACTAATCACAGAAACTTTCGTTACTAATTCATTTAGACACAGTTCTATACTTATGGCTGCCAACTTCAGTGCACAAGCACTTTTCCAGCGCGCAAAAAACTGTGAGGTCTTTTATGTTTTGACTTCTACGGAAATCGTGCTCATTATCATATATTTTTTAAATTTTGAACCCTTATTACAGTTTCCAAAATGCGCGTCAATATAAACATATTGATAATGTATGAACTACTTTATTTTAGGTTATCCACTTAAATTTTGTAAAATAGTCACGCCCTTTTCTGCTATACATGAGTTAAATATTTTACGAAAGAATGGTTTTGTTGAACGGAAAATTCTTGAAACATCGATCCGTTTCGGCGGCCTTTCTCCTTAGTCCAGATGACTGGCAGGGATTTTTAGTGAACTCTAACTGTAAATATAAGGGTTGGGGGCAACTGTCCTTGCCTTGCTATTCTTGCTTGTTATGAACTTATCTTGCTCGATTCTTTTATTTTAGATGTTTAATTGGTTAAAACTAATATATATATATATATATATATATATATATATATTTTTTTTTTTTTTTTGCCTTTCGCGAAGCCTGTATAATCTGTATTATACCAGTGTCCCTTTTAACGGCTTTAGTATGTCGCGGCCGGGGATCGAACCCACGACCTCCCGCTCCAAAATCTCGTATGAAATTAAATAATACGACATGGCTTTGATACCGGCATAAGCTGGTCCGTGTTTGATCTGGAAATTTTCCATTTCACGTACTGAAATTGTTGAAAGGCTATTGCTGATCGACCGCATGTCATTACAATGAGAAAAGGACATTAGTCCGTTCTTTGTGTCATAAAGGTTGACGTGTCCTAGACAGTGATGAATGGCCTCAGCCTTATTGTCGATTCAAATTCATTCCTTGGAAGATAGAGAAAATAAAAATGTTTGTCATAAACAAATAAATAATTATTGACTTTTGTTTCGTTAAGGCGGGTCTCGGTCTGCCAAAGAGGGGATGAGTGTGTAAAACGAAAACGTTTTGTCTAAGATACTGCATTTTGAATTAAAGCGTCTCTTGATTTATTGTTTTACTCATAGCTGTGCATTACATAACTAAGCATTTGAACATTTCAGTGTAGCAGTGTAGAGAGACTCCGCGTAAAATAAGTTGCTTGCACCGGAATAATGTAAATATATGTAGATTTGATATGTATTATTCTTATTCATGAATTCATTTATTTCTCACCGTAAAACTGATTATGGTAGCTTGATTCAGGTTTTGTGATATGCATTACAAAGGTCTGCCTACCAACTATCTCTAATATAAAAACACATTGTGTAATTGTGTAATTCAAAATAGAATACATTATCTCAAATAGGTCACGTGGTATGTCTGTCACCTTGGGAACGAGAATTTCTTTGTTTCTTGCAATGATTCCTTAGAGAGATATTCAATGATTTATATTATTTCATAGTTTGGTGTTACAGAAAATAAATTCGATAGCAAAATACATTAATTTTGTACGTTTTGGGAATCATATCGAACAATATATTAAGGTTTAGATTTTAACGTTTTTTGACTTAATAGTGTCAATCAAATACATTTCATGCACATCGTTTTCATTCGGACTGTTTATTACTAAACTATTTAGTTATGCAAATATGAATTAAAATAATCATGTTTTTTTTTTTTCATTTGTATAATGCATATTTATCTTCACTCGTTGGTTTCTCCGGTAAACGTAAATTTAATTTATTCAGAGAGAGAGAGAGAGAGAGAGAGGTCTGAAATAATCAAGTGGTCTTTGATACAAAAAAAAAAAAAAAAAAAAAAAAAAAAAAAAAAAAAAAATACAACAAACGCGCACTTGTCCATTTTTCCACGAACCCGCGTTATAATTTAAATTATGTATTTATTTCCTAATTAAAAGTTAATGAACTTGATCCTTTTCTTTTTATATTAACATACTGTTGAACCATTGACTTTCACGGGTCTAAGATGTTGTTGTAGATTACGGGAAGAACGATGGTTTGGACATCACAAATTACAAAAAGCCGTCTAGATCCATTGTTTTATCGATTTTCGGCGTCTATAGAAATTACCGCTCCTCTATAAACGGAAAATTTGTATAAACACGGTGCAGATGTATTCAAAATGTGGCAAGTTTAAATATGAGAATATAAAGGGAAGTTAACCTCTTCTCGTTGATATCTGGTGCGTAAATTTGTTACCATCGCGATTTCATTTCCTCAACAAAGAAGATCAATTTCCGCGTGTTGCCACCATTACTGTAGCGCTCTATCACGTGTTTATGTTTACATTCATTACATCATAATGCTGGGACAACTCCCAGCGTTCTACTCTAACATACAGCATTTATATATAAATATAACATTATGTACAGATAAACAAAAGTTAATTTTACCTTAGCTGTTTCTACGTCCATTTTCCTTGTGAGTTGATCTTCTCACTGACTTAAACGTGCTATGACTAAAAGGCGGTTTACGCGTGTTTTCAATACCGCGGTGGACTCGACTGATCGAGGAGCGGTGGGGTGGTCCATTGCGAGGAACAGCTTATTGCTCAAGGCCATTGTATACAGGCCCGTTTTGTTACACTTAATGTACGGGAACAGAAACAACAGAGCATACTAGTGTATACAACATTTAATATAAATTAATATAAGAATATCATTATGTACAGATAAAAAAGTTGGTTTTATCTTTGTTGTCGATTTTCCTTGTAACAGGGTTATGATTTGAAGAGAAGGACATTATTTACTAATTATATGAATGAAATGGGTTCGGTTAATCAACAGCAGCAACAACAATAACACATGGGTATGAAAATATTCATTAAACAAAGGAAAGGGTTGAAAAGATGAATACAGATTTCAATAAAAAGAGACCATCCCCGGGGTCCGAATGATTAAATCGTCGGGAAGTCGAGGGTTCGATCACCGACCGCAGCATACCAAAGTCGTAAAAAAATGGTGCTGGTATAGCTCCCTTGCTTGGCGCTCAGCATAAAAGGGTAGTTCCAGGACTGGTTGGCCCGGTGTCAGGATATGTGACTTAGTGTTGTATCATGCCAAATGTGTACGGCTTGATACTGCAGTGTGGTAGCATTACATCTGTCTCAAGTTGACAATTGACTGAAATATTATCGACGAGACGTTCAACCCAATAAACAAACGACGAAGAAGGGTGTTGCATGAACACTACTTTGAAATGAAGTGACCTAGCCATTCTTCCTTTCTGCAAGTACTTTGTATTGATAGACAAGAAAATTATAATTCAATCTAAAAAGAAAAGATATGCAAGAGAAAGAATAAAACATGCCTTACCCATATTCAAATTTATGTCGGTTCTGCATAAGGAATTATTTACAAAGGTTCCCATATCACTGATTTTCTTTCTTAACACGACGTGTGGAGAATCGACCGGGTTGCTCGGTAAAAAGATAGTAAAAATAGTAGCTGTAGTAATAGAAGTAGTAGTAGCTGTAGTAGTAGTAGTAGCTGTAGTAGAAGTAGTAGTAGTAGTAATAGAAGTAGTAGCTGTAGAAGTAGTAGCTGTAGTAGCTGTAATAGTAGTAGCTGTAGTAGTAGTAGCTGTAGTAGTAGAAGTAGCTGTAGTGTAGTAGTAGTAGATGTAGTATTAGTAGTAGCTGTAGTAGTGGTAGTAGTAACTGTAGTAGTAGTAGTAGCTGTAGTAATAGTAGTAGCTGTAGTAGTAGTAGCTGTAGTAGTAGTAGCTTGTAATAATAGTAGTAGTAGCTGTAGTAGTAGTAGCTGTAGTAGTAGTAGCTGTAGTAGTAGTAGCTGTAGTAGTAGTAGCTGTAGTAATAGTAGTAGCTGTAGTAGTAGTAGCTGTAGTAGTAGTAGCTGTAGTAATAGTAGTAGCTGTAGTAGTAGTAGCTGTAGTAATAGTAGTAGCTGTAGTAATAGTAGTAGCTGTAGTAGTAGTAGCTGTAGTAGTAGTAGCTGTAGTAATAGTAGTAGCTGTAGTAATAGTAGTAGCTGTAGTAGTAGTAGCTGTAATAGTAGTAGCTGTAGTAGAAGTAGTAGCTGTAGTAGTGGTAGTAGTAACTGTAGTAGTAGTAGTAGTAGCTGTAGTAATAGTAGTAGCTGTAGTAGTAGTAGCTGTATTAGTAGTAGCTGTAGTAATAGTAGTAGCTGTAGTAGTAGTAGTATAGAGTAGTGTAGTAGTAGCTGTAGATATTAAGAGTAGCTGTAGTAGTAGTAGCTGTATTAGCTGTAGTAGTAGTAGCTGTAGTAGTAGTAGCTGTAGTAATAGTAGTAGCTGTAGTAGTAGTAGCTGTAGTAGTAGTAGTAGCTGTAGTAGTAGTAGCTGTAGTAAGTAGTAGCTGTAGTAGTAGTAGCTGTAGTATAGTAGTAGCTGTAGTAAGTAAGTATGCTGTAGTAGTAGTAGCTGTAGTAGTAGTAGTAGCTGTAGTAATAGTAGTAGCTGTAGTAGTAGTAGCTGTAGTAGTAGTAGCTGTAGTAATAGTAGTAGCTGTAGTAGTAGAAGTAGCTGTAGTGTAGTAGTAGTAGATGTAGTATTAGTAGTAGTGTAGTAGTGTAGTAGTACTGTAGTATAGTAGTGCTTAGTTGTAGTAGTATCTGTAATAGTAGTAGCTGTAGTAGTAGTAGTAGCTGTAGTAGTAGTAACTGTAGTAATAGTAGTTGCTGTAGTTGTAGTAGCTGTAATAGTAGTAACTGTAGTAATAGTAGTTGCTGTAGTTGTAGTAGTATCTGTAATAGTAGTAGCTGTAGTAGTAGTAGTAGCTGTAGTAGTAGTAGCTGTAGTAATAGTAGTTGCTGTAGTAGTAGTAGCTGTAGTAGTAGTAGTAGCTGTAATAGTAGTAGCTGTAGTAGTAGTAGCTGTAGTAGTAGTAGTAGTAGTAGCTGTAATAGTAGTAGCTGTAGTAGTAGTAGCTGTAGTAGGCTAGTAGTAGTAATGATGGTGATGATAGAACAATTAACCTTTATCATTTCTTTAATAACAGATATATCCGGGACCTGTTTCTCTTAATTTCGTACGTGCAAATTTGATCTTATTCATGTTATTTTTTTCTACATAGTGCCTTACAATATCTGATTTGCACACGTCAAAATAGTTGACCCATTTCATTACTTTATACAAACGCAACTCGTTTTGTAAAGATCAATTCACAGGGAAAACATTATTTTACATACAAAGAAGTCTAGTGAAACGGGACCAAGAGTTTTGGAAATAAAGCGATAATTACTAGGTATAGTAACTGAATTCAGGAGTGAAGTGTTCGCTGCATGCATTTGTCTATTGTTACCTTTGAAACGCACGCTTCGGAGTGTTTTTACAACGAAGGCACTAACTATAATTATTATTATATATGATATACATTTAATTGAACCCTTCGTATTTCGTTTTCGTGTAAAAATATACATAATGCTGGCGTGGATTTTCAAAGTCCTTAAGTATGTATGTAAGTATTGCATATACGTGCATTCAAATAAACCTTTGGTTTGTGAACTTATTGGAAGTAATATACATGTATTCTAGTAACAACAGCTCCTAGAACATAGCTATCGTTCTAGATTCTACTGTATACATGTACATCAATTTTCACGATGGACTACTTTTCATGTTGTTTTTTTTTTATATTGCTTTATAGTTTCGTCTTTATATTTCAAAATTAAATTTATTCTCTAAATACACATTGGTTTTCTTTTATTTTCTTCGATGTTCCATGTGTCCAATTGACTTGCTCACATACAAAGAGAAGTGAAGTGATACCGATGATTATGCGATTGTGCAAATGATTTGTACATAAAGCTGGTGTCACTTCATGAGCGGGTCCAGCTGTGTGTGTGACCCTCTCTGGATCCGCGCATGCACTTAAACAATCATACAATCAAATAGTATCAGCTCTAAGATAAACAAGATTAAGGACATCTAACTAAGAAGGAAATGGAATCCGGTGTTACGAAAGCTTTTATAAATGAATAAACATCCTGTTATGTAATACTGTCCTGAGAATAGAAGTAAAGGTTTAAAAAAATAAATGTCTTAAATAAGGGCATATGCATATCAAGCTATAAAGCGAACTTCGTGACATATTTTTACCCATGGAAATTTGTCTTTATTATAATCTAAATTTAATGTCAACGAAAAGAGTTACATTTATTTTACCATACTGTATAACGTCTGTATTCAATGCATGACATAATCCTCAGATATAAGATATCCTCAGTTATCTGTTTGCTTATTTAAGGTAATCTATCCATCATTGAATTGTGACCATGGTCCATCAAGTGATCGTTGAAGTTTTATAGAAGATGCAAGCCTTTATAGACATAGAGCAGAAGAGCATATGGAGGAGGAGGAAGCACTCCTTCTTGTGGTGGAGGAGGAGGAGGAGGCTACCCTCTTGTTGAGGAGGAGTGCCTCCTCCTCCACAAGAAGGAATGCCTCCTCCTCCTCTTCCACAAGAAGGAATGCATCCTCCTCCTCTTCCACAAGAGGAGGTACCCTCTCCTCAATCACATGGAGCGACGCAGAGACAGGAGATGATAGTGTTATACCATCCCTTTACCGTGATGATTTCTGGCCCAACAGGTGTCATTTACTTTCTTTGTCTTTATTTTAAATATCCTGCAGCTATCTGATATCTTTTTTTCCGAATATGATATTTAACAGCGTAGTTTATATTACTTTTAGCTCCTAAAACTTCACGAAATTTTAACTGATCAAAACATAAATCCCTTCCAATTAGAATAGCGTTGAAACTCGCTCTCGGTATAAATGAAAGGTAAATGAAAGGTAAAATAGTGTGCAGTATAATAGACCCACCACGCTTGACTGATTCCGATTCTCCCCCCCCCCCCCCAAAAGTGGTCCAGGCTTCGGCCCTTGACTACATCTGTCTCTGTCTGTCTGTCTCTCTCTCCCACCACGCACTTTGTCTTTACACGATTTCCATCATCGTGTCCATCATTAATTACAATCAGACATTTATTTTTTGAAATGTTGATCTATAAAGTTTTTCAGAACGATGTCATCTGTATACGATTTCCATGATGTCGTTTTCCTTCAATAATTACATGTTAGTTTCATAATTTGAATATCTTGCAGATGTATCGTCTGTTTAGCGATCAACTTTTATGGCTTCTTTGATTACACCTTGGTCATAAGGTGGCATGATAAGTTTTCTTAATCCGCTTTATATTTTATTGCATCATCACATTAACGAACATTAATCCTTGACATAATTAAGAGCAGTCTTAATGCCCGCGGCCGATCAATAAATAATCAATAGGATGCCATCTGGTATAACGGAATGGTATCCGATAATAAGAGTCACTTGACCTTATGTTCGCGCCCTTCAAAAAGTCCTTTATTCTGTACAAGGTACCGTCTCCGGTGGTCAAGTGGTTAGAGCGTCCGCTTCGGGAGGTGAAAGTCGTGGGTTAGATCCCAGGCCGTGACATACCAAAGTCGTAAAAAATGGAACTGGTATAGCTCCCTTGCTTGGCACTCAGCATATAAGGGTAGTTCTAAGATTGGTTGGCGGGATGGCTCTATGTCAGGATGATATGACTTTGTGCGGTATCATGCCACAAGTCTACGGTGTGATATTACAGTGTGGCAGCATTATATCTTACTCTAGCAGACAGTCTCCAAATGACAGAAATACGAGTACTGCCAGTGGGACATTAAACAAACTGTACAATTAGCATATATATCATGGATAAGTTATTGTATGTAGTAGGTCTGTCAACATAAATTGTAGATACGATACATACGGTCGAATCCATTTTATGATATTCGGTCCGATATTCTACATATATAGTTCGTTATTTCGACTCGCAACTTTACACGCGGTGTTTATTTATTTTTGATGATGATACATGCCGGAAATTGATTTCTTGGGAATTACCAAGTATCATAAGATGTTAGGAACTGTAAAACCGTCTCACCCAACTTTAACCTTTATCAGGCAGGAAATGAACCACTCATTTTTTCGAGGTGGTGGGGTGGATGGGGGTGTTAAGCAGAATATTGAATATTTAAAAATATTGATATAAACATTTATCCACCCGAGACGTTTTGCAAGTCACGTATTTCAAAACACCATAAACAACAATATACCGTCCACTTGTAGCTCTTGTCCTTCTTGGCGCTTAATGGAATTCCAGGACTGGTTGACTCGGAGTAAGGATAATGTGCTGGTCATGAAAATGGAGTCTGAAACCATAAGGTTCGTATCTGCTGTCGGGAATATAAGCACTGGTCCACGGCACCACTTACTTTTTTTTACTGTGTGTAGTACTTGTTAAAAAGAGCATCTAACAATTAAGCAATGTTCTGCTTATGTTTTGCTAGAAAGGGTTGCGTTTCCTGAAAGTCCTTCATTGTTATAGCTCCTTTGTTTGGAGCTCAGTATATAAGGGTAGTTCCAGGAATGGTTTGTCTGGTGTCAGGATAATGTGCAAGACTGATTGGTTGAGTATCGGGATAATGTGCATGACTGGTTTGCCCTGTGCCAGGATAATGTGCAGGACTGGTTGGGTAAGTGTCAGGATAATAAGCAGGACTGGATGGTTGTGTGATAGTCAGGATACTGTGCAAGACTGGTTTGCCCTGTGTCAGGATAATGTGCAGGACTAAATTGCTCTACGTCAGGATAATGTGAAGGACTGATTGGTTCAGTATCTGTATAATGTGCAGGACTGGTTTACCCTGTGTCAGGATAATTTGCAGAACTGGTTGGTTTAGTGTCAGGATAATGTGCGGGGACTGGTTTTCCCTGTTTCAGGATAATGTGCAGGATTGGTTGGTTGAGTGTCGGAATAATGTGAAGGACAAGTTGGTTGAGTGTCGGAGTAATGTGCAAGACTGGTTGTTGCAGTGTCAGGATAATGTGCGGGAATCTTTCGGCGAGGATAATGTGCAGGATTGCTTTACCCTGCGTCAGGATAATGTGCAGGACTGATTGGTTGAGTATCGGGATAATGTGCAGGACTGGTTTCCCGTGCAGGACTGGTTTGTTTAGTGTCAGGATAATGTGCAGGACTGGTTTGTTCAGTGTCAGGATAAAGTGCAGAACTGATTGGTTGAGTGTCAGGATAATGTGCAGGACTGGTTAGTTGAGTGTCAGGATAACGAACAGGACTGATTTGCCCTGTGTCAGGATAACATCCAGGACTTGTTGGTTTAGTGTCTGGAAAGGCTTGTCCAAACATACAACAGTCTTTGGATTCTCTCTCTCTCTCTCTCTCTCTCTCTCTGAGAGTGAATAATTATACGTTGAATAGGTATAATGGCTTGAAATAGGAAATGGCATATCTATTTGTCTAGAAAGAATGAAACATCCAGTAGCAACTGGTATCTGTGTTTTGTCATCGTCGTATAACCTGCGGTTGCTGATTAAGCTACTCTCCATATATTGATTAATGGAGAGTAACAGAATGAAGTGACCGCGGGTGTCCGACGATGGTGTTTTGCATCATGAGGCAGCGTCTTTTGTTTCTTTTCTGCTCTAAGTTTGGTACGTACATTGCAGATGTTTATACAACAACAACAACAACAACAACAACAACAACAACAACAACAACAACAACAACAACAACAACAACAACAACAACAACAACAACAACCCCCCCCCCCCCAGCATAACTAGTGTATAACATTTACAGCTGTCGCTTGAATCACTTCACGTTCTTTATTAGTACATGTATTTTATACAAAAACATTTTCTGTTTTGATTGATAGAATGTGACAACAATTTACTGTGCAGATAAAAAAATCCATTGAACCCTTTCTCCCCATACCGCCAGATTTCTTAGCACCTTATTGCAATTATCACATAGGTCAATTTGCATGCTAAAAGCTAGAAAAAACAACAGCAATTTTTAAACATTTCTATCAAACTTAACTCGGTTAGAAACATAGAAAATAACCCGAACTGTTAAAATAGTCACCTAATATATATATTTATTTATTTATATACTATGAGATTACCAAGATGTGGGATGTTTTCAAATATGAAAACCTTTTTGGGTGGTGGTGAAAAAAGTGGTGTGTCTGTATTACCCCACTTTTTTTCAACCCGATTTTCATGCAGTATATACAGTAAACAATTCATCAAGTACAAAATTGAAACATTTAGTTTTCACATGGAAATCATATATATGCGCTCGTAGCAATGATCTCCCTTTAAACCGACCACTCAGAGTCCAGTTTATACATGCGTACTGAATATATATCGCCCCGTAAGTTTTATATATTTATATATATTTATACCAAATAGGTATCTAGAAGTTTTTATCAGCTCACGTGTATTTTTCTGAATTTAATTTAAATTTTCATGCTACAGCTTTAGACTCACGTTAAACAGTAAATTGTGTACAATTTCAATGTTTAAAGGATGCGTTCACTCTTACGCATTCATGCAAAACATAGTTTAATGTTGCACTAATATTCGTATAAAACCAGTGCAGGCTTTGAAATATGCTTCGTCACTCGTGAAAATATCACTTTTCTGTTCAGTCAGAGAAATTATTAATCGGTATATATATGGGAGGAGTATATATTAGCCAATATTAACTTGATATCTGATCATGAGCAGCATGTGTTACATCGATAAAACCACCGACATATGATATTTCACGGGCCACTGGGTATACATGTAATTACCAGCATATCTGTGTCAAAGGGGCACCCTTTATATTGCTGATGAGGAAGTCATACTTTAAATTGATAAGATTTTAATGTACACTTCGTCATTCTGAGGCATGCATCGCTAACGTTGAGTCATATAGCGACGCTCATCTCTTTACAGGTGGGGGAAGACCCCAAATGCACGGAGGCAGAACCACCGACCTACCGCAAGCCAGCTGGGAGGCTTCCTCACATGACAATCCGAATGACCCTGCCGGGATTCGAAACCCACGCGATGAGGCGCTGAGTGCAGTGTGTTTTTTTTCACCACCTTTGGAGTAGAGGGGTCCAGGCCCATAGGGGGGGGGGGGGGGAATTGCGTGAACGAGATTATAGGGGATTTTTCTACTATGTATAATGTAGGCATTTTGTTGTATTTTACTCTTATTTAATGAAGTTTTATTGCATAAAAGAAAATAATAAATACAATGATATAACATGTTTGCACAGTTTTGTTAAGAATATAACATTTAACTACAACAATGAGTCCATGCACACAATAACTCATAATCATGGAGGGGGGGGGGGG
>CM037777.1:3024101-3074101 GCA_021229015.1 Solen grandis
TAGTATACTAAAGGTAAATAAGAAATTGAAGGCTAATTTTAAGCCATGACTTCAACATTCCACCATTTTAAAGAGGTTTCATAAACACAAATTTGATTGGTTGAATCTTGTTGAATATTTGTTTAGTTTGCGGGATACTTATCCAAATGCTTTACAATGCTTCAAAATTTAAATATTTCTTTTAAAGCTATCAGAAACTTAATTATGATAAAAAGATAAAAAAAAATAATGTTTATATTTTAAATGTTAACTTATATCAATCAGAAATTTCTCTTTGATGGAAATATTGCTTAATCTGAATTTAGTAGACCTTATTATTTCTTAATTTAGTGGTTTGTATTCATGCTTCGTGCGCAGGGTCGTACTAAAACGCTGACGAATCTGCTGACGATATAGAACATATAGTAAACTGCTGACCATATATACAAAGAAGGATATCGGAAAACGCTGACGATATGTAATATAGAAGGAAATTTTGTGATATTGTTTGTCTAAGTTTTATAAGTATTTTTAAATATATTTAATAAGTTTTTAAGTTATTTCGTAGTTAGAAAGGTTGATTTAGAGGAAGTTGATCTAAATAAAAAAAAATGTTGTTTTTTTAAATTTTGTTTTCCACTATGATTATATACATTGTCTGTTTTTAATAGATATAAAATACAATGATATAAATAATAAATGCAGTACTGGAACTAGTAAGTTAAGATAAAATCAATTCAGTACGTTTAATCCATGTTCACTACGTCAGCAGTTTCTTACTTATTTGAGAGACGTAGAAAACTGCTGACCATATACACAAAGAAGGAAACTGCTGACGATATACACAAAGAAGGAAACTGCTGACCATATATACAAAGAAGGATATCGGAAAACGCTGACGATATGTAATATAGAAGGAAATTTTGTGATATTGTTTGTTTAAGTTTATAAGTATTTTTAAATATAAGTAAGAGGATGGACTTTATTTAGTATATTTATTTAATTTCGTAAGTTTGATTTGGAGGAAATAGATAAAAAAAATAACATATATGTAATAATTTGATCTATAATTATACACATAGATTATATTATATTTTTTAATATCGGGTAAGTATAAAGTACAATGATTAAATAAATATTTGCAATTTTTCGAAATAATTAAACTGATCAGAAGGTAAAATGAGTTCAGCACATATCCATCTGGTCAGCGGTCAGCACTTTAGGACCGGAGATATGCGAGAAACTGCTGACCATATAGACAAAGAAGGAAATTGCTGACGATATATACAAAAGAAGGATTTCGGCTATCGGAAAAAGCTGATTTAAAAGACAAAGAAGGGTGAAATAAAACAAGATTATTATTATATCGGTTTACCATCGGTCACACGACTAACCGAAATACTCCCGAAATACCGAAATACTCCCGAAATACCCCTAATTATAGGAATATCTATACATGTAGTATACATGTGTTTATATCTATTGTGGTTTTAATGTGTTTTAGTGTTTATATTTTGTGGTTTAATGTGTTTTCGAACATATTTACGAAAAATAATGTATTTATGTTTTTGAATCTAGGTTTTTTTACCAAGTTATCACGGATCGCGAAGTAACCTTGTGACCTTGTATATGTTGTTGATACACGATTATGTATGATAGGTGTGAAAAATAGCACGGAACAAAATAATTTTCTATTTTATGTTGTGTTATTAAGTGTCTGAAATATTAAATGAATGAAGTACAAAACGAAGTATAAGTTGCTACGGTAATTTGATAGATTATTTCCGGTATGGACATGGTTAGTTTGCGGGACTAATGAAATGATACACGGCCAATTATCTGGTTTGATTACATTGTGGCAGTTTAATTAGATCCATTAGTATACGCCTTTGATGATGAAAAAATTACATACAAAACAAACAACCAATAAACAAAATCTATTTAACAGAAATACTTCCGAAATACCCCTGAAAGTAGGAAAATCGTCAATGATTACACTTAACACTTATTCTTATTTTTTAAATAAATTACGTGAAGCTATTATATAATAATATATTTTTTTTTATTTTTATGTTTTGATTATGTGTTCTTATCTGTACTCGTGAACATTATACCAAAACACTGTTCTACTTGAAATCACATTCTCAATTTCTTAACAGAACACATAATCAATTAAATCAACAACCTTTTTATTCATATAAAAGATGAGAGGAAGAACCATTAACATTTGTTTTTCTTTTTTCGATTATAAAATACTAAGCTCTGTGGATTTCCCTCCGAGCACAACATGGTGCATATGGGTTGTGTATTCACACCTAGGGATGCCATCTAAGTGAGGGGTCGTAAGTGTCATGTGGCCTTTTTTTTGTGAGAGGGCGGGTAGTCAGGTTTGTCACCTGGGTGAGGGATGGTGACTGGTAGACTACCTTTCTCGTTAGGGTTTTCTGGTATTTGGTACAGCCAAAGATTAGATAGGAAATGGCTATTAAAATCATCTTTCCAAAAATTGTAAGATATTTTATACAACAGTGGCATACAGAATTAACCTATACATCCAACACAAATTTATATAAATATATTAAAACTAGTTTTATCCGAAGCCCATATAATGAAAAACTGTCAGTATACTAGTGTAAGAAAATTGCTGCCTTTGTAACCAGAAACCATAACCTGCGAATTGAAACTTGCCGCTGGCAAAATATACATAGTAATGAACGTAAATTCACAAAACTGCAACGACATGGGAGATAAATTTCGTTATCTATTTATATGTCCAATTTTTAAAATCAAATGAGAACAAACCTTAGATACAAATATGCTTATACGTCCAATCATGTTAAAATTTTGTGAACTGAGGAATTCCAAAAATAGTAATAAGCTTAAAGATTTGAGTTCATTACGTGAAATTATATAAAGATAAGTTCAATATTAATTATATTAATATTTAACTTGCATTGCCTGTGATAAAGAATTACATAGTAAACTTTCAAAATCCCGACATGGTTTGTAAAAAATATATATTCATTAAGCCATTGACATGATATAATTGTGTACAATTTCGTATGTCAAGTTGTTTGAACACTGACATCTGGAACTACTTTCGTTTTCGCTTTTGGTTAAGCTTGCCAAAGGTGCTGTACTAGTTTTCATGTGTGCATATATAAATATGTGTATACATTGTATGTGTAAACGTGTATATATGCGTTATAATATATACGTGTAAATATATTTGTGCTTATATATTCTTCATATATGGCACACTCCCCTATATAGATATACATTGTATATATATATATGAATGTGCCCTCTCTCTATATATATATTTACAGAGAGAGAGAGAGAGAGCGAGAGGTATAATCTTTCAATAGTATTGTATCAAGTGGCCATTTAAATATTTGTGAAATCATTAAATGCAGAGTAAGGGTTGTGCATGTATTTTTATGATACTGAATGTTAAGATGACAATTGTTATATCGTTCTTTTGAAATTTGCTATATGATTAATAATTTGACTGTATAATACAAACGAAATCTGAAAAATTATAATGTTATAATATTAAAAAGTATATACACGGACCTATATACCATAGGTCCGTGGTAAATAAGTGAATATATTTTATATCTAGCCCTTTTTAATTGTATTTGTATTATGTATGCATGATTTGATTGTACTGTTTAATTTTGTCTCCTTATTTTTTTTTATTATTGTACTGATGTTAATTACCATTGTAGGCCATATGCATTATGTAAATAAAAATGTTCGCATGATTTCTGTATAATTACAAAAATAATATGTATCTGTGTACAACTGGCACATAAATATACATAATACAATGCACACACTATATATACAAAGCTATAACAGGAGACCAAAAGATCACAAAAGACTAAAATTATAAGAACATAGAGACAGACGCTAATCCATATTTAACACTTTTTAAAAGAAGGAATGCTTATGAAAAACTAAAGGTACACGCACTTGCGAGAAAAAAAAGCGATTATCATCTCTGTCAGACAATCATATTCTTGTCATATATATTAAAAGACAACTTATCGGCATCAGACATGTTATTAATAGCGGGATTTACTTTAATTGCTCTATTTATCAGATTTTGTTGGATATTGTCATATAAGTTATGTAGCGTACTTCTGACTCAACCACAGTATTATTACAAAACATACACAGCCATTCAATTCCAATAAGATTCATAACGCCCTGTTTCTATTCTGATAGTAGTTACTCCGATTAAGCGAAGATCAAATAAACAGCCAATATAGTTAAACTGAGCCCCCTACTGTGGGGAGTACAGTCCTGCTCAGTGGGGTGTCTCCGGTTTATATATGTTGGTTCATTCCTTTCTGATTCTCACTGGAGACTTCCGCTCCTTTAACCAGAACGGAACAGAATATATCTTTATTACACTAAGTATAACATGTATACAACAATACAACATAGGGATACAGCAATACACCATTTTATAGTACACATATACATACATGCAATATGGTTACACACAATTACATTTAATACAATAATAATGCAATATTAATATATATGAAAATTTTTAAACACAAAAAGATCCTTTATATAATCGCTAACTTACCCTTTTCAATAGCTGTGATCTGATAATCGTATTTTTGTAACATGCATTCTTACTTCTTTTTCTTTGAAATTTTATGAAATACCTACGTTCGAGTTTTCTATATCTGTAATCGCTTATTCTCCTCTATAACATTGGAAAATAATTGGTCTCTTAACAAAATCCCCCAATATATTATTAAACCTCAAATTCTCCAGCTATAATTATCTCATACTTAACTAAGCAAAAGCAGTATATATAGAATATGAGGATAAACTATTATAAATTTTATCTTAATTGAAATTACGAAGTAACACATGTGGAGAAATCCATTAATTCTTGTTTATCAGTAGATTGTAGTTTGAAATGATATTTCGAAGATCTTCAAGAAATCTGCCAGTCTGTTTTCTAAGTTCCAAGGCGCGTAGCTGCCTATAAGCGAGTACGCGACTTAATCCCAATGATTTTGACAAGAAAAAAAATCAAACCTGGATGATTTTTAATTTATTTATGATAAAAAAAACTGTCGATTTGCCAGTTCAAATTATGCACCGCAGAATGCACAATATTATACCAAAATTGTCCGTGTGTGTGTGTGGGGGGGGGGGGTCATACCCGGACCCCTTGGCATAATTATGACTCTGTGTTACTTAATATTTCTATGATGAAGCACATTTATTAACCAGACATTACTCGGACATACCTACATTTACGTTTATGTTAACCGGTGTAAATTCAAATTTATTTATATATAAAGGATGAACTGAAATTCGTCAATATTAATATGACAAATAATAGTTCATAAGGATAATCAGACCGGTCCGCTATTCAGTATGACGACTATCTGTTACAGACCAACATTTTTAATTAGTGCTTATTACGCTCCTACTAATCAGACCACATTGCCCAGGGCAAATTCTCAGATCACAGTTTTCACGCCTCATCAGTGATTAACACTAATCTAATTTTACGACATACCGATTGGATATACACAGGCACCCTGTTAGCTAACAAACAAATACTTCAGGGGGATACTTGTTTTTACAGTACTTATGTCGGCATTCAATTTGATTGCCCCATGATCACATATTAATGACTTTTGGATGGCAATATTGATTAACTTATACTGACAACAAACTGAAATGGAGAAACGTAAACGAAAATAGTTAAACTTTTAGGATAAAGTTGACCTTATTAAAAAAAAAAATTAATGAAAGTATAGGGAAAAATAACTAAAACTGTGGAGTTTTGGGTTGTTCAATACACATGGTGTTAGGAATTGTGAAGTGTAATTAGCACCATACAGACAGACAGACTCACTATTAAGACCGACACGCAAATTTAAGTCGCAAATTTATACTGCTGTGTGTAGAACAGAACAATGAAATGTTCTTTGATTGGCATTTAATTTGGACATAGTAGATTATTTCTACCCCTTGATATCTTCTAGTCAGAAGAGACCAAGATTATGATAAACCATAATTAAATAGTTGGTAATAAATATCACAATTTTAAGTATGGCAAAGGAACATGATTTCTTTATGTAACAATATTATCATTACCACTTTTGCATTCTATACATTTGTACTCATGCTGTTCCCTCTATATTTCGTTTCGGTAGAGGGATATATTTTTGTTCCTTATTTTATGAGTTTTTCTGCAAACCTAAGAATTTTATTTTCCTGATGATTCATTCCAATTGGTGACATTGCATTGTCATGTATAATTTTGCTGTATTTTTTTCGAACCTTGACATGCGTGTATTTTTCTAGATTGTATTGGATAATATTATTATTATTAATAATATCAATAATTATTATTATTTAAGCAATCTCATAAATATGAAGACTGAACAATTTCTTGTTTTCATTTTTTCATTCTTTTCAACGGATATGTCATGTTCAATGTTACGAACGAAAGTAAAGAGAGAGAGAGAGAGAGATTGCAAGTTTATGACCATATTCGCTCTGCCACGGAGGTCTCCGACTGAGAAAAAAATAATAAAAGATAAAAAAAAAAAATAGCATTTATACGTTTATTAAATTGATGTATAATTTCATTAGTCCCGCAAACTAGCCATGTCCATACCGGAAATGATATATATCGCATTATCGCAGCAACTAGTTTACACTCCACTCTTAATACAAATTAATACATTTAATACTTCATTCATTATATATTTCAAACACTACTAATACAACACAAACTAGAAAATCAACACAGGATAGTTCCGTGCTATGATGCACACTGCTTATAAATGTACGTGTATCAACAATTAATGTATACAAAGTCACAAAGTCACAAAGTTACTTCGCGATCCACTTTGCACTGGGTAAAATCCTCAACTAAGAACATAATCATCATAAATATGCTCGAAAACACACACTTAAACCACACTAAATATTAACACATACTACATACACTTTTATAATTGGGAGTATTTCGGGAGTATTTCGGTATTTCGGTATTTCGGTTAATCGTGTGACCCGGTTTACCATGTTTACCACAATCCCTATCTGATAATTATATTCTATTGCCATTATTCATTATTAGTTATGAATGATATAATCATTATCGTTTGTTGCATTATACCGACAATATTAAAGCTAATTATATTTAATAACTGTTAAAGCTTAAAAGACATTTTCGGTACATTCATCAAATAATTGCTACAGGTATCAAGCGGCAAAAGAAAAAAATCTTTCATCTTTTTTTTCTATTTAATTGACAATTGATTATGCAATCAAACAGCTAATGTAGAATAACACATAAGCAAACTGCATAAAATGAGCAAAAGCTCCAGGTATATAAATTGCTGTTGTTTAATTTTATATTATATATCCACAAGTGATTGGAGTCTAAAATTGCCTTGTGATTGAATGTATTTGTGATTTGCGGAAAGTGTTTTTCTGTTTCTCGAAATTGTGTGTTTAACATCATGGCTGTGATTGTAGGACATTCACAGGTCAAATACTTAGACAATTATGCTAAGTGTCCAGTGTTTTCATACTCAGGATTTACTGTGCGTGATTTTCTTGAGGATGGATTGGAGTTTCACGATGTTGTACCATCTAAGTCGGTAAGTTACATTTTCAATATTTCATTCGTGTACTTTTTTTAGCAAGCTGCTCGAAAAATTGATTTAATTGTATGCTTCATAGACTACATTTGCGGACACACGTTTATCTTGTTTTACACAATGTTCTGTTGGCACATAACAACACATGCTGCCCGTGTCACACAATGCATTAATCAGTACAAGTAGCAACCAATAAAGAAGTGGGTTGGTATAAGCGTGACAATTGTCATGGCCTTTCACCACCCTCGGGCAATAGACACAGCGCCTTTAAAGGTGGACACGGGTCACACGTAATGCAATTTAAAATCAGTCATCACAATATGAACAAAATGAATAAATAAATATTATTTACATTAAATTTTAACTGAATAAGTATATTTAATTAAATGTATGTTATTGTGTTTTATTCAGTTAAACCAATTCTTTATGTATAAGATACGGTCATATAAAGCGGTACACTCGCTGCTGACGAGTTTCCTTCTTTGTCTATATGGTCAGCAGTTTCCTTCTTTGCGTATATGGTCAGCAAATTCTCACGTTACTCCAGTAGGTAGGAAAGTGCTGACCAACTAGACATAGTGTAGAATCCCCATAAGGCGATAAAACAGCTGACCAGTTAAATGACTTTGGACAAAATGAATAAATGAATATTATTTACATTAAATTTTAACTGAATAAGTTTAATTAAATGTATGATGTTGTGTTTTATTCAGTTAAACCAATTCTTTATGTATAAGATACGGTCATATAAAGCGGTACACTCGCTGCTGACGAGTTTCCTTCTTTGTCTATATGGTCAGCAGTTTCCTTCTTTGCGTATATGGTCAGCAAATTCTCACGTTACTCCAGTAGGTAGGAAAGTGCTGACCAACTAGACATAGTGTAGAATCCCCATAAGGCGATAAAACAGCTGACCAGTTAAATGACTTTGGACAAAATGAATAAATGAATATTATTTACATTAAATTTTAACTGAATAAGTTTAATTAAATGTATGATGTTGTGTTTTATTCAGTTAAACCAATTCTTTATGTATAAGATACGGTCATATAAAGCGGTACACTCGCTGCTGACGAGTTTCCTTCTTTGTCTATATGGTCAGCAGTTTCCTTCTTTGCGTATATGGTCAGCAAATTCTCACGTTACTCCAGTAGGTAGGAAAGTGCTGACCAACTAGACATAGTGTAGAATAAGGCGATAATAATATATTAAATTTTAACTGACAGATATATCGCACGTTGATAAGCAATTTTTTTGCCCTAATTGTCGTTGAAATCTTTTTCATTATATCAACACCATGTTCCTTTACTCTATCTCACACGCGAGCGCACACACACTTTACATTTAATCAGTGTCAAAAAGAATAAGCGTGTCAGTGATCATTAGTTTTTCGCACCCTCAAGCGCTTTCATCAGTATGTTGCATTTGACTATTTCATCGTTTATTTTTTTCACTCACAATATACTATGTATAGAATTATAGCTGAAAATATGATTATTGTGCTATTTTTTTTTAAAAAATTTTTTTTAATTTTTACTTGTTAAATATACCATGTATGTAATTATAAAGAAATATTAAATAATGCAAACAATACAATATTATGTTTTCATTTACTTTCCCCAATTCAAAATCAACAACAATATTACTCAATAAAGTTGAATGATTATATTTGTCATTAAAAATTATTCTTGACCAATTATTCACTACAAATTTTCTTTTAATTTTTTTATATATGGCCAGCAGTTTCCTTCTTTGTATATATGGTCAGCAGTTTCCTTCTTTGTGTATATGGTCAGCAGTTTCCTTCTTTCCGTATATGGTCAGCAGTTTTCTACGTCTCTCAAAGAAGTAATAAACTGCTGACAAATTGAACATGGATTCAAAGTACTGACTGAGTTCCAGTAATGCATTTATTATTTATATCATTGTATTTTATATCTATTAAAAAGAGACAATGTATATAATTATAGTGAAAACAAAAATAAAAAAACAAACATTTTTTTAGATCTACCTCCTCCAAATCAACCTTTCTAACTTCGAAATAACTTAAAAACTTATTAAATAAAATTAAATATACTTATATAACTTAAACAAACATCATCACAAAATTTCCTTCTATATTACATATCGTCAGCGTTTTCCGATATCCTTCTTTGTATATATGGTCAGCAGTTTCCTTCTTTGTGTATATCGTCAGCAGTTTCCTTCTTTGTGTATATCGTCAGCAGTTTTCTACAAAACATATCGTCAGCGTTTTCCGACAATGTATATAATCATAGTGGAAAACAAAATTAAAAAAAAACATTTTTTTTTATTTAGATCAACTTCCTCTAAATCAACCTTTCTAACTACGAAATAACTTAAAAACTTATTAAATATATTTAAAAATACTTATAAAACTTAGACAAACAATATCACAAAATTTCTTTCTATATTACATATCGTCAGCGTTTTCCGATATCCTTCTTTGTATATATGGTCAGCAGTTTACTATATGTTCTATATCGTCAGCAGATTCGTCAGCGTTTTAGTACGACCCTCGTGCGCATGTGTAACAATTGTAAGACTTCCGCTTCTAGCAGAAAACTCATAATAGAAGGTTTCGAAATTTAATATCATGTTAATTAGAAGATTAGTGACTGCCTCCTCACAATTATGCAGGAGACGTGTTCATTATGTGCAAGGGCAGTCACCGGAACCAAAAATTCGAGAATATTTCTATTTCATTGACCACCAAGGACAGGTATCGATATATAAACTATATAGTTGATTTGTCATTTATATAAGTTAACCACACTGATGTAATGCCATTGTCTTTTGGGATAAGAAGACTGTTAAGTCTCACCATTAAGTTGGATTTGCATACAATTTTAGTATAAAACGTTGAGAAAAAGTCTACATCTTCAGGGGTTTACTTAAGGATTTGACTTTCACTTGTCCAGGGGGCATTAAGATACTTTGAATATCTCCTAGCCCCCAGTGAAAACAGTTTGCTTCTTCTTGAAGTTAGTTGGTGTTTGTTAATGTTTAAAACTAAATATGTGCAATATTAAGATGGATTTTTAGTTAGTATGTATCAAAGACAATTTTTAAGGATTTACCCCTGATATACTATAGACAATAAAAAACCCGAAAGATTTCATATACATAAATAATCTTGCCCTCCGGGCTATCTTCTTTGAAAAATCACTTGCCCGCAGTGATTTTAACCCGGCGCGGGCAAGTGGGCGTCCACTTAAGAAAACCCCTGATCTTCATTGAAGTTGTCAAACTTTACATTTCTTTGACATACTACACAAGAGAGAGGGATAATCTCTACTGAGATCCGCTCCGGTTATTTTTTTTCGTATAACCGGAGTGGATCTCAGTAGAGATTAGAGAGAAGAAGAGAGAGGGGGGATGAAAAGAAATGAAAGAAAAAATGAAACAGTTATTGACAAGATAATTGAGTAAGACCAATTAAACTATCATAGTGGTAGCAAGGTGCAAAAAACTACTGATCTGTAGAACTACTTGGAATTCCACACTAAAGGTTGCCAAAGAGCAGGTCCCAGCAGTAGATGCTGGGTGGACATACTTTATTGAAATCATCTGTTAGGTTTAAACTTATTTATTTTAGGTGGATTGGGAAAGATCCTTTCCATTAATGTTTCCTGGGTTTGACCAGTACTTAGCACCTTTGAAGATGGAAGGTCATGAGGATTGGGTTTGAACCCCGGCGGGATGACATCCTTTGGATCCAAAGTCAGGTTCTCTATTTAGACCCGACCACTGCTCCCTAAAATCATCCATTGCTGTGGAGTGACTGTATTATTTTTGCTTTCCGATTAAGTTCAAAATATATTAAAGTATCACTTTTGGAAATTTCATTCCAGTTACCACATCAATGAAAAAGTTATGGAACTTTTCCGGATACTTTTTGAACACCTCTCATAGTAACAAAGGGTCCCTTTTCAGGACTTTGTTTAAATCGGGTCTTGATCTGCAGGAGGCATTCTTTCACTTTTAAAAGAACAATAAATATGAAGGTGCTTTTCTCTTCATCTTGAGTAAAGGCAAAACTATAATATTTTCCTAAAACCTGTTTTGTTGTTTTGAAATTGTATTGCTTTTCTTCAATGGAGGAGTACTTGATTCTTGATTTGGAGGCCATCATGAACCTTCCTCTATATATACCAGGCGTGCATTCAGTATACCAAACAGTATGCAACCGGTCGCTAACAGTCAGCTATGGAGCTGTCTTTGGACTATATACCATGCCGTTCTCGTGCACCTTATGCTGTAGTTATGTATACGTGAACATCATGGTTCATGACTCTTATGCAGCTTCATAGCTGACTGTAAGCGTATGGTCACATTTGGTTCGGCATACTGAATGCACGCCGGGTACCTTCATAAGAACTGTTGTGATCAGCTCTGGGATATCTACTTCTGATATAGTAACTGCTCCGACAGCTTTCATTCATTTATTTCATTATAGCAAATATTAGTTATACAAGTAATTATTAAAGTGAGAAGTATTAATTTTGAAGAGTACATGTATCATCTTTTTCAGCTTTTCCTGGATGACTCAAAGATGAAAAACTTCACATCTTGTTTTAAAGGTATTTAGTGTTGAGTGTTATCTGGATAGTGTCTGTATTTGCTAAAAGCTTTTATTAACATATATTTTTGTTACTTTTTTTGTGTCACCTGCTGCAAGCAGAGATGACACATAGGGATCACTTTCCATCATCTGTCTGTCGACAACGGCCTGTCTGTCTGTCACTTTGTTTTCATCATGTTTCAGCAAGTGACGCATGTGTTCCATAGAACACTTGTTTTGCAAAACCAAACATTAGTCTTAAATTTTCTGTATTTTTTGTGCCCACATGGCCACTTATTGAAACCTACTTTATTTCATTCTCCCTAATACATCTCTATTGACCATGCATGCTTCATTTGTTTTATATGCTTGTATCCTCATTCTTAGGATAAAAGCTTAAGAGTACACATTTGTGTTTCACTCAATTGTCACCCTTTCTACATATCATATTTGTTGTTTGTACATTTGGATATATCATTTCATAGGAATTAGTAACCAGAATATTTCATGCAATGACAGTAAAAATATCAAGCTTCTTTATATTCCAGAGAAGAAATTCTTGGAGTTTTTCTTTACACGACTTCGCATGAATGAAACCTCACGTTATCCAGAATTCCCGTACTTATCTCCATGTGGTCGAGAGAGGAACTACATTCGCTGTGATGATCTGCCAGTTGTTTACATACACTTGTCTGACAGTGTGGACAAACAGGATATTTTGACATACGGCTGTGTTGGTACTAAACTTCAGGTGCCATTTGAACCGGACAAGGTGTGCATGTTACCAGAAAGTGGGAGAATTTATCACCCGGCTGATCCGGATCTTGGGGGTGTTGGTTTGATAAAATCTAGTATTGCTATAGCTATAAGTCAGTACTTTGAGTTTGAAAATGGCGAGATTAAGCCCCCAACACATTTCACATGGAAAGGTGTTCGACACACGCTGACAAATGAGTTACTCCCCCTCATGGAACATAGCAAGTGGCGGACCCAACCTGGCGACAATGAATCTTAAGATAGAAATATTTTAGTATATATCTTAATTTCATGATTGTAAAAATAAAGAACTATTTTGCAAGTTCCAGACTCTAAAAAAACGATGTTATAAATATTTGTTAAGTTGAATCTGTTATGCACTACAGTATTTATTGATCACAGAAGTGAAAATCAGGAAAATTAGACTAGTATGTTATAAATAGTCTTGTACTACAGACTCGTTTCTCATTACATTTTTAAAAGATTCAACTAAAAAATAATTAAATTCAAATCTAATTTTGCTGTTTTAAAAAAGAAATTTAAGGACAAATTTTGTAATGATATGTCAACAAGAAAAATTGTTCAAAATGTCTAATTTTAGGTTGATAATTTATGAAAATCTTTTGTTGAATATTTAATGGAACAGAGGTCAGTACTAAAGATTTCCTTGTTTGTATATCAGTGATTTAATTATGTGACAATCTGAATATTTAATTGTGCACAATCAGTAAGAGATAACTCTAACCTGAAGAGCTTCCTGAAGTTTTCTCCCCTGAAGAGTAACTTACAGACATTTTGACTGCACATGTCTGTATCACCAATGTCAATATTTACTTTATGGGACAGTATTGTAGTTGTACAGATTATGTTAATATTTATTAAGCTACATCGAGGGGAGAGAGCGAAACTAGGCTAAGTTCATATAAATATATAAGCTCTTAGCCTAGCTTTTCGCTCTCACCCCTCCACATGTATTTTGATGAGTGGGTGTGCATGAGAGAGAGTGTGTGGAGATTAGGGTGAGTCCCGGGTACCCAGGTACCCGCACAGATGTAGTTATTGCATAAAAAAACTTTTCCACATGTAATAACTAACAATTGATGTCATTGATTTTAATACCTTTCAATACGATACGGACTCTGTATACCCAAAATACATCCATCTTGATGCATGTGAAGATAATTCCTTGACAGAGTGTAGAATTATGTTAAAGGATATCATTACGACTTGGCTATTGATGTGTATATATGTTATAAAGAAAAATGTATGTAAGGTATCATAATAAAAAATCAGACATCGAGTAACGGGTAATAATTTTGTACCCAGGTACTGGCAATTTTCTTCCTAACCCACGGTGACCCAGGTACTGGCAATTTTCTTCCCAACCCACGGTGACCCAGGTACTGGCAATTTTCTTCCTGACCCACGGTGACCCAGGTACTGGCAATTTTCTTCCTGACCCACGTAGACCCAGGTACTGGCAATTTTCTGTGACCCAGGTAGCAATTTTCTTCCCAACCCACGTGACCCAGGTACTGGCAATTTTCTTCCTGACCCACGGTGACCAGGTACTGGCAATTTTCTTCCCAACCCACGTAGACCCAGGTACTGGCAATTTTCTTCCTGACCCACGGTGACCCAGGTACTGGCAATTTTCTTCCCAACCCACGGTGACCCAGGTACTGGCAATTTTCTTCCTGACCCACGGTGACCCAGGAACTGGCAATTTTCTTCCCGACCCACGTAGACCCAGGTACTGGCAATTTTCTTCCCGACCCACGGTGACCCAGGTACTGGCAATTTTCTTCCTGACCCACGGTGACCCAGGTACTGGCAATTTTCTTCCCAACCCACGTAGACCCAGGTACTGGCAATTTTCTTCCCAACCCACGTAGACCCAGGTACTGGCAATTTTCTTCCCAACCCACGGTGACCCAGGTACTGGCAATTTTCTTCCGACCCACGGTGACCCAGGTACTGGCAATTTTCTTCCCAACCCACGGTGACCCAGGTACTGGCAATTTTCTTCCCGACCCACGGTGACCCAGGTACTGGCAATTTTCTTCCCAACCCACGTAGACCCAGGTACTGGCAATTTTCTTCCTGACCCACGTAGACCCAGGTACTGGCAATTTTCTTCCCAACCCACGGTGACCCAGGTACTGGCAATTTTCTTCCTGACCCACGGTGACCCAGGTACTGGCATTTTTCTTCCCAACCCACGGTGACCCAGGTACTGGCATTTTTTTTTCCCGACCCACTGGTATCCAGGTACTCATTTCAGCCCTAGTTGAGATATAGTGAGTTTAGAGAAAGAGAGAGAAAAATTGTTAAATCACTCAGTGTTGGTTAAAATCAGAACGAATAAACATGTTCCATAGAAATTCCATGCATGATTACATATTATAATTTCCCATGTATTTCAACTAAAGTTGGTATAAATTTCCTTGTTGTGTTTTATGACCTGTGGACTAAGCTTGTAACAGGGACATTACATTGGTAACTACTCCAAATCTAGGTCAGTCTTTAAACTCTTGACTGATCAGGTTTTATAGTGTTTGCTTCCTATTTGCACCTTTGTAATGGGAAAGTAATGAACACATCACTTTGAAACCTGTGGACTGGCTAGTCCCAGGTTCAACATGGTGTTGAAATGGTATACAGTTTGCTGCTTGCTTGAGTTTAACGTCCCCCCAACAGTATTTCAGTCATTTGGGAACTTTGTTTACCTGTGACAGTTACAGTGCTGTCTTTCTGTGATATCATGCTCTAGACATGATTCCACACCAGACTCATTATCCTAACACCAGGCCAACCAATCCTGTAACTACCCTAATTTGCCAAGTGCCAAACAAGGGTGGTGCACTATACTATTCCCAACAACTTCAATAAGTTGGCCAGGGACCTGACCCAGGACTTCAAGATTCAACAGGGATGCTCTTACCACTCGGCCATCAAATTTCCACCTGTCCTTAGCATCCAATTCAGGATTTAGAGAAAGTGGCTGTGTAGAACAGGTGATTGTTTAATCAGTCAAAATGTAATGAGTGAACACTTACATCCCGGTGTCTAGCACTATATTGTTTATTTGAAATATTCCATTGTTAATTAAATAAAGGATGGACATAGACAGTAGTTGCTTTATCCAAGCACTGGGCTGAATGTTGTCTGACTAACAAGAACCATAACTGATACTCATGAAGATTCATTTGGGAACTCTAGAAGCTGGCTGTTTAAAACCAGCTGAGTATAGGTGACTGCTAACACCAAACTCCACACAGTGATCTTCCTTGCAAGCAAAAAAATCACTGCCATCAGAAATGTCACGTGATGATGGTGAACTAAAAAAGTGGCATCTCTGTCTGCTGTTATTTAAAATGATTTTTTTTATGTTTATTAAAGAATACATACTTAGGGAAATGATACTTGCAGTAAAATAATGTTTTTGGAAAAAAGAAAAAAATAGCTAAATTCTGTTAAGTTTTACCTGTGGTGGCAGTGGTTAGCTACAACTGTAAGGGGAGGTAACTACTGCATGGAGTTTGTGCTAACACAGGTTGAAGTAAGTCCAAGAGGTAGAGGGTGACATCTACTGTAACAGATACCAGTATAGATGCCTAACTGTGGTATCATACTGTAGACAAAGGGCGTGATACCACACCCAGTGACATTATGCTGATATTGGGCCAGTCTGTCCTGAAACTACCTTTGTATGCCCTCAGTGCCACAAGCAAAGGAATTGCAATTATCATTTTAACTTTTGGTTATCACAGTCAAAGATGTAATCTATGACCTTACAGTCACAAGGTTGATGTTCCTATCACTCTGTCACCGAGTTTTTCATAGTAAATTGTAAACTGTCTGAATTCCACAAATTCCTTCCAGAATGCATTGAGTAGTCAATTGATTTTTGTTTGTTAGCTCTAACATCCCACCAAAAGAACTTCAATCATTAGAGTAACTTACTTTATCTGAAATAGATGTAGTCAGTAGTGCTTCCTTATCACATGTGGAATGAAAAACCTCTTCGACTGAGACAATGTTAATCTGTAGAAATCTTCAAAACACAACTGAAGTCATTTTACTTCAATGACTATTTTGTAATGTTTTAAGGGATGCTAACGGCATCGCTGTTTCTTATTGTTTTATGTATGTGTGTATATCTCATCAGCTTTTATCATTTTCATTGTACAACGCCGTTGAATATGTATTTTATATTTAGAAATAGGCATTTAATCAAATTTGCAAGTTTCAAGTTTCGTATCACTTGGAAGACAAATATCTCGATACACTACACCAAGTCACATCTGGACACCGGATCACAGTCCTGGATCTACTATTATATTCACATTGCTAAGCAACAGAGGTATACCTGTACAGCTGAAATGTTTAGAACAATAAAGGTATATTACTGCCAGGGATCAAACAAACAACCTCCAGATTATGAGGCTCATTTTTTTACCTCTCGACTACTAGGTCCAGTTGCCCTGGTGATGCCACTGAGAAAAATGGTGTGTATCTAACGGTACTAAAATTCTTTTCCACCTGTCTGGTAATGCTTCCAGAAAATCCACATTTACACCATATGAGGGAATCTTATCAGAAAAAAAGAAACATGCAAGTAGTTTTAAATTTTATTTCAAAACAGCAAAGGTAAAAATCTAATTAATAAAAAAAATTCTATGCACAACTGAAAGTTATAAGGTTGGTACCGGTACAACGTCGAAACCCACGCCCTCTTAGACGCTTTGCTCTTGACAAGGTCAAGAGCGAAGCGTCTAAGAGGGCGTGGGTTTCGACGTTGGTACCGGTAGTGTGTATATACAAAGGGGTAGTTGGTAAGCTTTTTACATTCATATACTTTAACAAAAAATGACTTATTTGAAATCAGAAAAAAAAAAACCACCAAAAACAACAACAATTACTGAAGTTGATCCATATCCTCATCAAAGTGGAGCATGACAAAAAGTCACATGCCAAACAATACCTGAACAATAAATTTTAACTTGTGTTAATTTCCACACACTGGTCTGTTCTTCTTATTTTTGAAAGAAAGATGCAAATAGTAAAACCTGTAAGCCCTTTTTTTTTACTTTTTTGTTTCCAGTTCTCTATTAATCAAGTACACATTCAAATAGGGGCAAACAGGGCCTTACTGTTGCATAATACAGCAATCCTGTGAATAATTCCCCTTTCAATGAGTTGCCTCCCTTCAAAAGATCTTTTCTTTCCTATCTATAGGAAATGTGTTGAAACAATACTTATTATGAAGAACATGAAATTCAATCCGACATGAAGATTGAGATTAATCTTATTAAATCAGTACTGAAACCACAATTAACTTTTTTTCAAAGCAAAAACATATAAAGGCACTTCAAAACTCATTTTGCAGAAAATGCAGAAATATTACATTGATATGTTACTATTACACATATGTTTATATATCTTTGCTTTTCAAATATTTTGTTTACAAAAAGTCATCATTAATCTAAAGCTGAGAGATAAATGTAAGGTTAGAAAAGAAAGGTCAAGCTATGGTATTTGACATGGCACAATATCATTTAGTCTCAATCCAGACTTCATCGGGAGCAACCCACAGGATAAGCGTAAGTTGTAGGAATTTGTTTCTAATTTGTTGTAAAAAGAAATAATTTAAAACAGCTCCACTCCATAAAGTGAAGCGCGTGGGTATATTACGGATAACAATAATAGTAACTGGGTGATAAATATGGTTTCAGCAGCTATAAAAGATGGAAACAACGTACTGATAAGATAAACATGTGACATAGTGGTAAGTGGAACTCAAAACTCTAGATCAGCAGTTGATGAAGACTACCAAATCACTGTTGCTGTAACTATATACAAATTGCACATGAAATAACTGAACACTTTGGATATTCATCTATATTATTGCACTAGCCTGAAAAATCCGGCACAAGCTTTAAAAGTCTGAGACAATTTACATGTAGTTATTGTTTAGTGTGACCTCATTTGAACCAATAAGTCTGATTTGGTCACATTTCTTTGTGCCAAACTTCAATTTTATCAAGCTAAAATTACAAATACAACAAGATAATATAAAAGGAGAACGGTTTCAACCTTTATCTTCCTTTTCCCTCCAATATTTCCCCCCACAACTCGTGTCAAATGGGAGACAGTTTTCCAGAAATTCTTATTTATGAAAACATATCTGAAAATTGGCCAGGATATTATGCCTCTGATACCAAACCATCCAAAAATTCAAAATATTGAAGTAATTTTGTCAAACACAGAAGTGATTATATTCTCATTTTATTTAAGTCATATTCTAACATGCTATCATTAGATTTTCTTTAAGATAATGAGGTCAAAACAATATTGCCTAAAATGGGCATTAATTTTAAAATAAATACTGTAAAATGCCATGTATTTTGCACATTTTTTTAACTTTTATTTCGTTTCTGAAAGAGGGGGTGCGCACAATACTCAATATTAATTAATTATTATTAATATGTTAATATTAAGAGAACTCAATATTTTCATATTTTCCCAAACTTTACCTTACCCACAAGGAAGCAGTATCGGTAGAATCTATTGGTACATTTCATGCGCAAAATTGATATTAAAGCTTGATCGTATGTACTTGCCTGGAAAATGTTGTCTATTTTTGATTTCTATCATGGTTTTGTACATTAAATGCTTAAGAAATCATTGTTTTCATATTGGTGTTAACATTTTCTTACGCTTCATACTGTACTGTGCTTTACATAATAATTAATTGACGTCATACAAACAGATGTGATGCATCGTCATTACTATTGACCACAAACAGTATTTTTATTAATTTCAATTCAATCCTACAAAACTTTGACAAGTTAGTTTCGAATTGGACAGAGTTGTTTAGTTCATGATAATTGTGTACTTCAAATACCCTTTGTTAAGAAACTTGCGAAAAACAAACTAGGTGTTGGTAGTTTCAGATTATTACTCAAACTATCAGCTTTTAACAACGTAACAATGCAAATGTGGATGCTAAAGGTGTGAAAATAATCGCTGCATTACACCTGACTTGGGGAAGCAGTAGAACATTTCCAACTGTTGTGCAATCGAACATATGCATTATAGAACTTTTTTCCAAGGTTTCGAGCCTCAAACTCAGGCTGCGCACTATACATGGCATTTTACGGTATATATAAGAAAGGTGTACTTAAGTTTTTTGGGGGGTTTTTTCATACAAAAAAGAACAAAAACTTACCTTAAACATAATCGGACAGTAAATCGGAACCTTAAAAATTTGTCAAAAATGTATGCATAAACTACAATAAGTAGTTTTCAGTTTTAAAGAAATATGGCTGGTAAAGATAAATGGTTAGAAACCAGATCTGATTTATAGAAAATTATTTGTCAGCACATTAAAGATACAGTTCTTTGATTACAGCTTTTCATAAATAGCAAAACATACATGTGCACCTGAGACACTTTTTCATACAACAGCATTAAAACAAGATCTTTCTTCAAACTTTTTTCAGATAATTTTTCATAAAAACTTGAGTACCACCTGGATTTCGCATTATTCTGTGTAAGCAGATGATTTCAAATGTAAAATACACCAACCAATTTACCATCTGAAGTCTAATATTGTTGAAAAAATTCCAGGTAGGTAATTCCTGACAAACTACCATGATAAACGCCAGAAAGTCAGTGGAGATACAAAATACGATCAAACCTGTAAAGCAAAATCAATAAACAATCCTGAACAAGTCACCATATCTAATTTCAACTAAAACAAAAATCATTTCACATGTATATTAAAAAGCACTTCTCACATCAGTTCAAGCTAACAAAAATAAGAGTCACAGCAAATTTTCATGAATAAATACATTTCCTGTCTTTGGCATAAGTAAATCTGAGATCAAAGTCTTCCTCAAGTCAATCAAGGAGTTAAACTTTTCCTCAAATCAGTTCAAGACTGAGGCCTTTCTCAAATGAGTCTTAGACTAGGCCAATATTTCATGAAATATCTCAACTTAAAATATTCCTTAATTTCAACGTTTTAAAGTTAACAAAGTGGAAAGATGAACATGTTACAGATTATGATATTCAATTTCATTTGATTTTAGAAGTTTAAGCTATAAAACATTAAAGAGTTCTGGGTTCAGAAATGTCTGAAGTTAAAATATTTCATGAAATAAACATTCTCAAAATTAATTTGAGACCCTTGACTTTTTCTTCTTCCTATTCCTCGTCTTTTGTTTCCCTGAGGCAGCCACAGGAGATGAACCCTTTTCGGCTTTTGTGTCAACAGTTCTTGTGTCTTCCGCAATCTGAGGAGATTTCAGCTTACTCTTCAAACTGTATTTGCCGCTCATCTCTTGAGATTTTGCTGATGATGTCAAGAGGACGGAGTAGCTGGTGATGATGGCATACATGACAAAACAGTTGATAAGGAAGAAGACAATCCCAGCCAGCCAGATGAAGAGGAAGGTGTTTTGCCCCTCAAACTCCAGGTAGTAGGCTGGAGTCAGCCACAGACCCTGCAGATATGCAATGAACCATTTACATAATTATATGATACCCCAGATAGAGTACTTATAATATCACAATGTATAATATATCACAATGTTAAAATAAATAAAAATATATAATCACAATGTATGTAAATATAAATGTATAATATCACAATGTATGATATAATATCACAATGTATGATATAATATCACAATGTATAATATCACAATGTATGATATAATATCACAATGTATGATATAATATCACAATGTATAATATAATATCACAATGTATGATATAATATCACAATGTATGATATAATCAAATGTTTAAAATGATTCTCATCAGCTTAATGGATGAAATTCTTCGTTGAAAAACCCACCCAAAAATGATGTAAAAAAAAAAAAAAGGTGACAGAAATAAGCTACATACCAAATAGTAGCTCAGTATCTTCAATTATGTAGAAGAAAAAAACAACTCGAAAAAATTGTATTTTGAATGACAGAGAGACATGGGTAAACCTTTTTTCCAATGGCAGGAGCATAAAAAGCCAGGGAAGTGAAGATACAGAAATTCAATCCTTTTCTAACTAATGCAGCACAGCATAGTTTTTCACCATCTTGCTGGGCAAATGAAAAGTCAAATCAGAGAGTAAGTAATTGTCTCATAAAAGTACAGAGAAATAAAAGTGCAGAAAATCCAAGGTAGATCACATACCTGTCCTGCAAACCAAAGCAGTAGTGCAGCAATAGCCTTGACCTTTGACATCTGGGTCAGGTGGGGAATTAAGACGGGCAGGAGGCACAGGTACCACAAGAAATACTGGAACAACAACAACAATCATCATCATCATCATCATCATCCCATGCAGATGCCAAACATGCTGCTAATATTTCCTTCATCCTTTACCTCAAGAATATTCATATACAACTTAGAGACCTTATAATGAATATTTATTTACTTAATTTTATATGGCACATGAAACAGAATCTGAGCTGCTTCAATATTGTATGAGAGAAGACCCTGCACAGACAGCTACTGGGGTCTGCTCAATTTGCCAATGCATCAAAAAGAGTCTATATGAGGACTTTGTTTCCATGGTATAGACAGTACCAGCTGACTTGTCATTGCTAAAGTTTGAACTGACAACATCATGTTTTTAAATCCAGTTAAGCCAAAAAAACCGGCCGTCAGATGTTTTCCACAAACTGTAGACACTGCTATAGTAACAAGGATAAGAACAAAGGGACTCCACCTACCTGAGAGGTGCACACTTTGTTGAAAGTGACGAAGGCGAATGTGTTGAGGAAGAAGGCCAGCCCCAGGTCCCTGTAGTACTTACACGAGAACACCAGCAGCAGCACCACCTGGTGGGGGAAGAAATACAAAGTAGATAACTCTGTGATTCAGTATTCAGGGGCATTTAGATGTGCAATTGATGGAAAAGATAATTAAATGGTCAGTTCCTGTAAGAAACAACAGAAAGCAATCTGACTCATGAAAACTTCTTTCTGGTTCTGATGTCAACTAAAAGTAAATCACGAAATAGATTTGGACAACAATATACTGGCTCTTATGTTGACTATTTGAGTTTACCATCGCTTCGACAGTATTTCAGTCATATAGTGATGTCCAGCTAATTACAGGTGGAGGAAGACCCCGAATGCACGGAGGCATCCAGGTAGAACCACCAACCTACCGCAAACCAGCTGGAAGGCTTCCTCACATGAAAATCCAAATGACCCTGCCGGGATTCAAACCCACCTGGTGAGGGGCTGAGTGAGTGTTAAAGTCAGCGACTTTACCCTCTCAGCCACGGAGGCCCCAGCTCTTATGTTGAACAGAGCCTGTTATACTGTATATAGAAGGTAATTTCAATAAAATAAAATACCACTTACATCTCAATTAAATTTCTATTTTGTTCCTTAAATGTGTAAGCTCAACAAATACATGAAGATATTAATACCAAGTCTGTTACCTGTGGGATGAAGGTGAGAAGTCCGATAATGACTGAGTTACTGCCCTTTGTTTCTTGGTACAACATGTAGAAATAGACAGAGAAATTGTGACGGATGTCCTTCCGAGTCACATGGTACAGGTATGTGTGTTGCAGAAAGTCCCAGCCATACCTGGCAAGTAATCAATCAACTTCTCAAGCAGTTGTTTAATCTGTCAATCAATCTATCATTTTATTGGTCTGTCTGTCATTCAATCAAATGAGTTGAGAGATCATTAGAAAATCAGTCAAATTATCCAACCCTAAATTGATAAATCAAAAGTCAATTTAACCCTTTCCCTCATAGAGGAAACCCTGAAAAGACCTATACGAACAGCATAAAACCAGATCAGCCTGCGAGTAACTCGCAGGCTGATCAGGTTTTATGCTGTTCGCTGCTCCTCAGTGGTCTGGAAATGAGGATTTTATTAAATTTGGTAAGGTTTAACTGTGGTTTTCTGCAGATCAGGCTTTATGTGGTACCTATTGAGTGCGTCAAAATGAGTCTATATGAGGGAAAGGGTTAAGATCATAGCAATGTAATGGGAGTCTAAACCTATTTACTGCGGTATGTTGGACTATATGGCAATATCAAGAAATTAATGATTTAGGTTACAAGGTTTGAACCGTCTTATATTGGTAATGGGGCATATAGCAATTAATCTTGATAAAAAATATCAACATTCAAGAATATGCAAGTTATACATGCAGCCTATGATTTCAATATTTTTCTTTATTTAAGGATTCAATATATAAAAAGCACCAAAAATATTCAGACAGATAGCATAGCATACAATTGCAAAGAATCATATGTAACATGCATGCATGGAAAAATGTATTAAATGAAAAATAAACTTACAGATGGAAAAAAGCAGCTGTCAGTCCACCTAGAGTTACTGTCCCTGATATCATAAAGAGCATCCTCTTCTTGTTTGGCAGGAGAGATTTCAAACATCCAAACCAGCTACTTTTCGTCCCTTTATCACACCAGTTACCGAGGAAAAGATAGACCGGCAAGGCATATGTAACTGGGTATATCTTCACATGGACAGAGAGGGCATAGACAAACCCAGCCAATGTCACATTACCAGATTGTAGGAGTTTTAAACACAGCAACACCAGGAAAGACATGATTGATTCTGCATTTCCTCGAGTTGAGATCGTCATGGGAAGGGGATTCAATAGCCATGTTGCTCCGCAAATGCTGGCCATTTTAGGTGACTTGGTTTTGGCTAATGTTATTGTATACAGGAGGTAACCAGTTAGAATGTCAAATAGGACAAAGAGGATTTTTCCAAACAAAGGGAGATAACCAGATGTTAGGTAGCAACATCCAGGCTAATATCGGAGTATAGCGATAAGTGCTTCTCAAGTATGGTGACTCTCCCTGGAAAACAGAAGTGTTTATAAGATATTATATAATCATTCATCGATTTATATGGAGATATGTCTAGGAAAGAATTAGGATAAATTGAGGTATTCTATCCTTAAAAATAAATTTCAAAATAAATAAGATATTTTTTAATTATTATCTATATCACTGGTGTATCATTTTAACTTGGAAAGAATCAAGCTGATTTAGCATAAACTTTTTTAAACATAATGTGATAAGAGGGATAGAGCTGAACTTACAACACTTTAAGTTAAACATACAAGCATATGAAAATTACCTGAGCCACATAATCTGCAGCATCGTGGAAGACATGATAGTCTACATCAGTGTACTTGACAGCCAGGGTCTGATCCTGCCATTCTCCGTACACAATCAGACCTGCCCTGATCAGCAGACCAGCCAACAACAGACCAACAATACTCATATCCTGGCCAGACCTGAAAATAGAAATCTTATTGCTATTTATAAAGAAGAGAATAAGAAATGTGGGGTAAACTTTTGTGTCAGTGTTACATGGCAGATAAATTATGTTAATAAAGGTATATAAAGACACACAAAATGCTTTAGGAATGATCCCTTTAAACCAAGGTTGGACAGGTCATATGTGGTTAACAGCACTGTGAAACTGACTGCTTAGTATAATTCAGACATATTTGTCATTTCTGTTTGGGCGAGAATCATCCCTATAGGTAGCACAGTACGTAGATTACCATGTGTTATTGTTTATGTCCTACAATGGTTGAGTTACAAGTAAAGGGCAGGTGCCCATAATTTAAAAGGCAAATTGTCCTGCGATTTTTAAAAAGATGGAATACTATGAAGACGCTTGCCATATTTCGATAACAAAATATAAAGATAATAGATAAACTTTTAATGTCTGCAGAGACATTTTATTTATGAGAACAGTAATCAAACTGAATATATATATATATATATAATACCAACTCGCGCTGTGCTGTCAAAATGTGATCCCGGCAAATGGCGTAATTATGAATAAGGGAGATAACTTCGTCTTGCAATATCTATATCTTCGTGATATATTTCTATTCTATTAAGATGTCATGAGAAAAATATATTGTAAAAAATATGTTACAACAAAAATTGCACGGGTATTTTAAGGCAGGCTTTGATTTTAAAATAAGATTTTAGAGAATTAATATAACTTTAATGTTACTTAAAAAAATAAAAACCATTGATGGATCCAATTAGAGTTTTTAAATCAAAGTTAAATGTTTTTGAAAAACAAAGAAAAAATAAATGTAATTTATGACTGGTTACTAGAAAATAATTCAGAAAATCATTTGGCATAATTATATTGGGGAATATCATCAAGTTTGTTTGGTATAAGCATAGACATATCTCAATTTACGTCTAAGGTACAAGATTTTCTCACCAATTATCATCTTGTTATATTTTGCCGTAACATTTAGTTCTTTTAGAAAAATAATTTTTCAAATGATGCACTTTCCAAATATACACTTTTCACTCAAACTACAAAATCTAATTTATCAGTGAAGAGGTTTGTTCGCGTTTAACATCCCACAACCAGTATTTCAATCATTTTGAGACTTTAGTCAAGAGACAGATACTGCTGTCACACTGTAGACATGTCCTGTATGAAATTTTACAGCCGTAAAGTAGACGGAAATTTGTCAACATTTACGCACGTAAAAACGAATTTAGGCTTTGTGGACTTACAATAATATGTTAGACGGAATTTTTTCCAACCGTAAAAAAATTACGGCCGTATAAATCATTTTACGTGTGTGCAAATTTACGTACGTAAAATCTAAAAGTTACGTACGTAAAAGTAAAAATTTACGTACGTAAAAAATTGTGGGCCAGTTTACACCTGTAAAAGTAGTAGGTAATAAAAATGCCTATGAATAATTACCTGGGTGCATTGAATATTTTGACAAAATATATATATTTAAATATTTAATAATAATGTAAAAACATAAAAGAAATGCATCCAATAAGTGTCATTCAATTTTAAATCAGTTCACTGTTTCCTTGTGTAAGACTGTGACTCTTTGTGTGATCTATAGCAGTATTTAATTCCAACACCTGTCAGGCAGCTTCCTTCCCTCAGCTTTGCACCAGGTCACTACATAATCTGTAAGAAAAATAGTATTTACTTTAATACTGCATCATTAAAAAAATTCTAAATATTTAAGAAAGTTGTGTTTGGCTGAATAAATTTTTCAGTCATACCAGAGGGGAATTTTCCTTATAATTCTTGGGAAGGACCAGTACTACACTCCTGGTATTGTAGATAAAGCAAAGCTGACAAACGGATAATGAAATATTTCATTTAATATGGTGAGCGATCACTTATATATGCATTCTGTGTCATAAGCTACTACAATGAACTGCTATAGAATTATTTTTATTTTTTTTTACCAAATTACCCATGTTCCTTGAGTGAAGTACTGTACTACTACGTGGTACGATACCAAACCCAGTCACACTATCAATGCACTGGGACGGTCTGTCCTGGAAGTACTGACTCATGTGCTGAGCACCAAACACAAGGGAGATACACAAGTACCATTTTTAACGACTTTGGTAAACACAGCTTGGATTAAAGCCACAACCTCTTGGTTACATTGTATTGGGTTGTATCCTTCAGACCCTTTTCATGTAAGGCTATATCTGAAATATTGATTTATATACTTACTAAGAACTGTGTCATATGTTTATGGAAATCATTACATTTCATACTTTAATTATTTTTAAAAATTTTTTTGGTTTTTTTTATTTTTTTATTTTCTTAAATAATTCTTGAAATTTTTTAATTAATTAAATATTTTATTTCTTATTTCATAATTTTGAATTTGATTTAATATAAGCTGATTGCATGTCTTGGGAATTCTAGTTTTAACCTCCGTCCTGTTCAAAAGTATGTCAGGACAATATATACTGCACGTCAAATGTTATATTTTAAGTAATCCATACAGAAAACTGTACATTACATATTGCGGATATACACTGAAGGAAAGTTCGAACCGATCACTTTCTAAATTATCTGTTTTGACTTTGAATTTTGAGGGTAACTTTACATCATAGCTTACTGCCATGTAATTCACAACCACTTTCAATGAAATTTTGCACATATTGTTCACCTTTCACATACCGAAAATGAAATAAAATTTGATTCTTACAATTCCCAAGGTTTTGAGATATTTCACAAGTTTAAAATCGGTTAGAACTTTCTTCAGTGTATATGTTTTGAAATATATTAATTTTGCGAACCTAATACAACCTTTGTATGCTTTATACACCATTACTGGCATACCCATGAGTCAAATTATTTGGGACAGCCTGATTATTTATCCATCCATCAGGTAAACAGGATAGAAAATATAACAAAAGGGAAATGTTTACAGAAAATAAATTTATTAAATAACAACTATTACGAGAGAAATTTACATATATATATATTACACCAAATGGTATTAATCTTTTTTCATAATTGACAGCTCATAACATGCACAAAAACTATAAAAGATAAATTCTTCATCATCAAAAACATGTCCAACAAAATTATGCAATCAAGCACAATTAAGTAAAATAGTGTCAATGATTCTTTAAAGACTTAAACAAGAATTGCCTAGCAACAAAAAATATAAATCAGAAAACTGAATAACCTGCAATGAAAGTCAGTACCCTGGTATCTGACTGTTTTTTTAACAAATATTTTCCCTGTTCCCTTAAAGTTTACTATACCCTCATATTACAATTGTACCTTAGAATAGGTTATAAAACAAAACAAAAAAACATAAAAAGAAGATCCACATCTAGCAGTATTTAAGCTTTTCGGCAACAAGACTGGCTCTAATAAAAAAAAATTCCACAACTATTTGACTCAACAAATGAGCACCAATATATGACTAGCACAAGCAGAAGGGGAAAAAAAAATAAAAAGCTCCAAACTTAAAGACTGTAAAATGTTGTAAAGTATTTAAGACACCATCAACAGAAAACACCACACTGACCCTTAACTCTCTAATACACAATTTGACACTGTGATATACAAAATGTACCACATTAAAACCAGATCAAACTGACAGTACTTCTCAATCTGAACTGGTTTTATTATGTACTGGTACTCTCCTCGTCTGTACTGTGGGTTACTTGCAGATTGATCTGATTTGTACTAACCGTATTAGTCATATTGTAATATATCTCATGTGGTGAGTAATTTAGAAAGCCCAAAGTAGAGATGGGAATCTGTTCAAGTCAACTATCTCAAGAATATCAGATAAGCCAATAAAAGCACCTGTAGCAGCCTATTATCAACAGTATAGTATTACTATTTCATCTACAAATGGCTCAGTGTTAATATCGAGATCTCAATTACATCTCTCTGCTCCACAATCATTGAGAAATATCTATAACATGCTCTAAGTAAACATTTTTAGAAAATGATGAAAACTATAAACAAATGAAAATAAAAAAAAAATTGATAGTCTTTTCAACAATAATCAGTAATAATAAAGTAACTGAATCACAAATACGCTGGTATAATCCTGCTTTATTCCAGTTCATTTTCTTTATCAGACCTTGAGAATAAAGAGAAGTTCCTTGTTATGTTTTTCTCACATTTGTCTTTATAATCATACAAGGGTTAAACCCTACCCAAATCATGACTTAATACTACATGTTTACCATAATACTTTTCAATATATGGATGAAATCATGTTCAAAATCAATTTCTTTCTTTGATAGACAAAAAAATAAATAAATAAAAAAATAAAAAAAACTACAGAATTATTAAAAAGAATCGATAATCTTAAACTGAATATTTAAGGTATGAATTTTTTGTTCAAACAACACAGATCATACCAAAGGTGTAATGCCCCTCAAAAAATGTGCCAATCCATGGTAAGTTCAAATTATCTTTATCTAATTATTAACTATGATAACAAATGTCAAAAGAATTCTGTTTAATAGCAAGTCTGTTACTCTATATACATGTTCAATGAATATTACTGGTACATATCAAACACCAATATAATGGTCAGACACGGTGAACGGAACTACACACAAACTTTGTAAAACATATATATGACAGAAATCACTCAATTATTTTACACTACATGTAATATTTTCCCTTAAAGATGTTACTTGGTTAAGTATAATTCTGATACTCAAACACAAATGTATATACCTTGTGACAGAAAGTGAATTAACCCTTTCCCTCATAGAGGAAACCATGAAAAGACCTATGCGAACAGCATAAAACCAGATCAGCCTGCAAGTAACTCGCAGGCTGATCAGGTTTTATGCTGTTCGCTGCTCCTCAGTGGTCTGGAAATGAGGACTTTGTCATTAAATTTGGTAAGGTTTAACTGTGGTTTTCTGCAAATTAGGTTTTATGTGGTACCTATTGAGTGATTCAAAATGAGTCTATATGAGGGAAAGTGAATTAAGATAGCTCTAAACGGAATCGCAAAAAGGATTTTCATGAATGCATACTATGATGACGATAATGTTAAAACAAAAAATTTGAATTTTTCAAGACCTCAAAAAAGCAATTCTTATCCATACAATTTTGTGAGAAAATAATTTCTATGTTGTATACAGATGTAGCAGATTATACAATGAACTGGGAAAGCTCTGGATTTTTATACAATAGTTCCTCTCATTCTATTTTCATGACATGTATATACATATACATATGCAAATTAATGGTGAAATAAGGACATCCATTCACAAATATCTACACAGACCTAAGCTATTATACATGCATTCTGAAAAAAAAATTAATTTAAAGGTTATCATTCCAATACACCAATTAGATAAACAATACAACAACACGTTTAACTGAATATTCCTTCAGTTTCATCTCAATCCAATTTTCACAAATAAAATTTACGATACTGCAGATGACATCTGGACTTAATTCATTTTACAAACAATTTATCATTAATGGCTCATAAAGTCACAAAATAACAAAGTACCCCTCCCACCCCCTTAACCCTTTATCTCATATAAGACATTTAACAAAGTACCCCTCCCACCCCATTGACCCTTTACCTCATATAAGATATGTTTTGATGCCCTGGCAAACAGAGCAGACCCAGGTCAGACATCTCCTTCCTTAGATTCAGAAAAATCCATGGTTTCTTATACAAATTACAGTTCTGCAAATCGATATTCATCAAGTCATAAATTTGTACATGAATATTCATGAAGTCATAAATTTGAACATGAATATTCATGAAGTCATAAATTTGTACATGAATATTCATCAAGTCATAAAATTTGTACATGAATATTCGTGAAGTCATAAATTTGAACATGAATATTCATGAAGTCATAAATTTGTACATGAATATTCATGAGGTTGAGGGATTCTTATAGCCAAAAAGAGTCAGTTGTAATTGTTTGATGTCAAACTTGCATTCCTGAGGAGAGGAAGTTTTTAAGAGATAATCAAAATATCAACCTTGGTTTGACCATCAACTTTCTGTGGTCATACCTAAGTTGCTATTGGTAACACTTCTGTAGTCTTTGTCCATCTAGGTTGGAGAGAGTGACCAGACTAACCAGAACATAAGTGGACATATGACAGATCTTATTATCATTTTCAGAGATAGAAATTCTGTGCAGAATTATCTCCTCTTTTATATTGTTAGTTAAATATTACCTCCCCTTATACATTTGTTTTTTTCTATATACATGTAACCGATCTTCATAGACACACAATTAGCTTCTTTCATATTCATTTTTACATTTCAGTTTCTGAAATACATAATAAAAGTTCAGACTTCTTTACAGATGAACAAAGAGACATAACAGCCTAATCATGAGACACTTGTCATAGTAACAATTACCATGGTTACCAGAGTTTGTCATGGTTACGACAGAATCACAGTCTAGGTAGAGATCACTTGAGTGGTACATACAGCAAAACATATAAAACTATGGACAATACTTTTCATACGTCAAACTTAAAACCAAATAATTGTTCTTTAAACGGCAAATGACCTAAGTGAGCTATATCAAACTAGATCAACCAGCAAACTGATCAGGTTTGGTACATTTTATTTGGTCTGATTTGCCCTTATGTTGTTGCTTTGAAGTTGAAGTTAACTGTTCAACCTACCAGTATTATATGTCATATAGCGACAGTTTCATTCTGACAGTCACATAGTGACATCCAGCCAATTACAGATGGTGGAAGATTGCGTGTGCACAGATTGTGTCACCACGATGGGATCACCAGCCTACCACAAGCCAGCTGTCACTGATCAGGCTGTATACTGTTAACTATGGGTCATAAAGCCAGAATATAAGCACATGTGAGCAGAAATAGCATATAAGCTCCATAGCCTGTAAATTACACATGCAAGTTGATATTGTACACATATTATGTAGGATAAATCAAACACCTCCTAAAATGACAATATTAATATATTTCGGGGATTTTTTTTCTTCAATTTTTCAATTTTCATCACTCATAATTTCCATGTCTTTTATTCCGGTTAAACTATCCAAACTTTTTTCATAACTATTCGGAGAGAATTTTACATATTTTTGTTGTTTTGTATGCAAACATATTATAAATTACCCTTGATAAAATAAGAAAGTTGACTAATATCTTTCATCTTTCACCTACATATTTTCTTGGCAAATGACAACAAAATTCAAAGGTGAACACCTTTATCTTTAACTGTTTTTTACAATTTCAGATTTTCAAATCTTTTCATTTATATTTTACAGCGTAAGTCAGCAAACAACAGCACATCTTTTACTGTAATTTTTTGTATCCTTGTACATACAGTGTAATCTATAATGACAAATATTTATAAATGTCTCCTAAAGGTCTAACATGAAACAAGGACAAAACATCTTATTACATTCAGTACTATCAAAATCTTGCAAAACTTGAAAACAGTGTGGCTAAATTAATCTGTGAAAAAGATTACAAGACAAATATTACAATTCTTTAAATGTGACAGGAAACTGTACTAAATAAAGCACCTTGAGTAATTAAGCAACAACTGAAAGTTACATGACTCTTTATTACAATAAAAAAAAATATTCAGGAAAAAAATGAAAATAATAAATTATGGCTGACAATTTAAGTATAATTGACAGATGTTTGATGAAATTTGCATAACAATTATTCAAACTTTCTTTGGTAATGTTCCTTTTTCCAGCAGCAGTATGATCACAAGCAATCCTTAGTTTCATGATTTCACAATAAACTACAACATAAAATGTCTACAATAGACTGGTTCTACTTTTCCCTCCCTTAAAAATGCGAACAATATGCCAAACACGGGTACCTTTGGTCTTTCTTACCAGGTGGATGCAATGCAGAGATTGCTTTAACAAATTAAATCTTTAATACAATAATTGGCCTCTCATGACAGGTTGTTGCTAAAAGATGTTGATTTTATTGCTTAATCAAGTCTAAATTGAATACACCTTTAGGACAAAGACATTGTACAAGATACAAAATGGTGGTCAGTTGGCTGCTGTAAGCAGGTTTTAACTAATGACTTCAAGAGTATGATAAATGGTCTTCCACAACAGGTCCCTGCTGAATAAAAGTGGTTTCTCCTGTACTGAACTGTACATAAGAAATATCTTTTTATCTGTAGCATTAAGCAATCAATGTTTAAGGTGGTAGCTTACTTAAAGCAAGCGCATATGTTACTAACACAGATTTCAACAGAACCTATATAAAAATATAATTGACACAAAACAGAAAAAAAAGAAAACTATATATATTATAGCATGGCCAGAAAGGAATGGTAAAGTGACAAAGTGACCTACTTGATGCGCAATGCATGCTACACACTGGAATGCAGCAGGATGAACTATGCAATTCTAGTATACCCCCCTCATGTCATAATGTAACATGTGTTGATCCCTCCAAATAAAATGCAATGAAAAGAAATTCCTTTTTTCACCTTGTGTCATTTTTGTTATAATTGTAAATATTTATAGACTATCAACGTACAATTTTTAGACTGGTCACATGCTTATACAGATCCAATCTGATTGGTTGTATGACTGGTCACATGCTTATACAGCTCCAATCTGATTGGTTGTATGACTGGTCACATGCTTATACAGTTCCAATCTGATTGGTTGCATTTCTGATAGCCATGGTCTCCCTGATCTTTCCCTTTACAGGATTGTGTGGTCAAAAGAAATCTCTCCATATACTCTTGTTGTTTATCCAAGGAAATGTTTATTGTAGCTATTTATAGTCTTGTCACATGTTTATCCTATTCATAGACTAGTCATTTCTTGACTTGCAACCTGTGTAGCTATTTATAGTCTTGTCACATGTTTATCCTATTCATAGACTAGTCATTTCTTAACTTGCAACTTGTGTAGCTATTTATAGTCTTGTCACATGTTTATCCTATTCATAGACTAGTAATTTCTTAACTTGCAACTTGTATATGCTATTTATAGACATGTGACGTGTCTACACAGGAACAGTCTGATTGGCTGGTGCCATGAAAGTGTCGGCATGCATCACATAGTAGTCGTGAACGTAGGCAAGGATGGCTATCGGCTGACCGAGGATGAGGGACAGCCAGACGATCATGTTGCCGTATTTACCGTGAATATACTTGACCTGGATCAGAGCCAAGGGTACCTGAAACATACAGGTGTGTTAATCATGGGTAGGTTACCTGTAACTATATATTGAATAATTAATCATACAAGTTAGTCAGCTGAAGAAACAATAACTGACATAATATGATAAGAGTGACAACATGGGGAAATATACTACAAAATTGTTGGGGGAGAAAAGTGAAAACTATTACACAGATACAAAACTACTTTGAGATCTATATGGTCACAAAGAAATGAACTAAAGAGCTATAACTGAAGGTGGTGAATACCTCCAATTCACCACATAAACTTAACAATATGAAAAATATTAAAACTGAGTAACACACAGGGCTTGATGGGTTAAACACGCGTGATTCCTATAGGGTCCTCATATTACTTTAAAAAAAAGTAAAAAAAAAAGACATTACCTGCCCCAACATGCCCATGAAGGCCCATAATCTAAACATCTGTAGCGGCACACTCACCAAATACTGGAATAGATTCAAATAAACTGGTTTGTATTATCAGGACTACTGCTGTTCACTGAATAAAAGACTTATCTTCCAGTGGAATGCATTTTTTTAGTTTATATTTTACTTGTTACTGGAATGATTCAGCCAAAATTGAAAAGCTACCGGTCACAGAAATTTGTATTTTTGAGTTACCAAAAATACAAAGCATTTTGATATTACACTGTCAACGGCTGGCATGGTACCATGCTTTATCACATTATCCTGACACTAGGTCAATCAGTCCTGGAGCTGTCCTTATATGCTGATCACAAAGCCCAAGAGATATACCAGTATCATTAGGACTTTCTGCCCTTTCGGCAGAAAGTCCTATTGGGTTTGTACTGTTTTTTATTAGGACTTTCTGCCTAAAGCAGAAAGTCCTATTGGGTTTGTTCTGTTTATTATTATTATTATTATTATTATTATTATTATTCTTTTCTTCCTCAAGGATTTTCATATGTTGCAATCGTCCTAGGAGAATGAAATTTCGATGGCATATTATTCATATGCGTAATTAAAAAATTCTATAATTTTCAAATGGCTATGACGTCATCATGACGTCACACTTGGCAAATTGCTACAAAAGTTTGTACGCGGTCCAGAGCGATAATTAATAAACCGATTTTTATCAAATTTTCACAGAATGTGTATATTACGTTCTAGTTGTGCATCTCGGTGTCCGTTTTTCAAAATTCGAAAAGCACAAGGTTCTATGGCGAATGCAAGATTCAAACCAAGGACGTCAAATTGATAAATGATCATAAAATCGTCCCTAAATGAGACAGAAGGTTGATATTTTGTCAGTATATAGATCTCCGATAGATTTAAATATTTTGTGAAAATAGACGTCTTGTGACGTCATATGACGTCATCAAATTTCTAATTTTTAAACACATTATTATATATGTTAATATGGTCCAAGGACAATGAAATTTTAATGTCTTATTCTCCAAGAGATGTTATTTTGATTTCTATGATTTTCATATAGCTATGAAACACGTGAAATAACTACAAAATGCAAAAAATTTATAAAATTTTCACAGAATGTGTATATTAAGTTCTAGTTGTGCATCCCGGTGTCCGTTTTTCAAAATTCCAAAAGTCCAAGGTTCTATAGCGATTCCAAGATTCGAACTAAGGTCGTAAATTTTTTAAATTCTTATAAAATCGGTCCTATTTGTGATAGAAAGATGATATTGGGTCAGTATATAGGTCTCTGGGAGTCTTAAACATTTTGTGAAAATAAATGTCATATGACGTCACGTGACGTCATTATATGATAATGAATTTCTAATTCTAACAAGATTATTTCTTTATGTTGAAATTTTTGAAGGGCAATGCAAATTTAATGCTGTATGCTTACGATGCTGAAAATTCGATTTCAATGATTTTCAGAAGCCTATGACGTCATATGACGTCACATTTGAAATTGACTAAGAAAGTTTGTACACGGTCCAGAGCTATTATTAATGGGCCGATTTTTATCAAATTTTCACAGAATGTGTATATTAAGTTCTTATTGTGTATACCGGTGTCCGTTTTTCAAAATTTGAAAAGTCCATGGTTCTATAGCGAATCCAAGATTCGAACTAAGGTCGTAAATTTTTAAATGCTTTTAAAATCTGTCCTATTTAAGATAGAAAGTTGATATTTAGTCAGTATATAGGTCTCTAGAAGTTTTAAACATTTTGTGAAAACAAATGTCATATGACGTCAGTTCAAAATATATAATATTTCAATGTTTTTCAAAGCCTTTGACGTCATATGGCGTCACATTTAAAAATGACTACAAAAGTTTGTACACGGTCCAGAGCCATTATTAATATGCCGATTTTCATCAAAATTTCACAGAATGTGTATATTACGTTCTTATTGTGTATACCGGTGTCCGTTTTTCAAAATTCGAAAAGTCCATGGTTCTATAGCGAATCCAAGATTCGAACTAAGGTCGTAAATTTTTAAATGCTTTTAAAATCTGTCCTATTTAAGATAGAAAGTTGATATTTAGTCAGTATATAGGTCTCTAGAAGTTTTAAACATTTTGTGAAAACAAATGTCATATGACGTCACGTGACGTCATTATATGATAATGTATTTCTAATATTAACAAGAATATTTCTATATGTTAAAATTGTCGAAGGGCAATGAAAATTTTTTTTGAAGCCTTTGACGTCATATGACGTCACATTTAAAAATGACTACAAAAGTTTGTACACGGTCAAGAGCCATTATTAATATGCCGATTTTCATCAAAATTTCACAGAATGTGTATATTACGTTCTTATTGTGTATACCGGTGTCCGTTTTTCAAAATTCGAAAAGTCCAAGCATCTATGGCGGATCCAAGATTCGAACCAAGGTCGTCAATTTTTAAATGCTTATAAAAACTGTCCTATTTGAGATAGAACGTTGAAATTTTGTCAGTTAGTAGCTCCTGGGTGTCTGAACAATTATGTGAAAAATAAACGTCATATGACGTCACGTGACGTCATTTTATTATTATTATTATTCTTTTCTTCTTCCTAACTAAACGTTTATTTTAATATGTTGCAATAGTCCTAGGACGATGAAATTTTTATGGGTTATTAGGCACGTGAGGAAATTTTGATTTCAATTATTGTCAGCACCCTATGACGTCACATGACGTCACAGCTAAAAACTGAAAAATGGTGTTCGCGCTCTACTGCTGCCATTTATGATCAGATTGTCTTCAAATTTTCACAGATGGTACATCTTGAAACTAAGGTGTGAATATTTTGTCAGCTAACCATAATTCCGAAAAACCGAAGTATTGTGGCTGAAGTAAGATTCGAACATAGGACCAAAAATTTCATTTTAGGGTTAAAGAATTTCGGAATGAGATAGAAAGTTGAAACTTACACAGTTTGCAGTTCTGCATAATTTCTTAATATATTTTGAATGGTGACGTCATATGACGTCATAAACATACTACTACTACTTATTTTTTTTTCTTCGTAACTAAAGGCTTATTTTTCGCGGAATATAATGTCAGTTGTTCAGCATGAACATGAAATACTACCAGAGGTGAGTCATTACATGAAACTTCTATCTCCTGCTTTTTGCATTAACGCAGGTTGCAGAAAGTCCTATCATTCGTTTAGACGAATGACATCTAGTTATTATTATTATTATTATTATTATTATTATTATTTTCTTCCTCAAGGATTTTCATATGTTGCCATCGTCCTAGGAGAATGAAATTTCGATGGCATATTATTCATATGCGTAATTAAAAAATTCTATAATTATCAAATGCCTATGACGTCATTATGACGTCACACTTGGCAATTGCTACAAAAGTTTGTACGCGGTCCAGAGCGATAATTAATAAACCGATTTTTATCAAATTTTCACAGAATGTCTATATTAAGTTCTAGTTGTGCATCTCGGTGTCCGTTTTTCAAAATTCGAAAAGCCCAAGGTTCTATGGCGAATGCAAGATTCAAACCAAGGACGTCAAATCGATAAATGCTCATAAAATCGTCCCTAAATGAGACAGAAGGTTGATATTTTGTCAGTATATAGATCTCCGATAGATTTAAATATTTTGTGAAAATGGACGTCTTGTGACGTCATATGACGTCATCAAATTTCTAATTTTTAAACACATAATTTTATATGTTACTATGGTCCAAGGACAATGAAATTTTGATGTCATATTCTCCAAAAGATGTTATTTTGATTTCTATGATTTTCATATCTCTATGACGTCATATGACGTCACACGTGAAATAAGCTACAAAAGTTTGTACGCGGTCCTCAGCCATTATTAATGAACCGATTTTCATCAAATTTTCACAGAATGTGTATATTAAGTTCTAGTTGTGCATCCCGGTGTCCGTTTTTCAAAGTTCGAAAAGTCCAAGGTTCTATAGCGATTCCAAGCTTCGAACCAAGGTCGTAAATTTTCAAATTCTTATAAAATCGGTCCTATTTGAGATAGAAAGATGATATTGGGTCAGTATATAGGTCTCTGGGAGTCTTAAACATTTTGTGAAAATAAATGTCATATGACGTCACGTGACGTCATTATATGATAATGAATCTTTAATTCTAACAAGATTATTTCTATATGTTGAAATATTTGAAGGGCAATTAAAATTTAAAGCCGCATGCTTCAGATGCTGAAATTTCGATTTCAATGATTTTCAGAAGCCTATGACGTCATATGACGTCACATTTGAAATTGACTACGAAAGTTTTAACACGGTCCAGAGCCATTATTAATGGGCCGATTTTCATCAAAATTTCACAGAATGTGTATATTACGTTCTTATTGTGTATACCGGTGTCCATTTTTTCAAAATTCGAAAAGTCCAAGCATCTATGGCGGATCCAATATTCGAACCAAGGACGTCAATTCTTAAATGCTTATAAAAACTGTCCTATTTGAGATAGAAAGTTGAAATTTTGTCAGAAGGCCTCTGGGCGTCTTAACAATTATGTAAAAATAAACGTCATATGACGTCACGTGACGTCATTTTTTTATTATTATTATTCTTTTCTTCTTCCTAACTAAACGCTTATTTTAATATGTTGCAATAGTCCTAGGACGATGAAATTTTTATGGGTTATTAGGCACGTGAGGAAATTTTGATTTCACCCCTACTGCATATATGTAGCCATATCTCAATAAATATCGATTTTTGTAAATATATGTATGAATAAGAATTATAGCTGAATAATTGACGTTTCCAAAGATATTTAGTTTATTAAAATTGGTTTACGCAATACAAAGTTATAAGCAAAAAAACTAAATGAAATGAAGCTAATTTTGCTGATAATATGCTGTTTTCTTGAGGTTTAACAGTCAATATCTCAGAAACGACTGAAGATAAGTTTATACATTATGCGTATAAAATGTAGCATGTTTTAAGAGCTTTCTAAATATGTATAAATTTAAAAGACAATTGGAAAATAAGATATTTCATAATCATGCATCATAAAAATATGGAAAAGGTCACGCGCAGGGGTCACCAAGCTTAAATACTTGCGCAACGACTTAATAAAAAAAAAATATATCAAATTGCAATTGATGGGCTATATCTTGATTTTGTTGGGTTTTTTTGTCGAATGTTGACTGTTTCCAAAATAAGCATTGAAGTTAATACATGTACAACGGCACAAGACAAAAATCCGTATTTGCAACACTATGTAGCTAGCAAGCAGTTTGCAAGCCTTGAAAAATTCACACGCAGCCCCACATTTTAGACCATCTAAAAACTGCATTGTTATGCTAACGATATTCATATTGCATCAGTTTGTAGGCTGGGATGTTACCTTTCAAAATATCACCATAGTTCGAAATTCCAGGAATTTATGGCAAAACTACGGAAGCCCAAACACGCCAAAATCGCTAAATACGATTAACTACGTTACAGGTGTCGAAAGGATATAGCACTATACAAATATTCAATACTTCTTCCTAATGAGGCTAAAATTAAACAAGGTTACAACTGAGCTGGAGTGATGAAATTCTATGTGTGATGAAAGTTAGAAACTTACATTTGAACACTGTTTCATTTTTCTTTCATGTCATATGACATAGTATAAATGTTGTATGTAAACTACATGTGCAAGATATGGGCGGACTTTTATTAAAATTCACAGAATGTGTTCTATTTGTGCTATTTTATATAGAAATAGAGGAGATAGAAAGTTGCAATTTGGACAGATTATCTATTATGTCATCTTCTATATATACTATATAAAGCAGATGTTGCAGAAAGTCCTATCATTCGTTTAAACGAATGACATCTAGTTTTAAGTGATTTTGGTATGTAATGACAAGGGATCAAACCTATGAGTAAAGAGAATGTTCAACCCATACATTTAGATTTAGATTACCGTATACACCGACAGATTAGGCACACTTTTTTTCCAGATAATTCAGGTTTATAGAGGGGGTGCCCCTTATATGATGATGTACAGCTTTTCAGGTTTCTTTTTTCAATCACCGAGAAGTGAAATTTATTGGTATACGATCTCAGAAAATGGATATACTGAAAGCCAATGAATACGATAATATGCCACAAAGTCTATACGAAACCATGATAAACAATACCAGGTATTTGCTTTTGTTCTTATTAGTTATCCTACTGGTATATTTCATGATAAAATGATCGTGAGAAACTGAAACAACTTGATGGAAGCCATTTTCAATATAAACAAATAAGTTTTATGTTACGGACTCATGATGTACAGGAGAAACTTGACAGGTGCAATTGTTACATAATGTTTGTTAATTAGGAGAATTTCGACAGGTAACAATGGTCCCCAGTGTAGAATGCAGGAACATGGTTGAGTAATGTCATGTTATGGAAATGTGTCACCTTTATCCTACCTCTCGTTGATGTAACAGTCTAACAGTAATCTTATGCCATGTGTAAATAAAACGGTTCACCGTATGATTAGCCCGGTGATGTACGGATAGCTTTCAATCTATCAAAATGTACGACGGCACAAACTTCAAAACAAGATTTCGCTGCATTTGATACGATAAGTGTTTGTTTTTTTTCAAATAAGTTACCCTGAAAATTAGGATATGTAGCTGCGCCTAATCTGCCTGTGTGTATGGTATAGTTAAAAAGTTTGTTTCAAAATTTGCATAAAAGACTTACCTCATGAAAAAAGGCTGAAAGGAAGAAGACCGCTACAGATGCATTCAGCTTGGAACATCCTCTCTTTACTAGGGGCTTGTACAGATGTCTGGAAATAAACACAGCCATATCATGTCTATTCCATTGAATACAAATAAAATATACACATTTAGAATAAAAGAAGTGTTCCTTGAAGCACATGTGTCACCTGCTGAAAGAAGCATGACAGAAAAAAGTGTGACAGACCGACAGACAGACGACAAAGAAGTGATTCCCATGTGTCACCTCTGCTTACAGCAGGTGAGTCAAAATTGGACACTTCATCTTCGAACAGTTTAAATATAATTTTCTTTCACTGAAGGTGATTAATACCCCCTGCATCCCAACTTGTCTAAATGCAACTTATTTGAGTGTAGGTAAAAAATACATGAACACTGAATACCCCCCTCAACCCCCCCCCCCCCCCCCAAAACACAATGCCTTGACACAACAATAATTTTATTATGTTGAACTTTTGGAAATGTGATGAGAAAACAGTAATGTATGTGCAGGATTTATATTCACAACTAATTTTTGAGGAAATCAAGAAGCAAATCTCACCTGGAGGCCCACCTGTGGACGGGTATGTTCCAGTTGGACCAGAACTGGTTTACCGTATCACTGTTCCTGGAACACAGAACAGATTTACCTGTCTGAATAACATCTGTCTTGAAATGTCATACACTCAATAATCCATTACAATGATTAATGATCTAAGTATTTACCAGTACTATTCATATTTTTCTGCCATGACACACAGCTTTTGATGGCTTATGTCACATTATCAATGCCCTAAATTTACCTATGATTTACCTGTATTTTCCATTCAGTGCTAAGACTTTGTTCAACAACAATATTAACAACCAATCATAGTGCTCTTTCTTTTGTAAACCAGGCCATTCACTGACCACATGAAATCCTGATGAAGCAAAGGATATATAAACAATAATTAATCTTGTAATTGAATTAGATATAACATAGGAAATGGTTATTGAACACTGGTGACAAGTTCAAATCAAGAGCACTACATGCGGATGGATCTTTTGTTGTTGTTTTTTTAAAAAGGAGAGATAAATTAGGTCAAAATGGATCCTTATGTTATGGCCCTTGATGAGAATGTAGCCCTTGTGATAGTGAAAATGTATGTGAAGTTTGATGACGGTTTGATAGTTTAGAAGTTATGGCCAAGATTAAAGTTTTCAAGGACAACAATGCCAAAGATGACGCTGACCACGACGACACTGGAGTGATGACAATAACAGGCCTTTTTTTTTGATGAAAAACAGACAAGCTCCTATTCAGATACAGAAGCTGACTATCATCTTTTCAATGATTATTTCAACTGGACTCCATGGTCTTAATTACAAAACATTAGACTATGGTACTGTTACTACTATAACATTCAATTACTTACCACCAATCTTTATAAAACTCTCTGTCACCGAACCGTAACAGCTCGGCGATGACGTTGAGCGTTGAATGAAAGAACCAGTAGAAGAACATGAGCCAGATAAAGTGGTTCGGTATCGCCAGTTTGAGCAGTCGCTCGACCACGCGGGCCGCGTCCATGTCAGCAAGAGGCTTCATGGAGTTGTGAATAAGCGGCAAGATCCACTGCTGTATACAGCCTAGGATCAGCTGGAGTATGAACAGCTGCAACATACAAGGGCTTCCTCTTAGTCTTCTCCTATTATAAACTACTACTGCTATAAATTACTGAGGACACAATGGTTAAGTGGTAATGAACGTGACTGCAAATCCAAAGTTAATGGGTTAAAACCCTGCTTGGGACATGGATATTTCATGGCTTTCTCCTGCCAAGTACTGGTCCAACGCAGGAAGTGCCGAGGAGGACTATTATAGGCTGTAAGAATTTGTTTCCCAATCAACATAAAGATAAATAAGTTCTAACTAAAAGTAACATTTTCAAATACTCTCACCTGAACATTTCTGAGTTTGACTAGGTCGAGACAAGAGTATGTAAACCTCTCATCTTTCTCTTTCATTCAAAGCAATGTCTACTCTTTACATGGTTTACTAATAACACCTTCCACAGTTGACTACCTTTTGTGAAATTATGCCTGAAGCTATGAATATGCAAAATCTTTTTCAGAAAAAACAGTAAAATGCTACAAGTTTTCTACATTGCAAACAAGATGTTAATGTAGTAACATACATTCTATTTTTCCTCAAAGAAATAATAATTTCACTAAACTAACAAGTGTGTGTATCATTTACAACAATAAAGTTTTACCATTTCAACAATTCTTTTAAGCAAAAATCTTTTTCTGATTCTCAGAGACGTGGAAGTTCAGCTCATAGCAAAGGGTTGGCGCAAACATGAAGTATGTCAAATCTAAAAAAAAAAAAAAATATATATATATATATATATACATACATGTACCATTTATCATAATGATCCACGAGGACTGGAAAAAAATTTAAGAAAACATTTAATAGAAAATATAAACTAACAGTCAAATGTAAATTTTTTAAGTAGAGTGTGCTTGTGCCATTGAGTACATGTTAAATATTTTTTAAATATATGAGAAGAAAAGATTTTTTTTCCCTACAATATACCTCAAATCAATGATTTAAAATCATTCATACATTTCCAGGTGCAAATTTTTAGTACAACCCAGAGATCTTTGTAAGGTTGTGAAAATTTGTTTCCAAATCTACATTAAAAGAAAAAGGATAAAATGTTCATTTAATTAAACTTTTAAATAATTCCTATTTAAAATGGAAAACACTCTATAATGAAACACACACCAAAAGATGGATGCATGAAACATCACAAAAAAGCCAGACAGACAAATGGATGGACGGACAGTCAGAAAGACAGACAGTTTGACAGACAGACACTTACCACTCATATTGAGGTTCTCTGGGTAAAACAAAAGTTCCGTTTCTTCTTTACCATTTGCCATAGCTGGAATACAGAGACAAATACACTGCTTTCCACATTTTCCAACAACTGTTTGTCAACATTTCAACAAAGGCTATGGTCTATTTAACTTCGTAATTATATCCCTGTTGTTTTGTTTGATTGTTCGATCTTAAGTCTTTACCTCATTAATATTCATGTGCAAATTTATGATTTGATAAATATTAATGCATAGAACTTCAAATGGTATATCACTATATAGCCCAAAGGATTTTCATTTCCCATGCAAATTGTTGAGAATCTGGGGCCCGTTTCACTAAACTTCGTACAAAAAAAATATCTTCGTATGTGTAAATTCAACTAGAACTGCCATTGTAATGGCGCAAATACCCCCGGCATGTCGCTTTGTCACAGGAATGAAGTTTACAGTTCTAATTTCAAGTTTCATCTTGATGCCTTTTATACTTTTTGAGTTACAGCCCGGACAAAAATTAAGTATGACAATTTACAAAGGGCAATAACTCCAAAATTACGTGACAAAGAGTTATGGTTCATGGTCACTGCACACCCCCTAAATGAGATCTATAGACATATGAAGTTTCATCTTGATATCTTTTATACTTTTTCGGTTACGACCCTGACAAAAATTAAGTCTGAAAATTTACAAAGGGCAATAACTCCTAAATTACATGACAGAGAGTTATGGTTCTTGGTCACTGTATGCCCCCTCAATGAGATCTATCCACATATGAAGTTTCATCTTGATATCTTTTATACTTTTTCGGTTACGACCCTGACAAAAATTAAGTCTGAAATTTACAAAGGCAATAACTCCAAATTACTGACAGAGAGTTATGGTTCTTGATCACTGAACTCCCCCTTAATGAGATCTATCCACATATGAAGTTTCATCTTGATGCCTTTTACACTTTTTGAGTTACAGCCCAGACAAAAAAAACCGACAGATGGACGGCCGGCCTGACGGCCTGACAGACAAGCTGAATCCAGTATACCCCCCTTACAACTTTGTTGATGTAAAATAGTATTTTTCCTGTACATTTTTCTTTGCAAAAAGTGTTGTGCTACATAATGCAATAAATTGGGCCATCTTTCTTCATCTTTTATTGTGAAAATGAGACATTAGTAGACATTATGTAGAACAACAGACTTACGACTAAGATCAAATTTGTTTGTGCGAAGTTTAGTGAAATGAGCCCCTGGGCTTCATTTTTTACGAGCAAACAGAGGAGACTGATCACACAGTTGCTGGGCCTGATCCACACCACCCACAACTAGCTGACTACATTACAAGTCCTGGAACAATTCTAATATTGTAAATCATATGTAAGGAGTTTGATTTCCTTAAACAAAAGCACAGCTCATGTGTTAAAGTTTTTACACAATGATGACCACATCAACGACAACGACAGCCCAGCGATCATTATAGCTTGACTTTTTCTTTCAAACAGACAAGCTTAAAATAAAAACAATGACAACTTATATATATATTGTTATAAAACATCGAAATAAATGATGGAAGATGTCTTATGAACACTCTATTGAGTACTTAAATAATCCAGTCTCTAGTCCAAACAGCAATGTGATTACACATAGACTCATCATGGATTCAAACAAAAGTTTCAACCTTATTCACGGCTTCATTAAGGTTCAATCTCCTAACACCTACCTCCTCCATTTGAGAGAGAGACAGATTTGGTTCGTCTGAGTGCCCGTTTCCGTGGCGACTGGGCCTGACGACACCACTTGTTGACGGACGCATATGAGACAAGCTTCAAAAACTGCACAGTGTACATTCCCAGAATAACTGTTGACAATACTGTGAATAAAAGAGACAAAATCAAGTTTCCCAAGAATAAACAATCAGCACTAAGGCCTTTTGAACTGTTTTAACTATTTATTTTCTATTGCTAGCTTAAATTTATATGTATATACCCTCTCTCCAAGTCAAAACAAAAATTAAGTTTAAACTAGAACAAACCCCACTACATCCCTTTTACTATAAAAACGTTAATTTTCATGGGGCACTAATTTTTCATTGATTACCAACAAAATTTCTTTGATACAATGTTAATATTGACAAAAAGTTATGATTTACAGTGTTCCTTTTTGTTTACTGATCTTCCCTTTCTCAAGGCATATACTGACGCCAGCCACTCCCCAACCATGACTCTCTTTCTCTCACTCTCTCACCACATTCATTTCGTCTCCTATCTTCACCATCAATGATCATATCATACTACGATCTCCCAGTTCATTTTTTCTTTCCTACCAAACCTACCCTTTTCTCTATCCACTTCATTCTCTCTCTATCACACTACATATAAATCCTCCCACTCAGGGCTCCTTACCCCCACTACCTTATATTTATCCTGTCCACCCAGGACTCCAGAACCCCTAACTTAAATTCTTATTTATTCCATCTTTCCTTTCCAATAAGCAGCTGACTATTTATCCATCTCCGTGTGGCCATACCACGTGATATATGACGTCATTTTTTGTCAAATGTTTAGTATTTCCAAACATTCGAGAAACGTTACTAGCGATGTGGTTTGTGTGTTAGCAAATAAAATTTCATGAACTCGAAAGGTTTTCCCAGATGTTAGGGAAAACTGTACATCTGACAAAATAATCAATGGAACCTATGTGTAGGGCACGATACTTACAATAGTTTTTCCGTCTGATTCGATGCAAAATATGCTTAAAATGACGTCATATACCACGTGGTATGACCACACTGATCTCCCTCTCCCCTTCTACACCAGACTGCCCCTTGTTCACCCCCTCCGCCGCCCTCCCCAGCAACCCCCGATAAGCCTCACCTGGGTTAGGATGCAGGTACAGAATGACTGCGGCCGGAATGGTCAGTTGTAGAACCAGTGTCACTGACTGAATGACCAGCCCAATCCTCTCTGACAGCCAGCCCTGTACACATATCACAACAATCAAATGTCACAGTTCTATTCTATTCATCTATTAATTAACACTCTATAGCTTTCAAGAAAGTATTTTTAACCAGTAAAAGAAACTAGACCAGCCTCACTACAGGCTGATCCTGCTTTATACAGGTAGGGTGGTGTTGTTTTTTTCATTGTTTTAGGAAGATGAGCCATTATTCCCTTTAAATTGGAAATTTTATTGATGTAACACAATGGGACAGCCCAACTTAACTTTGAAACAAATGTAGATAAAAGGAAACATTTGTTAACATTTTTAAAAATTACATTGTACTTAGTTGTCAACATGGTCGTTGTGATATTTCTTAGAAATATTACCTTTTGCAGGGCTTTCTCTGTGTAGTACATGATCAAAACAAAAATACCAGAACCTGAAAAAGATTAAACATTTTAAGTACTTTTGTTTAATTTTGACATTTTCAACTTACTACAATTCATTTCTAGATACATATCTTATGATCAAAACTATATTTAACCCTTTCCCTCATGTAGACTCATTTTGACGCACTCAATAGGTATCACATAAAGCCTGATCTGCAGAAAACCACAGTTAAACCTTATCAAATTTAATTATAAAGTCCTCATTTCCAGACCACTGAGGAGCAGCAAACAGCATAAAACCTGATCAGCCTGCGAGTTACTCGCAGGCTGATCTGGTTTTGTGCTGTTCGCATAGGTCTTTTCATGGTTTCCTCTATGAGGGAAAGGGTTAAAACAAACAAGGATATCTGGGTCCGATAACAATCTTTTCAAAGTGACTATGAACCATTCTGGACCAACCAATCTATTGTTTGATGCATGATGACTTATTCTAATGGCTAACACTGTACACGGTAAATCACTTACCAAACATCAGACCCACTGTGACAGAACTGTAGGGGCGTGTCAGGGCCAGTCTCACCCATTGGATAGGGTCAATCAGTATACCATACCTGGGGTCAGAAAATACATCAAATGAATGTTCTATCCTCCTAGAGGTCATAAAGAAGCTCAGATGTTCGTTTTTTCTTCCCAAAAAAATAATGTTACATTTTGAATATACATCAACCTTTAACACACCCAGAAGAACCACTGAATGTAATTTATACCCCACTTTTCAAACAGTGTCTTTTCCATCACATCACCGCATATGAAGCAATGTGATTCTACTTTATTTGCTATTATTAGAGAGTGATCATGACCCCACTCATCCTGAATACAAACCTAAATTTTGTCACATTTCTGGGTACCAATGAGGTGGAGAGTGGGGAGGATATAACAAACAAGAGAACCACAGTAGCTCCACATCACAAACTAGGATGGCCATTAACACTGTCACCAAGTTTCAAGAAGATTGCTTCTTAAGCTGAAGCTGCTAAAATGTGAACAAACTACATGTAATTGTGGATGATGAACTGATGACAAATATTCAATGATCCTAGTAACTTACCATGAGCATTTTGTGATAAGGTGAAAGTGCTCATGATGAAAGTGCTAATGGTGAAAGTGTTCATGATGAAAGTGCTCATGGTGAGTGCTCATGGTGAAAGTGCTCATGGTGAAAGTGCTAATGGTAAAAGTACTCATGGTGAAAGTGCTCATGATGAAAGTGCTCATGGTGAAAGTGCTCATGGTGAAAGTACTCATGGTGAAAGTGCTCATGATGAAAGTGCTCATGATGAAAGTGCTCATGGTGAAAGTGCTAATGGTGAAAGTACTCATGGTGAAAGTGCTCATAATGAAAGTGCTCATGGTGAAAGTGCTCATTGTGAAAGTACTCATGGTATCTAAATAACATGATATTTATGATGGGTACCACAGGGAGTTCAAATATTTGAATAACAGAGAGGGAAGTTTATCTAAAACCTGATTTCAGACCTACACTCAAGATATTTAGAGTGTAGACGGCAAGATAAACAATACAGAAGCTTCCTTGTGAATTTGACACAAATACTGCAGTAGTCAAGACTTCTGAATTAATCTGTGCAATATGAGTGCAGAATGTAACATGCAAGATCTGCACCTGCATTACAGCATTAAGTATTCAGTATTAACAAATAGTATCCCCAGTGCTGGAGTATTGATTTTGTCTCTTCATACACAGGCAAGTGTTGGACTAAAGGGATCCTTCAGTATTTCTTTATAAGAACATAAAGCAATGTATGTATTAAACTCTTACTGATCCCTGATTTTGGGCAAAGTATTTTGTGATGTTAAATAGAACTATTTTTGAATACCCCGTTACTTATTTGATATCTTCTTTTATATTTGAATTTCTTAAAATCAGAGCACCTTCATTTAAAAAGAACTTAAATCAAATTCAAACAATTTTATGAAGTAACTTAAATAACATATATCTCCATAAAAGCATCTACCCATTGAAACAAGAAGAAAAGAATCAAATAAACTTACTTTATGATATTTTCTAAAAATAATCTGGCATTTGACAGCACCTGAAAATATATAGGATTTACAGACTGTTATCAAGCAATATACAGCTGTACATATCAACCGACCCCAATTCATAAGTACAAGTCTCTTAT
>CM037777.1:3074201-3085524 GCA_021229015.1 Solen grandis
AGGGTTAAAATTCTTAAGCTGACAATAGGTGTTAGGGTTATGTTGATGAATTTAAAATAATATGATTATTGCAGTTAATAACAATTGAGTATTTTTCGTATGAATATTATTTTAATTCTTTTTTTGTCACTTACGATATATAAATTTAGTGTTATTCTGTATTTTATGAAATGTTATTCTTGTATTTTAGTCATGTTAATTTGTTAGTTTAACATAATTGTACCGTCCCCGGTGGCCGAGTGGTATGAGCGTCCGCCTCGGGAGCGGGAGGTCGAGGGTTCGATCCCCGGCCGCGGCATACCAAAGTTGTAGAAAATGAAATGTTATAGTTCCCTTGCTTGGTGCTCAGCATATAAGGTAGTTGCATAACTGGTTGGTGTCAGGATAATGTGTCTGGGTGTGGTATCATGCCACATGTCTACGGCGTGATACTGCAGTGTGGCAGCACTATATCTGTTTCAAGTGTACATCGTCCCTAAATGACTGAAACACTGTCGGTGGGACGTTAAACCCAACAAACAAACAAAACAAACATATTTATACACAATTAGTATATCAACATGAAGAATTGTAAAAAGAAATAAAAGAAAAAAAACTTAACAGATTGCTTCTATAGACCCCTACTAGAAATGTTCCCCAGAGTTCCGCCACGGAAACACAATGAATCTATACCAGAACCTTTTTTTATGACTTTGGTTTTTCGCGGCAAGGGATCGAACCCACGGACGCTCTAACCACTCGGTCGACGGGGACGGTCATTGGGTACTTGTGCCAAACATCTTTGCTTCAAATTTCTATAACTGAGACGGCCTCCAGACTGAGTACGTTCAGAATTAAATCTTTAACTGTTTTGATATAACTTAAATTTCTCCTTTCCAAATCAAACGAGTACAAAATTCTATGTGATTGGCTTTACGGAAACGGACGCGTCCTGTGTGTTAAGCATAACAGAATTTGGCGATTAGAAAGTCTTTCTCGAAAATATATAACAATAGGATCGTCTCTGATTATCATAAAAGACATTTGTAACAAGTAATTTGATTGGTAGAATAACTAGTTCTCTCGAATTATTATGTCGTTCTATCGACTTATTATCTCGTTCCCTCGAGATAATAACTCGTTCCCTCGAGATAATTAACTCTTTCCCTCGACTTATTATCTCATTCCCTCGAAATAAGAAAAAGAGTAGTGCGTGTCACCTCTATGCCACCGTAATTTTAAGTTGCTCTATGTCATTTTAAATAATAAATAACGTCGCGTTAACAGGGTGGAGTTAAAGAAAAAAAATATAATCACATCGATAAAGGTATGCATTTTGAAGACACGATAATGATTTTCAAGAAAATGCAATGTAGTATATAGTGAATTCATTGTTTTCTTTTGTTTTGTTTGTTGTTGTTTTCACTTGTCATTTAAAATACTCTGCAAATAATTTATGTTTCTCTTTTGGCAACAAGTGCGATTAAATATCAAATTTGCACAGCAGTGGAATGGAATACGCTAATTACACACTCGTCAGTATGACAACATGGAATTAATCACTTAAATTGCTTTCGACTGCACCTCGATACACTTTTGCGACCTAATGCTATGCGAATTACTGTCATTGATTATGTAACTGCGATACGAAAGTGGTTGCATTACTTGTCGATGACATTTTCTTAAAGAAAATCCCGAAGATTTACTTTTGATCAATAAAGCGATTGATCCTACGTCTCATGCGTCTAAGACCAATAAAAAGACGGTATGAATTTTATTGGCGATGTATGGTGGCATATTTCTGCCAGCCACTTATCCACTTAGCTATGTCGAAACTTTTCTGAAAAATTGTCACATATTCAGTTAGTATCTGGCAAGTAGAAAACTTTCGTGTTATCCTCTTAGGTATCTTAACAGAACAAAACTGCCTGTTAGTGCCCACTACTGCCAGCCATATATTCACTCAAGATAACTGGTTATCTCGCCTTTTTTCAAGTTAGTCAGTTAAATTATGTGGATAACAAGCATTTTTTCACATAATTATCTGGAAAAAGGCATGATATCCAGTTAAAATAAGTGAATATGTGAATGGCAGTAGTGGGCACTAACAGACAGTTAAGTCCTGTTAAGATACCTAAGTTGATAACTTGAAAATTTTCTACTTGCCAGATACTAACTGAATATGTGACAATTTTTCAGAAAAGTTTCAACATAGCTAAGTGGATAAGTGGCTGGAAGAAATATGCCACCATGCTTTTCATTTTCGTCATGAATTTGAATTTAACCATATACATCAATACTGATAACAAAAAAAAGTTATAGCTGCGAAAACTTGTCGCCAATTTAACGATACAGAAATAGTTAAATAAGAAATAGTCTTATGAATACGATGGTGCTGTCTTTAATGATGATGATGAAGATGATGATGATACTGCTGCTACTGCAAATATTGTGAAAATGACAATTCATTTTTCTGTTTACTACATTCTTATTTCATTTTTTTATGCGTTCATATCTTTAGTTACCACTTCTTGTAATGACCTTTTTGTACTGCCTTTGATTCTTTGCATCAATGCTTTCTTGCACTGCGCTTTCATAAAGAATATATGATATCTACTTATCTTAAGTGAATATATAGCTGGCAGTAGTGGGCACAAACGGGCAGTTTTTTCCTGTTATGATACCTAAGATGATAACACGGAAGTTTTCTACTTGCCAGATACTAACTGAATATGTGACAATTTTTCAGAAAAGTTTCGACATAGCTAAGTGGATAAGTGGCTGGCAGAAATATGCCACCATAAAATACGCCAAAGACAGAATCAGTTACACTCGTGACATTATGTTCTCTATTTCCCCGAGTGCTCTTTTGATGAGAGATAGAAGACTTTGATCTCAGCTTAAAATCGAATCGCGGATCTTAAGTCCATACGATACAATTAGTGCATGCGCCTATATGATCTTGATGAACTATTGTCTGGGATACGAAAAGCTTCTGGCAGATAAGAGCAGCTAATATTCAAAATATCTAAATAAAATTTAAACCGATAGAAACTAGCATCCAGTGTGTGTATTGTATTATCAAGTTGATATAACTGATCCTTACAGGCAAAATTATAAATGAAATAGTTTTCTCACTACGTCGTATGTATATATATTCACAACAGACAATACTGTCGGCGGGACGTACAATCTAATATATAAACAAACGACGTTGACTTAAAATAAACTCTTTTCACAGTTAATGTTAAGTAAGCGTCTTGTTCTATTCTGTTTTGTTTTTTTGTTTTGTTTTTTTTGTTGTTGTTTTTATTCATATGATTGATATAAGCATTATATCAAAATCATAACGAGATATGGTCATTGACAAAATACTACTCACAAAATTTTGACATAATTATTCCTTAAATTGGTCGAAAATTGTATTTTGTACAATTAAGATGTAAAAAAAAAATGTAAATAAAAAAAAAGGTAAATAAAAAGTATTTTCAATGGAATCAATTATAGGTCATAGAACATTATCTCTTAAAGTACCCTAAAGGTCTTATTCTATGCATACGTTAGCGAAATGTTTTGCATGAAATCAATTACATGAAAGATTACTTATTAATATAAACAAGAAAGGCTTTCTACATTCCCCGTGATCTCAAAAATATAAATGGTACTTAAGTATGATTTTCATAGTACTCGAACTCAACCTATGCCCATTAATAACATTAGGGATTGAGTACACTCGAATTTGAGCCAAAGATCGAATTTAAGTATTTTCGAGAACACGGGGTCGGGCCGTTGACAAGCTTAATAAGTTTATATTCTATTTTAAGACAGCATTTGCTATGCAATGACAAAATCTAGCATTTCAAAATGCTACTTTATGCTGCGTCATCAGTATTGAGATATGTCTGTCCTTCAGACATGACCGGACGTTTCAAGGACTGAGGTCACAATTCCCATAAACTATCACCGATGCATCATAAATGTTCTGCTCCCCGGGGTGAAATATAACACTTTCTCTAACACTGATATGTACTAAAATCATGCCCATAACTGGGTCAAATCAGATTTGAAATTATCCGTGACCAAGTGACGCAGGTGTCTCCTACCCCACGGGGTAAGAGAGACGCCCTCTACGTAAAGGCAAAGAGTTGACCTGATGTCTAATGGCAAATTAAATGACCATGACAGTGATACGTTAAAACATTTAAGCTAAATGTTTATCGCTTCTCAGGGTAGTAAAGGTGACATGAATTAATTTGAAAGTGCAAAACTATTACATTTTAATAAAACAATGATGATACATATAATTTCATATTTCTTTTCTTTGGATAATGAAGCCCCTTGACTAAACTATATCCTCAAATTATAGTCAGTGTCCAGTATTTTTTTTTTTTTATGAACTTCTTATCAAGAATTAAAAGTATATATTATTAGAATATATCTATTCAATGTTCTTGGTATTAGTAACCTTCAGTAGACTTACGATTTACTGGGACAGCTGTGGAGTATGCTCGGAATAACCGATGTCTATTTCTCTACATCGGAACTTGGAATTTACCTCGAACGAGCACGATGCTCAGAACTACGCCTTTCGGGCAACCGCAATCTCTCCTCTCTCTCTCTTTTTATTATAAAAAAAGTGGAAATAAAGTAGTATGTCTGCCTGCTTGTTTTTATAAATAAGTGGTTGAAATATGTGACAGGTATATCTGCTTACTGTCTGTAAATAAAAGCCGTGGTCCAGTGGTGGATGTCGTTGACGACGGGTCATAGGGTTGAGAGTTTGATACCCGGTAGCGGTAGACAATTTTCAAAATTATCGAAGCGCAAAATACTTATCCAACTAAAGAACGGGAGAGAGAGAGAGAGACGGGGGGGGGGTCGTATTTCCATACCAAAGATGAGAATTGAGTAAATATGAAATCGATGAACATAAATAAATCTAATATTACCAATGTTAATATTAAGATTTGAAGCATTTCAATATGTTGCTTATGATTTTAGCACGAAAAAAATAATAAGAGAAAAAAAAAGAGAATATCCTGAGTGGCGCAGCGGAAATTAATTTCCAAACAAATCTCCAGATTAAAATCAGCTATTGATTTCAGCTAATTAAATGGTTAGATTATATGATACGTGCTTTCCTTCGCGAAACACAAAATTCTGTGTGATCAATCATGATTATGCTATTTTGTTTTCATTCATTCATTCATTCATTCATTCATTCATTCATTCATTCATTCATTCATTCATTCATTTTCATTATTTTTCATTACTTCAGTTAAACATTCAGTCTTGCTTTCTTTCTTTTTGTTTATCTTTCTTTCTTTTTTTTCTTCTTCTTTTTTATGTCTTTTTCCTACTCCATATCAATACCGCTAATAACATAACGAAGATCACGTGACAGAAAACGATAAAAGATAAACTTAGCATGTAAGAGGGTTGTTCTTCTCTGATGCTCTGATAACCTATCAGCACCCATGCAGCTGCGAGATGGCCTCGTATCTTCTCTCTTCTCTTCACGAATCGTTCTATCGTGTTTAAACTATACTTTCGTGTTAACGGGCGTTTTAGCAGTTTAATATTAACGTTGCCGATAATAATCTCGGAAAATGATATATCTGTAAACTTAACGACTTAAAACGATGTTGTAAATGTGACAAATGTGGTCAAAAGATGGATGTAAATCATCACTCATGCTGTTTAAAATCTTGTATTTTTTACTTGCTTTATCTAAAATAGAATATTGTGCGATGCCATACTTTAATATTACGGGTTTATTAAGCATTAGAGATAAAACTTTGTTCATGAAAACATAAATGTGAAATTAAAAGATTAACAACCAAGCAATATGGACATGAATACTTAGATAAAGTAGTATTTATCTTACAAATGATCTCATTTCTGATGAATCTGGATATATGGTTAGCAGGTCGTGCCAAGAAACCAGACTATCCGACCGATTGACCCAAAATCCCTTTATCGCGTCTCCGCACCAGTACCTAACTATGATTTGTTAATGCACCAATCAAGAGTAACTGCTTCATCCATTACGCGTTTTAGACACGCATTTTAGCGGAGAAACAAGTGGTTTTAACCATTTTTTCGTTTGGACTTCTGACATGCTGCGTTCATAAATGTCCTGTAATAGATAATTGACAATTTGGCAGAATATCAGCGTGTTGAGTTAATCCACGTCACTCACCACTAGAAGGGAAGTTACCAATTAACTCGTAGTATAGACATTAACAGCAGCCACCATGGTCAAGAAATAACAAAGTAGCTGGTATCCACGTGAACTGATAAGGCTCAAAATTATTTTAACACTCGCATTTCGGCAAAATGCGAGTAGAAAATGAAGTTTGCGAGTTACGTTTTCTGACTAAAACATTTTCTTAAACATGTCATAATGAGATAATTTCAATAAGATAATCAATAACATCACCAAAACTAAACAATCCTAGCTTGTTTTTAATATCACAATCAAACTTTACACCGGTAAATTGTTGTATGACTAGTATAAAGTGCGGGTCCGGTCCGTTGACTACGGTACACAACACAGACACATATATGTTAAAACATCTGCTGTTTTCAATTAATATTTTCCCTAATGAATATTAATTCTTTATACCGCTTTATTTTCTAATTATGATTCTAATTATTAAAGTTTAAAATTTCGATATTTAATTTTCAATCAATAGAAGTTTCCCACACTCTCGTATTGACCTTGGAAGCCTGATTTTACACTAATCCCGGTTTCCAATGGAAACGCGTCTGACGCTGATTTCGATCATCAACTGAACAATGTTAAAATGAAAGATATCCATTTTTTGTTTTGTTTTATCATTATTATTATTTTTATTATTATTATATAATAATTTTATCTTGTGATTTTAGTGAAATTTACACAGAATCTGAAATCGACAAACCAAAGAAAGCACATAGATCTAACGCACTGGTGATAAAAACTGAAGAAATGGGAGGAGGAGTTGGCTGTCAAACTTAAAATAGAGTCCGGGCTCAAAATTATCACTGGCATTTTCGGCAAAATGCGAGAAGAAGATGAAGTTTGCCAGTTATGTTTTAAACCACTAAAAAATATTAAAGTTGAGCCCTGGAACTAGGAGTCTAGCATATTGCAAATTTAAATGAATACCGAGAAATGAGAGCTATTGGATGAAGATAGACAGACGGGCAGTGTTGTTTAAAGCCATTTTAAAGGCACTAGTTTTTAACAGCAGCAGTCAAATATGTTAAGGACGAGCCAGTACTGGGGCGAATACAACTGCAGAATCGTTTTGGATACGGCGGACTCACGTAAAGATCATGGTCGACTTTCTGTCTCGAATTCCACCAACTTAGTGCTAAATTATACTTAACTTCTTAGGCACGCAACAAAACACATTTAGAATAATTCATTTCACAAGATAAAGTTAAGTATTAATATATATATATAATTTGTGAGATAAAGGAAATTTATTAGATTTAGACTGACTGTTTAAACGGAGAAAGGGGCAAATCATAGGTTGTTTTTCTCGACTTCAAACAGTTGTAACCAGATTCTGCTCAGCACACATGTGCTTTTATAAAGCCATTTATCAGTACATGTATTTTGAAATTTATTGACGAAAATCTAGACAGTGTACATAAGTGCGAATAGTTAGTCTTTTCCCTATTCCCTCATGAAATTCCTTATCGAAAAAAAAAAAGCTCGAGTTCTGAAAATAAATACCGTTCTTATGTATGGTGTTCATGTTAAAACTCAAACTATGGGTGGATTTGGGTAGGACATCTGAGTCAGGGTCTGAGATCACCATACTTGTGTACTGTTCGAGAATCTGTGTGTGTTTTCATTGCATCTACTGGAATAGTTTTTATACTTTAGAATTAAAGCGTATGTCACATTTGTGAAATAATCAATTATTTTTATGGATTTGCACATTTTGAACTCATGAAATGGCAAATACCGAATTAAACTTAGATTCACAAGTATCGAAGGCAAAGAACAAACGACAATGATCAAATAACACACTCGTATATTTAGTATATTTACATAACCATAAAATTAGCTTAATTGGATGATTATTTCACCCAAACTTACCAAGGAAATGTATATAATTAGAAAATATCGTCTGTCCTTCGCAGACCAGACGCTGATGACGTTTTCCCGCCGGATGTTTAGTCTTGTACCATGGCAACCTGCCTTTAATTATGAACTCAGCACTGGTAACATAATACCCACCACATATGAGAACGTGGAGTTCTGACATTGACCAGAAAGAAATGCACTTGTGCCTGCTAATTTTTAGGATATGTACCAGTCCACGTAGATATGGGAGAGTACTTTTTTCTCGGATGTTAATATTGAGACCCCATGATTTTTGTAAATAAATTTCTTAAATAGTCTATGGCCTCTGAATAACATCGAAATCAGAAGAAATAGACAAGATAGGGCAACAATAAAGGAAACGAATTTAAAGCTTAAAACGAATAAAGAAACTAAAAAAAAAAACTCACACATGCAAAGAAAAAATAATAAGAAATAGAGCTATTACTGTTTGTGATGAACAAGCGGGACCGGTGCACATGTAATTCTGAACCTTCTCTGAACATGACAAGGCCGGGGACAATGCACTCGTTTCCTTTATAGGCAATCCTCTTCAATTTGTGCATGTCAATTATTTACCTGCCCTAGGAAAGGAAGTTTCAATACGAATTACGCATGCACAGTTACATGCATGCATAAAGGTATATTAACTGCGCTCTATGAAATCATCAGGAACATTTAAATATTATAATAACCAATGTAATTGAAAGGAGAGATTTATGTATTGTTCCTAAATAATGAATACATCTTTCTGCCCGGGATTAGGTCGCAGGAAATCATAATCTGCACAAATTTTCTCTACAAATGAAAACGCTATGCTACAATACTTAAATAAACCTATTACCTCAATCTTCACATGTAAGCTAAGTAATTTGATATCACCAGTCTTAACTTGATTCAAATTAGAATGGTTATCAATACGTGAAGTAAATCTACATTCCAATAACTTTGATTGTGAAAATACTCTCTATATGAGCGTTTCGTTATTCATACTTTTATTTCCATTTATGTAAATGTGTGACGAGATGCATGAACTTGTGTAAGTCAATAAAATATATTCTGATTCTGTTAAAAGTTGTAATGAGGCAAATAAACGTGGCACAAAGGAGAAAAAGAGGAGCGTGTATATGTTGATATTTATTCCCTAATTCTACTGTACGTGGCATAAATCTATCAATACACAAACAAGAAAATGATTATCTTTGTGATGATGATGATGAAGATGATGATGATTTGAAGGAAGAATTAAAAAGAAAACAAGTAAACTTACCATTTGTTTCAGTGTAACCCCAGTCTGACTTCGACATGTTTCCGGATTATTTGTAGCCGTTAGCAGTAGGCTTCCTACAACAGACGAACAAAATCACACTTTTTATATGTATAGGGTGCGCTGCGATCGATGGCAAACTGGTACCGGCTGACGAAAAGCGTCTACGTTTATTGCGTCTACAGACTCTAAAGTTTACAAAATTTGCAACAACTGAATGGGAGTAAGTCAAGGGTCAGTCCTTTATCAGTGCTTATTTAGCAAGTACCTGACGTTGTCCCGGATAAGCAAAGTACTTCTGTTTTCCTCATTTATTTTGTTGGTCGTAACCTTAAAAGATGGATTTAGGAGCGACTGGTATTTTTTCTTCTAATTTACATGTCAGTTGAGGGTTTTCAAGATAAACGTTTGCAAATAATTTTGTATCCGGCTTTGTGCCTTAATAGCTGATACGACATTCTGTTTATGAACATACAGTTGGAGCAGATTTATCTCATACGAACGTGGTGTATACACGGTTTGTAAGATTCAAGGTCATCCTGATTACTCTGCAACAACAATGGTAAATTTGACAGCCATTACTGTTTTCCTAGTTTATTTACATACGCACATAGCAGGCAATGTCATAGCAGTGCCACAAAGATATCTGAATTTACTTACTACGCAGGGATGCAATGGTAAACGGATAGTCATATGATATTAACATTTTTAACCCTTTCCCTCATAGAGGAAACCATGAAAAGACCTATGCGAACAGCATAAAACCAGATCAGCCTGCGAGTAACTCGCAGGCTGATCAGGTTTTATGCTTTTCGCTGATCCTCAGTGGTCTGGTAATGAGGATTTTACAATTAAATTTGGTAAGGTTTGAGTTTGGTTTTCTGCAGATCAGGCTTTATGTGGTACCTATTGAGTGCGTCAAAATGAGTCTATATGAGGGAAAAGGTTAAAATTCTTAATTTTAGAGTGTGCATTTATATAACTTTGCACATATTATAAATTAAATTTAATGTGATAGAAAGCGTGCGGGCAAAAATATTCACTTAATGACGGAAAATGGGAGCATCTCTCTCTCTCTCTCTCTCTCTCTCCATTGATAAATGTAAATCAAATGAAAAGAAAATTATATTGACATATACATGTATGTTCATAGACATACCCCAAACACATATTTTAACGCATGTTGTTTTGTTATTTTGTTTGTAGCATTTTGTGACACAGTATTTGTAATAAATTGTCCACGCTATGTACAAAAAATAATGAAGTTTAAATGCATCTAATATTCATATGTAGAAATGTTTATCGTCTATACGGACGATATTTAGCATATGTTGATTTATTCAGTGTATATTCTTCGGAGAGAAAAAAAAAGAAACTGAATGTGTATAAAGGAGGATTTAGTCTGGACGTTTTCTAAATTATGTTGTTATGGGTATAAAAACACACAAAAATGGTGAAACTGGGATTATCCCCTTAGCAATAAAAGGCGTCCAGAAGGTGGACTGGTCATATTTGTAATTAAAGTCAAAAGGTCAAATCTCTCACAATCTGTATAATTGTATATTCAATCTCGCAACAGAGGTTCATCCGTTAAAAAAAATATAACAGTTAACATGACCCCGAGTTTCTCTTATCTTCCAGTAAATTAAGTGAGTTTTAGATTTCAGTAAATTACCGAACGTCAAGCTAATTGATATTTACAAATATATTTATATCAATTTCTGGCTACAGCATTCAAGACAAACTAGTAACTCTTCACAGACAAACATACAAGCAGTGTATTTTATTGACATGGACATTTCAGTTTCTAGTTATAACAAATATATAGGTATAAATAGTTGATCACATGATCAAGTATACATGAATAAGTTCAAGTTTATCATGATTTTTTCTCTCATTTTGTTGTCATTAATTTCTGCAAAAACATTAATGAGGACGGACATCACTATACAAATAAAAGTAATATCTGAAAA
>CM037777.1:3085624-3098577 GCA_021229015.1 Solen grandis
TTTTTAAGAGTTTATAACAACTAACACCATTTATTATTATTGATGATTGTTCTTGCTTTGTTTTTTGTCTTCTATTAAACAAAAGTGTCGTGGTCCAGTGATAACATACCCGACTTCAAATCAAAAGATTGTGATTTAAACTCTTTTGGGGGGCAAAACTTGCCCTTTTCCAGGCACAAGTACGGTCAAAACCCGGAAACGTGAGGGGGTTTTTGTACGGTATGTACAATTAAATTGAATGATAAAATACAAAAATAGAAACACTTTTGAAAATTTAGAATGTATTTAAAAGGCCCATTAAGATTAAAAGGGAGACCTGTTATCTGGTTAATGTTTTTAACGCTTTAACCCCCTTACTTTTTTTTTTTTCCCTAAATTAATCAGTCAAACTATGTGTTTTAGTCATAACTTATAGAAAACACATGTACTATAAAAACATTTACAAAAAAAAATGTGAATAATTAAAAAACCAAGCATTTCAATAACAGCTTTTAAAACGTGTATTTCTTTTAAAAAATGCACGACCTTTCATTTTTTAAAAAAGTATTCGGAAGTAAGCGGATGTTTATTTACTAAATGATTTTCTATTTAGGGGCATTGTCGTTTATGCTAGTAGTGAGTGATTAATCATAAATTAACGAATCAGTGACGAGCTATGTTGCGTGACGATGGACGAAAAAATTCTTTTGAAAATTATTGCCCAAAAAAAAGGGGTGTTTTTATACTTCAACGCGCTTTTGATTGGGTAACCCCTTAAATTTGTAAATGTTCTCGCAAGTTGATTCGCACTCGGGCCTCTGGTTGAAACCCTTTACACTTTATTCGGTCAATGTTTATAAAAGTAATTGAATTTGAAAATTAAAATTTTCCCTAATGAATATTATATAAATCTATAAGTACAAAATCTTTTTTTTCATGTTGTACAGTAGAGGGTTTTTAATGGCATTTACTCCAAAATGGTATATTTGGTATTTAATCATGTTTAATAAATTAATCAGTGACTTTTGTCTTGATTAATCGACGAATTTTTTTTCGATGTTTCCCAATCATAGTTAGCAGTGATTGCTTGTTTTTACAGTGATTTCACCCTATTGAAAAAATGGGGGGGGGGGGGTGGGGCGATGAAAATTAATCCCCACGAAATGTTTATTTATACCCCTCATGTTTTCCAGAACAGGGTTCCGAATATGTCGAACAAAATTTGTTTTAAATCACAGATTCCCGAAATTTAATGTCAACGAAAATAAATTGTATTTTTTTTTCCCCGCGTACTCCGAAAATAAGTTTTATCTTGATGAATGTGTTTATGTTTGAATATGTACCCTAAAACTAAGGCGACGATAAAAGTAAAGAGAATAGAATTAAGCGAAGATAAATTATGGAATAGAACTAAGGCGTGATAAAGGGTTTTGAGCATTGAACTAAGGTGATGATAAATGTTATGAGAATAGAATAAGGTGATGAAAAAGGGTTTTGGAATAGAACTAAGGGGTATAAAGGTTTTTTTGACATAGAACTAAGGCGATGTAAGGTTAGAGGCATAGAACTAAAGGGTGTAAAGGGTTTTGAGACATTTAACTGGTGATGATAAAGGTTTGAAAACTAGAAAAGGGATGTAAAGGGGATGAGAAAAGAAACTAAGCGTGATAAAGGGTTTTGAGAATAGAATAAGGGATGATTAAAAGGGAAGAAACTAGAAAAAAAGGTGTGTAAAGGTTATGGACATTGAACTAAGGCGATGATAAAGGTAATGAGACATAGAACTAAGGGGGTGATAAAGGTTTGAGAATAGAACTAAGGGATGTAAAGGTTTTGAAACATTTGAAATAAAGGGGTGTAAAGGTTATGAGACATAGAACTAAGGGGTGATAAAGGTTATGAGCATTGAAACTAAGGTGAGATAAAGGTTATGGGGCATTGAAAAGGTGATGATTAAAAGTTATGGAATAGATGGTGATGATAAATGTTATGAGAATGAATAAGGGGTGTAAAGGGTTTTGAGACATAGAACTAAGGCGATGATAAAAGGTTATGAGAATTGAACTAAGGTGATGTAAAAGGTTTTGAGAATAGAACTAAGGTGATGATAAAGTTTGAGAATGAACTAAGGCGAGATAAAGGTTATGAGACATTGAATAGGTGATGATAAAAGGTTATGAGACATTGACTAAGGCGATGTAAAGGTTATGGAAGAAATAAGGTGGAAAAGGTTTTGAGCCTAGAAAGGGGATGAAAAGGTTTGAGACATTGAAATAAGGCGTGTAAAGGATGAGAATTGAAATAAAGGGGATGTAAAGGGTTTGAGGGCATAGAACTAAGGGGTGATAAAAATTTTTGAGACATAGAATAGGCGATGTAAAAAATTAAGGGAATAGAACTAAGGTGATGTTTCGGTAAAGACACATAGAATTAAGCGTGATAAAGTTAATGGAATAGAACAGGTGATGTAAAGGTTATGAGACTTGAATAAGGTGTGTAAAAGGGTTTTGGCTTGAATAAAGGGGATGTAAATGTTTGGACATAGAATAAGGTGATGATTAAAAATTTTGGAATGAATAAGGTGGTTATGAGCATAGATCTAGGTTTTTAAAAAAGGGTTATGGACATTGAACTAAGGTGGAAAAAGGTTATGGGAATTGAACAAGGTGTGTAAATGTTATGAGAATTGAACTAAGGGATGATAATTTTTATGAGCTTGAACTAAGGTGATGATAAATTTTTATGAAAATTTAAAACTAGGCGTGAAAATGGTTATGAGACATTAAACAAAGGGGCGATGATAAAGGGTTATGAGAATAGAACAAAGGTGATGAAAAAGGTTATGAGACATTGAACAAAGGCGATGTAAAGGTTTTGGAAAATAGAACAAAAGGTGAGAAAAAGGTTATGAGACATTAAATAAGGCGATGAAAAAGGTTATGAACATAAAACTAGGCGATGATAAGGTTATGAAAAAAAGAACAAAAGGTGATGAAAAAGGTTATGAGCTAGAACAAAGGGTGATGAAAAAGAAATGGACATGAAATAAGGGAGAAAAAAGGTTATGAGAATAAACAAAGGTGTGATAAGGTTTATGGGACATTGAAAAAGGCATAAAAAGGTTATGGACTAGAACTAAGGTGATGTTAAAGGTTATGAGACTTTGAAAAAGGGCGATGAAAAAGGTTAGGACATTGAACTGGCGATGTAAAGGGTTTAAACATAAAAATAAGGGAGATAAAGTTATGAGCTTTAAAACTAAGGCGATGAAAAAGGTTAGAGACATTGAATAAGGCGATGATAAAGGTTTGAGACTTGAACAAAGGGCGATGAAAAAAGGGTTATGAAAAAGAAAAAGGCGATGATAAAGGTAATGAGACATATAATAAGGGTGATGAAAAGGGGTTTTTGGAATAGAACAAAGGTGATGATAAATGTTATGAGACATTGAACTAAGGGATGAAAAAGGTTATGGGGACATTGAATAAGGCGATAAAAAAAGGGGTTATGAGTTTGAACTAAGGCGTGTAAAGGTTTTGAGACATAGAACAAAGGCGTGATAAATTTATGGACATAGAACAAAGGGTGTGAAAGGTTAGAGCGAAAAAGGTGTGATAAAGGGTTATGAGACATAAAAAACAAAGGTGATGAAAAGGTTATGAGATTAGAACAAAGGGTGATAAATGTAATGAGAATAGAAAAAGGTGATGAAAAAGGTTATGGACATTGAAAAAGGGATGATAAAGGTTATGAGACAAGAACAAAAGGTGTGTAAAGGGTTATGAGACATGAAATAAGGTGATGATAAAGGTTATGAGCATAGAACTAAGGTGATGTAAATGTTTTTTGAGACATAAAACTAAGGCGATGAAAAAAGGTTTGAGACATGAATAAGTGATGATAAATGTTAGAAATAGAACAAAGGGTGTGATAAAGGTTATGGACATAGAAAAAGGTGGATAAAGGTTATGAGACATAGAAAAAGGTGTGATAAGGTAATGAGAATAGAAACTGGTGATGAAAAATGTTATGAGACATAGAATAAGGTGTAAATAAAGGTTAGGACATGAACAAAAGGTGATGATAAGGTTATGGAATAGAATAAGGTGATGATAAAGGTTATGAGAATAAAACAAAGGTGTAAATAAAGGTAATGGACTAAAACTGGGTAAATGATAAAGGTTAGGGACATAGAACAGGCGATGTAAAGGTTATGGGGGACATAGAACAAAGGTGATGAAAAAGGTTATGAAAAATAAAAATAAGGTGATGATAAAGGTTATGAGACATAAAACTAAGGTGATGATAAAAGGTTATGGAATAGAACTAAGGCGATGAAAAAGGTTTTGGGGAATAGAACAAAGGCTAAAAAAGGTTATGAGCTGAACTAAGGGTGTGTTAAAGGTTAGGAAAAGAAATAAGGTGTGTAAGGTTTATGAGACAAAAACAAAGTGTGAAAAAGGTTATGGACATAGAACTAAGGCGATGTAAAGGTTATAGAAAAGAACTAAGGCGATGATAAAGGTTAGAGACATAGAACAAAGGTGAGATAAATGTTATGGACATAGAACAAAGGTGATGATAAAGGAAAGAGACAAGAACTAAGGTGATAAAAAGGGTTTAGAGACATGAACTAAGGCGAGATAAAGGTTAGGGGACATAGAACTAAGGCGTGATAAAGGTTTGAAAAATTAGAACTAGGCGATGAAAAAGGGTTATGGACAAGAACTAAGGTGATGAAAAAGGTTTGAGACATTGAACTAAGGTGTGATAAAGGTTATGAAACATAGAAATAAGGTGATGATAAAGGTTAGAGACTAAAACAAGGCGATGATAAAGGTTATGAGACTGAACAAAGGCGATGTAAAGGTTATGAGACATAGACTAAGGTGATGATAAATGTTTGAGCATGAACAAAGGTGTGATAAAGGTTATGAGAAAGAAATAGGTGATGAAAAAGGTTATGAGACATAGAACTAAGGGATGATAAAGGTTATGAGACATAGAAAAAAGGTGATGATAAGGTTTGGACATAGAAAAGGGCGATGAAAAAGGTTTGAGACATAGAACTAGGTGATGATAAAGTTATGAGACATAAAACAAAGGCGTGTAAAGGTTTGAGACATTTGGCTGATTCTTTTTTGTTTATAATTCAGTTGATTTTTCATTATTATTAAAAAATAGCGTCTTTACAAGTTTTAAAAGAGAATATTATACCAGTAAAATTTTTTAAAGATCACAAAAAAAAATCACCATCATTAAAACCTACAACAACAAAAAAACCAACAATAAAAATTATTAAAAAAAAAAAAAAATATCCACAGCAAAAGTGTTTAAATGTTGTTTTTTTTCAGTTGAATGTTGTGGAAAAAAATATTAAGTTTCGAACACAGCTTTCCCCGTTGTTAGAATTGTTAAGTCCCGATGTGCAAGTAGTTTTTCTTACAGTGGGAACGTTCCCGATTGTTGTTCGAAGGGTGTGGTTTCGAACCCCTGGGGGCGGTATTTACCTTGCCAGGCGCAAAATATGATCCCACCCCGGAAAAACCCTCGAGAGGGATTGGTAAGTTGAAATTGTTTCCAAACGACGTAAAAAATTAAAATGAATGAAAGTGAATCCCCCGTATTGTACTTAATGAAAAGGTTTTGAAACTGGAAAATAGCCACGCCGCCGCCCAAGAAACAAATGCCCAGAGAAACTTGACACAGCTGACCCGGACGTGACCCTTCGACACGCCATGAAGCGAATGTTTTCTGCCATTTCGTCATCTTTGGCCCGAAAACCTTTCGAGTTTCTCACTTTCTCCCCCCATTACTAGCAAAAACAGCCCACTAGTGAAAAAATATCGAGGAAAATCCTTTAGAAATAAATAGCTACAGGATAAAACAAAGTTATAAGATTGTATATAAAATTAAATTTTGTTGAAAGATATTCAATTATTTCCCCTGAGTATTTTCTTTTTTAAATTTAGGTTAAATACAAAAATAAAAGGCTTACTTAGTGAGTGCTAAATGACTTGAAAAATTGAGTTGTAAATGTTTCAGTCCCCTTTAATAATACATTAAAGAACTTTTGAACCCAATAATTTCGATTGTTTTTCCCCTTGGTACGTTGGTGCCCTGGGGTTCAATGCTGGATAATACCCGGGGGATGTTGATAAAAAAAAACCTCTATTTTTGAACAAATGCATAAAATTTAATTTTTTCAACCCAGAGACATAGTGATTTTTTACCCCCTAGCTTTAATGTATACACCTTTAGGAATATAAAAAAATGATTGCCCGATATTTGAAACATTTGCTACATGTCAATCGAGGACAAAAAAAGCAGAATCTCAGCATATAAATTGATCTCGGGATCTAGCCCCGTGTTTCTCGAAAATATGTTCTTAGACTCAAACTCAGATATTTTAACATCTTAACTTCCTGGTCCCGTGTTCTCGAAAATAAAAATGATACTTAAGTTTGACTGTCATACTCAAACTCAAAACTATGCCCATAGTTTCGAGAATACGGTGTATCTAATGGATTATGTTTCAGTTTGAGATCGTACTTAGGTAGTTTCGAGAATACGGAGTATCTAATGGATATGTTTCAGTTTGAGATCGTACTTAGGTAGTTCGGGGTTTAACGGTGTATCTAATGGATATGTTTCAGTTTGAATCGTACTTAGGTGTTTCGAGAATACGGTGTATCTAATAGATATGTTTCAGTTTGAGATCGTATTAGGTAGTTTCGAGAATACGGTGTATCTAATGGATATGTTTCAGTTTGAGATCGAAACTTAGGTAGTTTCGAGAATACGGTGTATCTAATAGATATGTTTCATTTTGAGATCGTATTTAGGTAGTTACGAGAATACGGTGTATCTAATGGATATGTTTCAGTTTGAGATCGTACTTGGGTAGTTTTCGAGAATACGGTGTATCTAATAGATATGTTTCAGTTTGAGATCGTACTTAGGTAGTTTCGAGAATACGGTGTATCAAATTTGGATATGTTTCAGTTTGAGATCGTACTTAGGTAAGTTGGGAATACGGGTATCTAATGGATATGTTTCAGGTTTGAGATCGTACTTAGGTAGTTTCGAGAATACGGAGTATCTAATAGATATGTTTCAGTTTGAGATCGTACTTAGGTAGTTTCGAGAATACGGTGTATCTAATGGATATGTTTCAGTTTGAGATCGTACTTGGGTAGTTTCGAGAATACGGTGTATCTAATGGATATGTTTTTCAGTTTGAGATGTACTTAGGTAGTTTCGAGAATACGGTGTATCTAATGGATAGTTTCAGTTGAGATCGTACTTTAGGTAGTTTCGAGAATACGGAGTATCTAAGGGATATGTTCAGTTTGAGATCGTACTTAGGTATTTTCGAAAATTAGGGTTTGTATCTAATAGATATGTTTCAGTTTGAGATCGTACTTAGGTAGTTTCGAGAATATCGGTGTATCTAATAGATATGTTTCAGTTTGAGATCGTATTAGGTAGTTTCGAAATACGGTGTATCTAATAGATTTGTTTCAGTTTGAGATCGTACTTAGGTAGTTTCGAGAATACGGTGTATCTAATTGATATGTTTAGTTTATTGTTTGTCCCCATTGCTTGTTTTAGAGTTTTAACATATGGTAAACATTACTGTTTGCTAAAATTTGTTGGAAAAAAAAAATCAGAGTATTAAAAAAAATTAGAAATATTGCACTCTAAATTCTTTGATAACATATCAAAATTATATTTTCAGAATATTTTATTACAATTTGTAATTTATTATGTGTTTTATGAGATACAGGTGAAAAAACTGTCAAACATGCATGACAAATACAAAAAGAGCAAAAATCGCCATTGTGTTAGGCCCAAAATGTATACAAAAACTACCAAAAGCTATGAAATTATATATATATATTTTCTTCATAGAAATAATGTCAACCGACAGATTTTTTTTTCCAGATTAAAGTTTACAAACAGAACATATACAAAACATATTTCTAAATCCAGGCGCTATAAGTGAATAAAAAATAATAACAACAGCTTTTGAGTTTGTCCTACTTAATCCAACTTTTGTACTAAAATAGTTTCAAACATCTCAGGAGGACAATATTATCAGAAGTGAAATAATCATGGTTTCATCTACAGGAATTGTTTAGGTGATGTATGATCAATGTGCTGCTATTCCACTATGTTTTTTTTGGTTTTATTTCTATTTCTATGTTCCTTTTTAGTATATCACAAAAATAGTGAATTTTGCGAGTAGACGTTCAGGGAACACACCGTTTTTTTTATGTTATTTTTCTAATGAAATCCTCATTTTGTTTGTTTGTTTGTTGTTGGAAATTTATATCGATCCATGTTAATTTGACTTGAATTTATTTTTATATAATTCGAAATATAAAAGGAAGAAAGAGAGAAAAAACAACAACAACAAAAAAAAACAACAAAAAACAACAACTTTTATTTGACGTCATCAGCGACCATAGCGTAAAATAAATTAAAAGTTATGTAGAAAAAAAGGCCCGATGATTTTCTTTAGATTTCATAATTACTTTATTCATAAGCAATGTAAATTTTTAATAAAAAATATATCATGTAATTTTCCTAAAGACAAAAAAGAAAACTAAGGCATTTTCCCATGCTTATTTTCCTGATTAAACCCGAATTACGAGAGATTGGGTGAAATAAAACATTTTAAATCTCACTAAAACGTCAGCTTTGACGTCGAAAACGTCGTCATTTCAAAAATTATTATTCCACTTAAAATATTTTCTAGAACTTGGGCTTGATGACTTTGTTATCTTTAAACGACGTCGTTTTTCTAAATGACAAATTTTTCTAAATTTTGCACACAAGTACTTTAGACTATATGTAGAAGATAAATGAACTGCGAAGGCTCGTATTAGGGGGAAAGAGAAAAAACACACACACTAAGCATTAAAAACTTACAATAAATCTGCCTTTCTCATTGAATTTTAATCACATTTGCACAACAAACACTTAAACGTGACATTTTAGACCTTCAAATTTTTGCAAATACCTTTACAATTATGGAGGATGGACTTTGAAAAAAAAAATATATGAAATTAAATAAAAATGCGATTGTAATTACACATAAATTATTGAAAATTATAAAAGTGTATTTCTATGTTGCATAGCTTCAAAGACAAATTTACTGAGTTTAAATATATCTTTTCTATTAGAGAAGACTAAATTGGACAAATTTAAAATACTTGGACGTTTTATGTAATAATTCTTAATGTACATTTTTTTTAGATTTACATATTCAGGACATACCAAAATAAAGTGTAGTCATCTTCAATATCCGAGCATTATAAAGTGAACAATATCGATGTGCTCTTTCTGTTCTATTTTGGCCATATCGTCCTGTTTCTATTCTTAATTTATGTGAAGAAATCTCAATTGTGCTAAAACTGTTCTAAATTTACTTGATAAATTATCCAAATATTGTTCAGCTCCAGAGTCTTTTTTTGAAACATTTATAAGTGCATAAAGTATTACCATTTACCATAGAGTAATACCAGTTCTGTCTAAATAATCTTTTATTCTAGATTTAAATAAAATATGGAAATTCTTAAGTTCTATACTTATGTTATTCGAGTGGTTTATCATGATGGGCGCGGGAAACCATGTAACCATGCCCAAAGGTGTGCCAAACCTTGACGTAAGGGTAAGGGGAATTTTGCATACTATATACATTTTTATTGCTTAAATATATTGTTGTTGTACTTAGGTCAGTCGGATGTTGAGCAAAAATAAATGCAGATTACAAGCTTTTTTAAAATTTGTATAACAATTTTTTTTTTTTTAAAAAAACTTCAAGATTTAGTTTATTTTGAATTTATGATCATCCATGCTGTGTTGCTTTACAATGTGTCGACCTCTTATCTCCAAAAATAGCGGTTACCAGCAGTTATTGGAGTGAGACTTTTTAGCTTTTGTTACATGCGTGTGTATTTTAAAAATAAACTGTAACATGAGCGTGTAAATATAACTGATGCCCTTCGTCAAGAAATCAAATTGAATGGTCAGTGAATTTGTTAAGTCGCAGGGAAAGTAGTTGAATGGAACTTTTATTACTAGCTAAGTTAATATAGAATTCAGAGAAATCAAAGTTAATAATCAACTTCAAAAATACATAATTTGTTTATAGGTACTCATATCATGATACTGAGTTATGCTTTTTTTAAACCCGAAACTGTTTATTTTTCAACATTAGTATGAAAACACGTCTTATGACAAATAAGTGTACACAATAAAACGAAAAATTAGGTTAACATGCTTTGATACCCATTTTTCTTCCATTTTTATAAATCTCTAAACTTTTCTTGAAAATGATTTTGCGCAATGTTTTAGGCTATGAAAATGCATATTAATTTTTAATGCCCAAAAAATGTTGAGTTTAGCTGAGTTTCGTTTAGGTAAGTTACAGTATTAAGGGGCCGCCGTGGCCGAGCGGTTACAGTGTGGACTACAAATCTCTCAGCCCTCATCTCTTTGGGTTCGAATCCCGGTAGGGACTTCGGATTTTTCATGTGAGGAACCCTTTCCCAGCTGGCTTGCGGTAGGTCGGTGGTTTTACCCGGGTACATCTGTTTTAAACTGGTGGTCTTCCTCCACCTGTAATTAGCTGGACGTCGCTATATGATTAAAATACTATTGCAGCGACGGTAAAACCCCAATACAACAACAACAACAACAACAGTATTAATGAATGCCTCTTAATTGGCAAACAAATATTTTTGACATTTGGGCCCTTGGGGTTGCGCCAAAAGGTATTCGAACAAATCTTGTTTATTTTCCCAATTTTTCACAGCAATAAGAATAACATTTTTGAAGCTGCCAGCTAGAAATTTTTTGAAATTACCATCATCCAATTGAACATAACAAATTATGTTCCCTCTGGAATTACCATGAGTTGACGTATCTATATTCCACATATTGTTACCCGGGTTTAACACTAAATGATGACAGAGTGGGGACACAGATGGTACCCTGCAGTGTTATGTTTTGTCATGTGACGCGACGTTGAGTCGGTTCAGACGTGTATGTAGCGGATAGTTTCCATTACTTTTATCCAGGTATATAGCTCAATTTTTTTTTTATTTTGCATAATGTTCTTGCGAAAAATCAGATCTTAAAGCTGTGTAAATTGATGATGAATTATGATTTGATTAAATCGAACCTGTCGTTAATACTTAGTTACGAATACAAACTGCGCAGTAATGTTAAAAACTTTATCTCGCGGTCTCTTCCCTACCTGTGATTTGCGGTGTTTTCCGGTAACCTATCTGTGATATATGCGGTGTTTTCCGGTAACCTACCTGTGATGTGGTGCTTTCCGGTAACCTACCTGTGATACGCGGTGTGTTCCGGTAACCTACCTGTGATGCGGTGTTTTCCGGTAACCTATCTGTGATACGCGGTGTATTCCGATAACCTATCTGTGATATGCGGTGTTTTCCGGTAACCTACCTGTGATACGCGGTGTTTTCCGGTAACCTATCTGTGATATGCGGTGTTTTCCGATAACCTACCTGTGATATGCGGTGTTTTCCGGTAACATATCTGTGATATGCGGTGTTTTCCGGTAACATATCTGTGATATGCGGTGTTTTCCGGTAACCTACCTGTGATGCGGTGTTTTCCGGTTACCTTTCTGTGATACGCGGTGTTTTCCGATAACCTACCTGTGATATGCGGTGTTTTACGGTAACCTTCCTGTGATATGCGGTGTTTTACGGTAACCTTCCTGTGATATGCGGTGTTTTCCGGTAACCTATCTGTGATACGCGGTGTTTTCCGATAACCTACCTGTGATATGCGATGTTTTCCGATAACCTATCTGTGATACGGTGTTTTCCGGTAACCTATCTGTGATATGCGGTGTTTTCCGGTAACCTATCTGTGATATGCGGTTGTTTTCCGGTAACCTACCTGTGATATGCGGTGTTTTACGGTAACCTACCTGTGATATGCGGTATTTTACGGTAACCTACCCGTGATATGCGGTGTTTTTTCCCATAACCTACCTGTGTATGCGGTGTTTTCCGATAACGAAATTATTTAACGATTTAAAGGGCTGATAGCGCTGGGGAGAAAATGGTTTTTAATTTTGATGTTGTCGATTTCCTTTGCTTATCATAGTATGATCAAGTTTTCAAAACGATGCCATTATCCCAATGTTATAAACCCGTTTTAACCTTGCGTAAACACGGTCGTTAAAAAAGATGAACACATTATTTGGGCTCGATGGACTGCTAACAGTAACCATATCACCCTTTTACTCTCCCCTTTTCTCCTGTCTACAGTTATAGATTATATGGATACGTGGAAGCAAATCTAAAGCAACAAACTTTAAAACTTTTAAAGTAGTATTTGTTTCATTTAATTTCATTATACACATGTACTTAAATTTTAGGTAAATTAATAATTTTTCAATATAACAAAAATATAAGAACTCTTTTATTGCATAAATAATAATAAAAATTGTAAAATATATTTTTCCCACTCGGCTCGAACCAAAACCCCTTTCTTTGTTACTACTTTACCACTGCACCACTGGGTTCAGTCGAAATTTTATCCATGTATCGCTGGATATTCCAGGCATTATTATTCGAAATATCTCCGAAGAAGGTGCGATTATTTTCGGTTGCGTGCTTTCTTTTTCATTACAATTGATTAAACACGTTTTTCTCCAGCATCGATTATCAACACGTTTAATTCAGTTTTGACTTCCATAGCGCATTCGTGCTAAAATAAACATGAAATGACAGAAAACAAAATTTGGAACTTTTCTCCGCGTAGTAAAACAAGAGGGCCAAGATGGCCCTTGGTCGCTCCCTGAACAAGATGATTGCTTAAGAAATAAAGATGCTTGATGTAAAAATGAAAAATTTGGGTTTTTTATGGTGAAATGGGCATAACTCCTAAAAATTTTCATGTCAAAATCAGTTTTTTAATTG
>CM037777.1:3098677-3148677 GCA_021229015.1 Solen grandis
AAATGGATATTGGTACTTAATTTTTTGGAAACTCTTAAAAACTTTTTTTTCCCCCAGAAAATATGAGATGGGTAAAATCTGAATATAAAAACGCATTTGATCTATTAGCATGATACTAGTTGGCACTGCAATGAATAAATGTCACTTAAATTTATCTTAGTTTGATATTTATTCATTTTTAGATGGAAAGAAATGTTGCTATTTGTCTCTTCTTTTGAATATCTAATAAGGGCCTCTGTTCCATTATCCTGTAACCGGGCCAACCAGTCCTGGAACCTTTAAGTGCTAACTGCCAAGCACAAGTGAGACAGATATACAAGTACTATCATTAACAATTTCGAGATGTCATGGCCAGGGATCCAACTTTCTACCTCCTGGTTACAGAATGGATGCTCAAACCACTCTATCATGAGGATCAAAGAAAATAACTGATTGGGGGGGGAGGGGCGGGTAAAATCTGAGGTTTCTCGCAGGATGACTTGGTTTTACTCTAGGAATCCTAGAGTTCCACTAGAGAAACCACTGCAAAATCCAGATATCTATTTTAATATTTATCTGCTTAAACAGGAATAGGTTAATCCATTAAATTCTCATATGCCCCTTGATCCTTTTTCCATACTGACAGACTTCACTTTTTATAATGATTCAGAACAAATTTTCTTCATCTATATCTCAATACACAATATCAAGATCATAAAAAAAAGTACCCAATAACTGAAGATTCCAATCAGGTACTGAACCCGTGACTTGTATATAAACAACCACCTCCGTACTAATTTCATCTTATCGACAGGAAATCGCTGTCTATCAGATCCTGATGAAACTTGGTATGTACATTGCATAGGTGATATCTGAAAAGGTAAGCAATGCCAGCGCACGCCAGTGCTGATATTTTGCCATAGGAATGACTGCAATTAATGGATTAACAAGTGTTTGCTGGGTGTATGCAGGGAATCTGTATAACATTGTTTCAATGAAAGTAAACACATCTTTACTTCATACCTGTATTCCGTGACGAAAAACATCAACTGAATATGCTGCTGAGATCTTCCGACTAGACAGACAATTTGGACAGATTTCAGAAGGGAAAAACCCAGCCAACGTCTTGTGATGGAGCAGGTGTATCATAAGTAAAATGGCTGGATTCAACAGACAGGAATTGCATCCGTATGATTGATACACTCACAGAAACACTAACCCGCAAAACTTTAAAAAACGAATTTCAGACATTCTCAGACAATTCATCTAGAACAGTCCTCTATTTCTCCTGGCACTTAATTGTAAGTGATAAAATGGAAAAAGTTCAAAGGAGCTGCAAAATTATCCAGGTAAAATGAGGCGGATGAAAGGAGCAAACAGGTTTTATAATTATGCTTTTTTACGAGTCTCTACATTTTTATCCAAGTCTTGACAAATCTGGATAAGATCAGACATACCTGGCAGACATTTATTATATAAAACATTTCAACATTTAGCATATCATTTAGCATATAAAACAGTTCTAAGTGTGTCAGGTTAAAGTCTTAATCATGCATTCATTGCAAACCAAACATCTACAGACACTTGATGTATATTCAACTTAGTCTAAGCAAAGTTTTGCTTGTGGTGTTCATTTCCCAACAGCAGTTATTCAGTCACTTAAGATTCTACAAGTGATAATGAGTGCTGCCTCACTGTGACACCAAGTTGCAGACAAGTGGCATGATACCTGCTCACCTGTACCCTTAAATACTGACTGCCAAGAGAGGGAAACATACAACAACCATTTATAAAGACTCTGGTACATTTGTTGAACCAAAGGATTGCACCCACCACCTTAATGTTAATTGGCAAATGCACTAACCAGTCAGCCAGTAGGACTGCTAGACATAGTATAATTGAAATAAGGTCCAACCAAATGTATCTTCCACTCCAATGTTAAATGTTGAAAGCAAGCTAGGGTTACATTCATTTGTTTGTTTAAGAGAAGTACAATTTTTCATTGATAACTGTTACAACTATTTTATTTCAGGCAGATGGTGTAATGTTTTTTGTCCAAAAGTTTCAGAATATAAACATTAATGTTAACATGGCAAATAAAACAAGAGGGCCAAGATGGCCCTGTGTCGCTCACCTGAGTAAGATGGCAGTGTTAGGCATAATGACAAAAAATCTGGCATCTAAAAGTGTTTTTCTAACATTTGACTAAGTGACCTACATATTGATCCTACCTGAATTTGCACTCAACTGGGAATTCATGCAGTCATCATTCATATTAAGTTTAATGAAGACTGGGACAAAAATGTAGGCCTCTAGAGTGTTCACAAGGTTTTTCTTAGATTTGACCTGGTGACCTAGTTTTTGATCTCATGTGACTCATTTTCAAACTCATCCAATATATCAATTAGACAAACATCCTGACCAAATCTATTGAAGATTTGGCTAAAACTGTGGCCTCTAGAGAGTTCACAAGGTTTTCCTTAGATTTGACCTGGTGACCTAGTTTTTGATCCCACATGACCCAATTTCAAACTCATGCAAGATATCATGTAGACAAACATCCTGACCAAAATTTATGAAGATTGGCAAAACTGTGGCCTTAAGGTTCAAAGGTTTTCTAGATTTGACCTGGTGACCTAGTTTTTGACCCACATTACCCATTTTCAACTCATGAAGATATCATGTAGACAAACACCTGACCAAATTTTATGAAGATTGGGCTAAAACTGTGGCCTCTAGAGTGTTGAGTGTTCACAAGGTTTTTCAAGATTTGACCTAGTGACCTAGTTTTTGACCCCACATGACCCAATTTCGAACTCATCCGAGATATCATGTAGACAAACATCCTGACCAAGTTTCATGAAGATTGGGCCAAAACTGTGGCCTCTAGAGTGTTCACAAGCAATTGTTGACGACGGACGACGGACGACTGACGACGGACGACTGACGACGCACGACGCACGACGGACAAAAGGCGATCACAAAAGCTCACCCGAGCACAAGTGCTCAGGTGAGCTAAAAAGGAAGCTCAAATACCCATGTCAGTTGAAGACTTAGTTCAACCTTAAAAATAGCCCTTTACCTCATTAATATTCATGAGCAAATATATATATAACTTTTTGAATATTAATTTGCTAACCTTTAAATGGTATCGGTATAGGAAACTATACTGACGGGCAAAAGAAACGCCTCAACGGAATTTGGCGTTATTTTCCTCGTACCTATTGAAATTTTAGTGAAATGTAGTCTGTATACATGTACAATGACCGACAATCACGGCAAAGAAAAAATCGTGCGCTTCTATTCAGCTCGATGTCCATTTCCGGTGGCTGCTCATGATTTCCACGTGCACCTCGTGTATGTTTACCACGTGGTGAAATCGATCACATTTTACACAGTTACATGTGCTAGTCGATAGACAATCACAATTTCAGAGATTTTTCTGATTAAACATTCGTATTTAAGAATGCCAAGGCTAAATTCTGAAGAGAGAGCTCGCATTTTGGCCATGCTCGAATGCTGGCAAACGCAAGAAGTCGCCAGACGTTTTAATGTCTCGCGTTCGACGATTCGGCGTCTTGTTCGACGTGATAGAGTTACGGGAAGGTTTGCAGATCGGCCACGTTCAGGAAGACCTCGTGTGACGTCTGTAAGACAAGATAATTTCATATGTCAACGTCATTTGCGTGACAGGTTTGTGATGCCAAAATCGACATCGCGTTTAGTAGTCGATAACCGTGGTCGCCCAATATGTTGTTATATGGTTAGAAGACGACTGAGGGAACACGGGATTACCTGCCGTAGACTCTACCGTGGTTTAGTTCTAACTTTACGCCACCGTCACCAACGTCTGATTTTCGAAATGAAAATTCTCCGACCGGTCTATTTAAAATTACGTTTTTTTAAACTGTAACAATTTGATAATTTCTTTACGATCATTTTTTAATTAAAAATATTCAAATTTGCAGATGATTATAAGTTTTTGTAATTCTAAATCACAAATACTGAAAAATCGGACATCAAACAGGAATGGGGCGTTTCTTTTGCCCGTCAGTATAAGATTGTCTTTGCTGTGCAGACTGTGAAGGATCTTATGAGCAAACAGAGAAGATTCTGATCAGACAGCTACTGGAACGAGCGGTCTGGTTTGGGTCTGCTCTGTTTGCCAAGTGCATCAAAATGTGTTTATATGAGGTAGAGGTTTAACTGAAAATGAATCCATGTCAAGAACCATTAAAGAGAGATTAGTATCAGTTGCAAGTATTCTGTTTGACTGAAAACTACTGACTTATTATATTTCTAATGTTATCCTTGGGCATATTGCACTTAACTTTCCACAAGAAAAAGAAAAACAAGAGGGCCATGATGGCCCTGAATCGCTCACCTGAGTACCATTGCTTCAACTGATGTCAAGGTTTTTAAACAGACAAGGATTCTGATATAACTTAATCTAAAACATTTTACCCCTGACAATACTACACACCAAATATCTAAGCAATGGGCCATATGGTTTCAGAGAAGACTTGGGCGCAGGGTCATTTATCACCGTAGGGCCAAGACTTTGAAAATCTTTGTAATGAACCATTAGATGCTACTACATACCAAAAATCTTAGCTCTAGGCCTTATTGATTCATAGAAGAAGATTTTTTAAGATTTTCCTATTTAACTCTATGTAAAACAAGTGACCCCTGGTGTGGGGTCATTTATCACCATTGGGCTATGATTTGTACAATCTTGGTAGTGGCCCATAAGATGATGCTACATACCAAATATCTAAGCTCTAGGCCTTATGGATTCATAGAAGAAGATTTTTTAAGATTTTCCTATATAACTTTGTGTAAAACAAGTGACCCCTGGTGCGGGGTCATTTATCACCATAGGGCTATGATTTGTACAATCTTGGTAGTGGCCCATAAGATGATGCTTCATACCAAATATCTAAGCTCTAGGCCTTATGCATTAATGGAAGAAGATTTTTTAAGATTTTCCTATATAACTCTATGTAAAACAAGTGACCCCTGGTGCGGGGTCATTTATCACCATAGGGCTATGATTTGTACAATCTTGGTAGTGGCCCATAAGATGATGCTACATACCAAATATCTAAGCTCTAGGCCTTATGGTTTCATAGAAGAAGATTTTTTAAGATTTTTCTATATAACTCTATGTAAAACAAGTGACCCCTGGTGCGGGGTCATTTATCACCATAGGGCTATAATTTATACAATCTTGGTAGTGGCCCATAAGATGATGCTACATACCAAATATCTAAGCTCTAGGCCTTGCAGTTTTGCAGAAGAAGATTTTCAAAGTTTGCATTTTTAAAATCTATTTTTAGCTCCTGTGACCTAATTATGCAATGGACCAGAACCATTTATACAACTTTAGTAGAGCTTCATCCAAGGAACATTCCTGCAAAATATTTTTCAAATTGGCCAAGCCGTTTAGGAGGAGATGTTGTTTGAAGCAATTGTTGACGCCGGACGCACGCACGGACGCACGGACGCACGGACGACGGACGCCGGACAAAAGGCGATCAGAAAAGCTCACCTTGAGCACGTTGTGCTCATGTGAGCTAACAAGGGCTGTCAGAGGACAGCACGTTAGACTATTCAAAATGCTTTGGTAAATCAAATGAAATCTATTTCAGTTCTTGCCTTTCAAATACCCTGTACATAGTAATAGTCAAAAATTATATACCTTGATAGTCTGATACCCATTAATATTTTTATGAAGTCTAAATTCAATCCCATGCCTAGTTATTGAGACATAAGCATAATAACACTGCATGCAAAACTTTAACCAAAAATCCAAAATAGAAAGGGGCAATTTGCATAAAATTCAGTCCATAAGTTATCCTCCTTGGTTTTCTGATGCCCCTGAAGACACTCCTTAACTTTCTAGTCAATTCCACAAGCAAATTCTGATATAAGCTGGATAGTACCTTGCATGCAAAACTTTAACCAAAATGTCAAAGTCAAAAAAGGGGCCATACCTTGTAAAATATTCCATCAAGAGTTATCTACCTTGATACCCCTTAACATATTAAAGATGTTTTAAATCAATCACATGCCTGGATACTGAGATATAAGCATGAGAGTATCTTACATGCAAAACTTTAACTAAAATTTCTAAGTTTAAAAGGGGCCATAATTTATATCAAATTCAGTCAAGAGTTATTTACCATTGTTGTCTGATGCCCCTGAACATATTTATAAACTTTCAAGTCAATACCATAAATGGTTATTGAGATATAATGTTGATAGTAACTTGCATGCAAAACTTTAACCAAAAGTTGCAACGCCAACGCCAGGGCAACTACAATAGCTCTCTTATTCTTCAAATAGTCGAGCTAATAAAGAATCTGATATATACCTATTTCTCATCTAAAATGGAATCTTATTTTCACTGATGTTGACTTAAATTGGAATGAAATTAATAGCTATGTATTTAGATGTACAAAAGATACATATATACAATGGTTTCAAACTAGAATTATACATAGAATTTTAGCAACTAATTCATTGTTATATAAAATGAAAATTGTGTCCAGTAATTCATGTACCTTTTGTCATAATCATGAGGAAACACTTATGCACATTTTTTGTGAATGTTGTTTTATTAAACCTTTGTTATATTACATAAATGATATTTTAAAAAGTAACAAATTAGAAAAGAAGATTAACAATAAATTAATTATTTTAGGCTCAGAAGATAGTACAAATGAATATGATATTTTGTTTTTAGAATTTAAAAGATACATATATTTAAAAAAAAAAAACCCCCAAGGTGAAATTAAGTTTTAAATTTTTTAAGGTTATATTATATAGGTATAAAAATAATCATGTATATTTTCCTAACAAATTCTAATAAGTATGAAGTGGTTATTTGTTTATATTACAACATGTCAAAACTATACAATACAAAAAAATCAAACTTTTATTAAATTAAAATGATAATATATATTATTTTACTGTCTTATTATCTAAATATATTTTTAAAGGATGGTTCCCCGACCGCTGACACCTATGACGGGGATAATAAAAGTTTGAAAAAAAAAAAAAAAAAAAAAAAAAAAAAAAAAAAAAAAAAAAAAAGAATCTGATATAAAAGTATACTGCATCAGTCACACAGAAGTTTCTGTGGATTATTTTTCTGTAAGACTTAATTTGCCCTAAATTGCAAGCAGCACTGAAGGCATAAAAACGCTATACATTACACACTAGGTGGTGCTGTAACAGATCAGCCCACAATCATCAACAACCTGTTTTCAAAATACACATCAAACATGCCTCCAAGTGTGTGTATGTTTATAGCAGTTTACCAGGCTGACAGCTCTAACAAAACTTGAGTACTTATTACATAGTTAATAACATAATCTGCCAAGATCTGGAATTCTACTCAGATCTGCCTACTCTGTACACCATTGTTTATTTGCCATTCAAAATGACAGACGATACATTGTTGAGAACAACAGATCTTAAACTGTAGGTAAATAGTGTGATTGCTTAGATCAATCTGGATAAAATGTATGTCTATTAAGAGAGCATTTTATTACGACTTCTTCATCATAGGTATATTCATTATGAACCCTTAGCATTGAAAAGGTTATTCCATGATAAAACTCAAGGGATGTTTGCAACTGATTATCTAATTAAATGATTGATTAACTAATGCAATACTGAAAATATAATACCTCACAAGTAATAATATAAACTCTTAAGTGTTTAAAATGATTTCATTGTACATTAATTGAAGAAAAAAAAATCTTTAGTGTAACAGAATGTTAAAGCATGCTAAATAACTTAAAATATCAAATGATAAAGTGATCAAATAAAGATAGGAGGATATACTGACAGGCATAAGACTAATGCCTAATCAATTGACGTAAATAAGTACGCCTTTTCAAGTCATATCACTAAATATGCTTGCCAAAGGACAATGAGCTGTCAGAAGGTGTATTTAGTTTTTGACGGGTATACGAGCGGAGCAGCGGTTGACCCTGATCTTCAACAGTGTAGGCTTGTCAAGGGGAGTTGGCAACTGTTGCAATCTTCAAAGGGCCAGATTGATTCGTGTCGTACTTGACAATAGGTGTACCAACCTGTGTCATATCGAGATCCACTCTGCACGGGGTGCACGTGCATGTACATCTAGTCATAGATTCAAATTTGATAAGGGGAGGGCATGATAGAGAAAAAGGGGCTATGATAAGGGGGGAAAAAAGAGAAAAAGATACACTGTTCATAATATATGCTGCAGAAAAATTATTAAGAACAGAAATTGAGAGATATAATGAGAAAGTAATGCACCTATCAATGTTTTGCCCCAGGGGGAGATTGTTGTAATTTGACATTTTTTGGAGTCGAAATCCCCACCTTAGTGCATTTGAAAATTGTATAAATCCCCACATTATGAGCTAGCAAGTGTCTGTTTGCCGGGACCCGATATCATTCTGTCTGTCAAATGCCTGTCAGGAACAGTTTTCTGGCAAAAGCCCTGTGTATACCCTCGCCCACCATCCTGGGCAGGGGCATAATTAAGGATAGATGATGGCACAGAAAAGAAAGTGATCTGATATCAGTTGTAGATCTATATAGATGAATCAACCAACAATACCTGAATCTTATCTTCTAACATGTATTTGTTATTAATTTAGAAACAAAAAATGATAAAGGTGAACATTAAATAAAAGAAGATGAAGGACTGAAAAAATAGCTGTGTAATATACAAATGAATTGGCAAGAGGGAATATAGATGTTAAATTTTGGAGAAAAAAAAAATTTAATTCCATTCCCTTTCCCTCATATAGACTCATTTTGACGCACTCATTAGGTACCACATAAAGAACAGTTAAACCTTACCAAATTTAATTGTAAAATCCTCATTTCCAGACCACCGAGGAGCAGTGAACAGCATAAAACCTGATCAGCCAGCAAGTTACTCGCAGGCTGATCTGGTTTTATGTTGTTCGCATAGGTCTTTTCATGGTTTTCTCTGTGAGGGAAAGAGTTAAGATACACAAATTGATAGGCTACAAATGCCTGTTGTTTTTTTTCTTACAATTTCCTGTTTACTAGAACACTGACACAGATAAAAGGGCCCCACATAAAGCTGCCAAAGTGGTTAAGGGGGTGGGGGGTTGACAGGAAAGGGTAGAGAATATAAGTAAGCAATAAAATATAGCAGTAACAAATTTCTTCACTTTTGTACTGTATAAGTTAATTTTTTGTTGCAGCATGGACTATACTTAACATACTTAAAAGATAAAAATGTGAGAAATATTTCTTATCTACTGGCCCTAATAATATTTATTTTGTATTCATTCATTTAATTTTTCAATGTCAATGAAATATTTTCTAGGAAGTGCATTGATTACTGAATGTTAAATAAAGTTGAGGATTTAATGTGGACTACTGACACCTAAACAGCCAATTTTGGTTATTTCAAGGACCATAACTCTCAAGTGCCTAGGATAATTTTGCTATACATTGATTTACCTGATTTTATACCATCATACATTTTCAGTTTAGTGAAGATAAAAAAATGTATGACAGAGAGTGTCGTTGTTGTAGTATTGGAGTTTACCGTTGCTGCGATAGTATTTCAATCATATAGCGACATCCAGCTAATTACAGGTGGAGGAAGACCCCGAGTACACAAGAGGTACCCGGGTAGAACCACCGACTTACTGCAAGCCAGCTGGAAGGCTTCCTCACATGAAAAATCCAAAGTCCCTACTGGGATTCTAACCCACAGCGGTGAGGGGCTGAGAGATTTGCAGTCCACGACTGTAACCACTCAGCCACGGCGGCCCTGACAGAGAGTGAACAAAGTTAATATGTCCATTTTTTTAACTCACCGGAGCACAACTTGCTCAAGGGTGAGCTTTTGTGATTGTCCGTCGTACGTCGTCAACAATTTGGCTTGTTAACACTCTTGAGGCCATAATTTTAGGCCAATCTTCATGAAACTTGGTCAGAATGTTTTTCTCCATAAAATCTTGGACAAATTTCGAAATTGGGTAATGCGGGGTCAAAAAGTAGGTCACAAGGTCAAATCTTATAAAAAAAACTTGTTAACACTCTAGAGGCCACATTTTTGGCCCTATCTTCATGAAACTTGGTCAGAATGTTTGTTTCCATAAAATCTTGGACAAGTTTGAATTTGGGTCATGTGGGGTCAAAAAGTAGGTCATGAGGTCAAATCTTAGAAAAACCTTGTTTACACTCCATAGGCCACATTTTTGGCCATATCTTCATGAAAGGTCAAAAGTGGGTCATGTGGGGTCAAAAATAGGTCAATATGAAAAATCAAACACATGTTACTCATTTATAATCAGGTGAGCAATTCAGGGCCATCATAGCCTTCTTGTTTTATTAATTAAAGGGTCATAACTCTGAAATGCCTTAAGAGATTTTGCTGCTAATCAAACTTGGCCTAGATTTTACACCTACAAACAATCTCAGCAAATTTGGTGAAGATCCAATGAAAACTATTTGAGTTAGAGAGTGGACAAAAAAAGGGGGGGGGGGACAGACAGACAGGGTGATTACTATAGGGCACCCAATCTTAAGGTGTGGGATCCTAATAATGATCAGTTATTATGGAAGTAAGTATAATATTTCCACTAAAGTCTATGGAAGTATAATATTTCAACTAAAATCATTTACAATGAAAGTGATTGTCATCAGGTAAATTTGGACCACACCCTTCTTTTCAAATTACCTTCAGCTATTGAAATGATCAGCTTAAAAGCAATTAAAAAAATAGTTTAATGTTTTCTAACCTAATGTCAGACAAAATCAGTAGTATAATGTTACACACCATGGCAAAAGAGTCTTATGTAATAGAAATCTCATGAAAGAGATCAGACAGGGCAAGGTGAAGCACATTATCAAATAAAACATGCAACTTTTGCATTTTTGTAACATTACTCACTAAATGAATGAGGAACAAGGTCCACATGACTTAATAAAAGCAAAAGAAATAAGCATTTAAAAATCCATTAACCATCAGAATTATCCGACTCTTAGTGATTTAATCTAATCTCTTTTTTTTGTACGAGTACATTCCACTTTTGTTATTGGCCAAATTTTATTAGTCAAAACTACAAGTATTACATACCCAAAGTTGAGGCTTAGCAAAGAACTTAAAGGCTCTAGGTCATTGGTTAAAACTCAACTAAATAAAGCATTTTGATTGGGTGAAGTGTTCCTTTTACCTGAACGCACTGCTTTAGAGCTGTCTGTTACACTGTGCTTGTCTATTCTGCCACTTATGATTTCTATGTTGGGTTATTCCAAAAAGCACCAGAATTTATGTTAAATTTGGTTATCTGAGTTGTTTGTTTAATGCCCATAAAGACCTTAATGAAGTATTAATCAATAAGTATAGTAAGTTACTAAAATGTATGCATCATAGTCAGTTGCTGCAAACCTTTTATCAATTCAAGGGTGTCTCTGTGACATTTTGACTGGTTTTCAAACTGGATCAAGATATTGTGCCAATACACATTGTGACAAAGTTTGGTAAATATAGGTTCATGTTTGTCATTGTTAAAGAGCAGATATGTTAATTTTAGCAATTATTCATTAAATAAAGCACCATAACTCTGGAGTGTTCCAGACATTTTGGCTGGTTATCAAACTTGGTTGAGATATTGTGCACATTCACATTGTGACCAAGATCAGTTCATGTTTGTCAGAGTTAAAGAGCAGACTCTGTTAATGGCAATTTTTCATCAATTCAAGGACCATAACACTAAGGCTTGTCACTGAACTTGGCTGAGATATTGTGCCCATAAAAAGACTGGTTTATATTTGTATAAGTTAATAGAGAGCAGACAAACTCAGTGGACACCGCCCACCAAACTGACGCACGTGAATCAATAATAGGTCCCAATTATTCGAGGCTACAATTTGCATTAAATCAGGTTAAGAGTTATCTAACTTGTTTGTTTTAAATGCTCCTGAACACATCAGTGAAGTATGAAATCAATAAGCATAGCTGACTTAAGATATTTGCATGATGTAAAGTTGTATGCAAAACCATCACCAAGGTGTGATGCTGACGCCACCACCAATGCCAGAGTAAGAAAAAATAGCTTCACATCATACATAGTTGAGCTCAAAAGCTTATACCACAAACAACATAGATTTTAAGACCTTATGGCCCAGTAGGTGGAGATGTCAAGATAGGAACTTACCGTTCCAGGCTAGAAGCTTAGAGTAGCAGCTGTATTGCTTCTAACACACCTAATTCTGTTACAAACTGATGCCAGTGCTCAAAAGAAGTCATCTCAGCCATGGAAATTGATATAATTGACAAACACTATAGTACTAAAATATCGTTTCTGACAAACATTTAGCACAGTAACATATTATTAAAAGTGCACCACAGAAGTCTGAGACAAGAGTCATTAAAAAAAATTACCTCCTTGAAGAGGAAATAGTCTTTCAAGATGTCCTAAAAATGGCTGGTTATGATAATATATATTGTTATATTTATAATTACAGGGACAACTAGAACTACTATATTTATCCAGAGACCTATTGAACGAAGATAGTCTTAATCTCACAAAAGCATGTAACAAAGTGTCCAATTCTCGCAAAGTCACGTCAAATATTTCCTTTTCTATTGAAGGTATGTCAAAACAAATTGTATCTTACAAGAGAATACATGTATTACATTACAATCAAGATAATACATTACCTATTAAAACAAGTAACTGGTGTTGTATGCAACACATAAAGTCCCCTACCAGCTCCACCTTGACTCAATATGGTAATCAATCCCATTTTTTGCCATATTTTCACTATTTCCGTTACCATAGCAACCACAATTTTAGTCGAAGAACAAAAATAAAAATGACGTGCATAATCTACACATTGCCATCTAGTCATATAGCAAGTTTCATCAAGTTTGCTTGCTTAGTTATCGCGGGATCCCATTTTTTGCCATATTTTCAGTATTTCCGTTACCATAGCAACCACAATTTTAGTCGAAGAACAAAAATAAAATGACGTGCATAATCTACACATTGCCATCTAGTCATATAGCAAGTTTCATCAAGTTAGCTTGCTTAGTTATTAAGTTATCGCGGGATCCAGATTTGAGCGGACAGACGGACGGACAGACGGACAGACTGACAGACGGACAGACGGACGGACGGACGGACAGACGGAGGGCAAACCTATAGTCCCCTCCGGTGTGAACACCGGTAGGGGACTAACAAGCCAAGAAACAAAATGTTTTGTGTAAAAAAAGTACCCGCATGATCATAACTATGTAAAATGTGTTGTTTGTCTGCTACACTGGTTGAATTTAAACCATAATTTAAAAGGTATTTTTAACATAAATCAAAATGAAAATAATTCTTTGCAGTAAAGAAAAGATTATTTATAATAATTTTCTATGCTTACATTTTCCTCTGTGATTTTTTCCACTTTTTTGAAAGTTTGCAGTATTCAATGATCTGCTGTGTGCCTAAACTATATTTTCCACTGGCTTTTATAGGAGTTTCATATCTCGGTTTAACATGTCCGATTTATCATTACAGGGACAATTAGAACTTTGATATTTATCATTAAGGGAAACTAAAACTATGATATTTATCATTACAGGGATAACTACTACTATGATATTTATCATTACAGGGACAACTAGAACTATGATATTTATCATTACAGGGACAACTAGAACTATGATATTTATCATTACAGGGATAACTAAACTATGATATTTATCATTACAGGGACAACTAGAACTATGATATTTATCATTACAGGGAAAACTAGAACTATATCATTAAAAGTGAAAATACCCCTACATCCCTCACCTTCAAGTAATGCTAGTGTTAGATGGGATGTGACAAGCACTATTTCTATATAGCCCCCAACTTCTTTGAGGCAGGGGTACATTAATTACATTCTTCCAACATAAATCTTTGGGATATGAGTTTTTTTTGGTTATATTGGCAATTGTCTGTTGTTGGAGGCCTTCTGGAAAGGCTCATAAATGCTTTGCAAGGAGGGTATATGACCTCAATCAGTGAAGGACCTTCAATTTCTTATTTTTATGGCAAAGGTTCACAATGAAAAATCATTTAGCATGTTAAGATTGAACTGGTAGTTTAAAACACAAGTCCATCAAAAGATTTGTTCATGACTGCAAGCCTGATTTAGATACAAACATTCTACAAATACTTCTGTTTAGTTTATATGCCTCACTGACGAAAGAAACAAATAACTTGAAAACCCTCTAAATGAGTATTTAATTGAAAAGTTTTACAGGTTCACTAAAAAAAATGATATCCTAATTATTGCCAGCACTACCCATCTTGAAACCCCACATTCCTACACAAGAGTAGTCCGCATGATCTCTGCAGGATCCACATATTACTGCATATCTGTGATGCCATAGCATGGCCCTGATGTGCTGATTTTCAGAAATGACATTAATATCCAAATGAGAAGCAGGGACCATTACAAAATGAAAAAAGAAAAGGTCTTAATTTGATTTCATCAGATCCACTCTTGGTGTCACTGAGCTAGTGAGTATGCTGACAATTATCTGTACTGTCACAATTGAGGTTGAGTTTTTGCTCGTTTAAATGTTCTGCCCATAATATGTGAGAGTCTATGCATTTCTTGAATTTTATTACAAATCATAACCACAGTTAAATGCAGAGAATGCACATAATGTTACAAAGAAATTACAGAAAACTACACAGAACGTTACAGAATAATTAATCCTATAAGTGTAAATGTTAACTCTAATTAAATCATTGTAATTATTCCTTCAGACTGTTCCTAACCTAAAATCATCAACAAAGCAAACATTTAGGGAACACTTAAATGAACATATGGTGTTGTCAGCAGTCTGTTGATGCATGCATTCAACAACAATATATCACAGGAAACAGTTCATACCTTGGATTATTTATGAGAAATTACTCATTTTCAAAACGAAATTTGCCAAGTATGTGAAATTAGTACCTCCCTGTCAATCAAGATTGAGGCTTGTTTGAAAATCTCTCAGAGAGAAAAGTATGTACAGTATAAAACAACAAGAAAATGTGCCCACTCTAACATACCACTGTCTAAGACCTTGATCCTTGACTTTCATGTTTTGAAATATCTAATCAGATAGGGAGCATCTTTCACACTTCAGAAAATATCCTATCAAATAGTAGTTGGCACATTTGTCTAGTGTTAGGTTTAGGACCTGAAGGTTATAGGTTCAAAACAAGCAGATGGATCAAATAATCCTGCATAAACTTCCCAGGTAGAAAACTATAATGACACAACCAAAGAATTTAACACTTTTTAAAAATGAAATTATAAGATGAAATTGCATGCTAATTAATCAACCCAACTTAAAATCTTATTTTTGATTTCCATTCAGTATGAACTGATCTTCTATTCTGCATTACGATATATTATTATGCCAAGGATTTTTCATGATAAATACCTCATTTATTCAAACAAAACTGCCTTTCTAATAAAATCCTTACAGCAGCTTGTTCACAGAACGGTCATTAACAAAGGACTTGATTTTAAACAATGTGTATTACATTTATCAATACTTATTTACAGACACATGGTCATCCAATGCATTGTGACCATCCATTATTGTAAAAAAATTAAAATTCTCCATCACAGGCAATAACGTTACAAATGATACTGAACCTATATTTAGAATTATAAAACCTAAATTTAGATTTTCTGTTTTCATTGTCACCTGACAGATCAAATTAATTCTCTATGTATCACTCACTTCACGAGTTCTGCATCTTGAACTGGTGAAATGCAATGTTGCAGATCATCTTACCTGGTACCGCAAGCAACATCAACAAGGATACCGTATGTATTCTATATTTAACAGATGTCCCTAAGTGGTATTTATGAAAATAGCGTTTTACAATGCAATGTGACCTAACATGCCAAGTTTATTTGTCAGGAAACAGACTTCATCAACAAAAACGATTGAAAGTAAAAATAATTTTTTGTATAACCTCACTATTGACCTACTTAGGAATTAATGAGTATTCTAATCAATTTTCATTGGTAGATATTCCTATACTCACAGAAAAAAAGTTACCATTGCTTGTTGAGATGACAACTAACTGAAACATATACTTTGTATTCACAAAATTCTAATACAGTATTCTGACTGAATTACAGTTTTTTTTTATTAATATAAAGTTATTTTATCAAAACACTTCTCTTTGATGTACATTAACCCTTTCCCTCATAGAGGAAACCATGAAAAGACCTATGCGAACAACATAAAACCAGATCAGCCTGCGAGTAACTCGCAGGCTGATCAGGTTTTATGATGTTTGCTGCTCCTCAGTGGTCTGGAAATGAGGACTTTATAATTAAATTTGGTAAGGTTTAACTGTGGTTTTCTGTAGATCAGGCTTTATGTGGTACCTATTGAGTGCGTCAAAATGAGTCTATATGAGGGAAAGGGTTAAAGACTCGTTTCTGGCTGAATGTATAAAAACCTTCAGTATATTATAGTCTGTTTCAGCATCTCCATATGGCTGAAAAATGGTGCACTTTATTACAATTGTATACTCTGTCGATTGCAGTGGAGAGGATGCTTTATGTAACTGTGTTTTTGTCTCGGTTTATTTTGACTTCCTATGATGAAATGTATCACAGATAATGATTTAAACATCATTTAACTGTTCTACATTCTCTATTACTTTAATCCCCGTTAATGCCACACATCTTTTTTCTAACGATATTTCTTGTTATTTATACCGATCATCTGTGAACATTACTTTTTAAATTCAGCTGCTTTAAGATCTTAATTAGACTTTCTAACCCATATTGATATATTATTCAAAAATACAAATGTTAAGAACATTGACAGCCTGTAACCTTGACAATGAAAAATAGACAGGGCGTCATCTATTAATCTTGAGAAGCAGCCCTTTTAATGTATGTGATATTTGTTTATACTTGTGACCTTGACCTCTATGGCACTGTCTTATAAAGAAAAGGGAGACCAATCCAATATAAATACTTGGAGACCAATATATATGCCAAGTTGACGGACTGTGAAACCATTTGATGTAAACATGTTATAAGGTCCAGCCACAAAATTTATTTATATTATGCAAAACAAGATTTCTGAAAGTATAAAAAGAATAGGACATTCTATTTTAATATTTCAGATATGAATTCTTCCATAAAGATTTTTTTCTGCAGCAATTGATAAGAATATGCAAATGATTATGCTATTTAACATTTGGATTTTCTCTGTTTAAAATCTTACCGGTACATAACATTTAAAATATTGAATTATTCAACATTATTTGCACAATTTTACATAAAAAGAACCACAATAAGCTTGTTGTGCAAAAGCCAATGGCCTTTGCATTTAGTATACATAAATATACTACAATGAAAAAACAAATTGCATGTTTACATCTTGCAAAGAAAAGCATTTATTTACTGAATGCTTTAGAAATACTTTGCACCTACCATAGGATATTTTGGGAATTAATTTCAAAGCTCTATTCTGAACTGATATAAACTTGCTGTTTGTAATATTGTGTTTGATTAACTCTTCCAACTGAACTTCTGTTGAAATTTCTGAACAGCCTTGAGTGTTTACATTGATGAGTTCATGGATCATACATATATATAATTATATATATGAATGAATGTGTTGCACTCTTGATTTTAAATTGAAAACATTGTTGTGCAGGTTCCATTTTCCTTTTCAAAGATATATCTACTATAGATGAGTTTTTTCCTACTTGAAAAGACTGATTGAATCTAACAAAGCAAAATAATTAAAAACTTACCAAATTTTATATGTTATTGAAAATGCTTCAGATATACAGAGGTTCTGGGATGAGTTTATTGCACTGTGTTTTGAAAGATGTAGTGCTTTTTGTGGTTGGAAATCAAGTGGCTGATGTACAGCAATGCAGCCTTGTTAATTCAGTGAATATGATGGAACCCAGTCATCTTTAGTACTACAGCCTAGCAGCAAAATGGAAACCATTCTAAATTTAAATAGGATTTTTTTTTTTATCAAAACCTGAGGAAGCAGGGTGGATCCACACATAAATAATGTATGAAATCATGGGAAGTCCTAAGAGTTTGAAGACAAACCAGTAATATAAAATGAAGAGTGTCAATATAGGTTTCTCAGGTGCATGTAGTGTGTTTGACTGTTGAAGCGGCTCTGTTACAACCCGTTTTGAAATAAAAACCCGTTTTGAAGTAATTACTTCAAAACGGGTTTTTATTTCAAAACGGGTTATCATGTTCAACCCGTTTTGAAATAAACTGAACTCAACCCGTTTTGAAATAAACTTTTCTAAACTGGGCCAAATCACTCTACTGATGGTAGTTGATGTTGTGTATGATTATAAATGTTGTTCTGATGACAAACAACACTGACTGAAAGCCAAAATGGGCTTATTAGCATATCACAAAGATGGTTGAAAAGGTCTGTTTTGCTATTTTTGAACCGGAAAACATATGCATAAAAAAAAAAAAAAATACTTGAGAAAGGCAAAATGGGCTTATCAGCATATCTCAAAATTGGTTGAAACAGTCAGCTTTTGCTTTTTTTGGACTAGAAAATATTTACATATGACTTAACTAACTGAAAAATGAAAGAAATTCACATTTGGAACCAAAGGGGCTTAAAAAAAAAAAAACAAAATAAAAAAAATGCATTTTGAAGAATTACTTCAAAACGAGTATTTTATTTCAAAACGGGTTATCATGTTCAACCCGTTTTGAAATAAACTGAACTCAACCCGTTTTGAAATAAACTTTTCTAAACTGGGCCAAATCACTCTACTGATGGAAGTTGATGTTGTGTATCATTATAAATGTTGTTCTGATGACAAACAACACTGACTGAAAGCCAAAATGGGCTCAATTATCAGCATATCACAAAGATGGTTGAAAAGGTCTGTTTTTGCTATTGTTGAACCGGAAAACATATGCATATGACTTCACTGACTGAAAAATGAAAAAAAAAATACTTGAGAAAGCCAAAATGGGCTTATCAGCAAATCTCAAAATTGGTTGAAACAGTTTTTTGCTTTTTTGGCTAGAAAAATGACTTAACTTAAAATTAAGATGAAAAAAAAACGCATTTTGAAGTAATTACTTCAAAACGGGTTTTTATTTCAAAACGGGTTATCATGTTCAACCCGTTTTGAAATAAACTGAACTCAACCCGTTTTGAAATAAACTTTTCTTAAGTGGGTCAAATCACTCTAATGGTGGAAGTTGATGTTGTGTATGATTATAAATGTTGTTCTGATGACAAACAACACTGATTGAAAGCCAAAATGGGCTTATTTTGAACCGGAAAATATATGCATTTGTCCTTACTGACTGAAAAATTAAAAAAAATAACATAACATATAAAAGCCAAAATTGGCTTATCAGCAATTTTCAAATTTGCCAGGAGTGACATTTTCACCTAATATATACCTTTTGGTCAAATGCCTTTATGACTAGCCTTGTAGTGTGCGCGATCCCTGGTGTATGAATGACCAAAATCAGACAAACCAGATCAATCTGATCTAAAACCGCAAAGCGGCATCATGGTTTTCGCATTGAACTTTAACATTTTTATTTCTTCTGATAAATGTGCTACACCTGATCAGCTGCATATCATAGTAATCGCATGAAACTGCGAAAACCTAATTACTGGTTAACAACTGCAGTAAGTAAAAAAAGTTGGGTAGACAGAGGTTGAACTTTACAAAAATTGCTTCTACATGAATGAACACAGCCTACATGTAGAAACTTTTGACTGGCATCCTTTAATCTCTGTAAATTTCACTATTGGTATTGACGAGTATGCAGAATATGTAGCCTGATTAGTAATTAATATACTATACATTGCAAAGTTAAATCGTGTTTTCAGTAAAAGTATCAGTTATAATACTTTAAAGTATCACTACTGTCATCATAACATTAAACCAGATATGTTAATGATTATTTGTTAAAGTGTGTGAACACTTTTGTTTGGTGCTAACTTTGAACACGTTAAGATGTGGTTTGAAATCTTCCACTAGCTCAATCAGACTAGCTGTTAGGAATACTTTGCCTGAAGCTTTGTAGTATTACCAGTGCGAGTAGATTTTGTTTTTGTTTCTGCATACTTTATGTAACTGAAATCATGCGACCAATACCTGATCAAACATACGCTATTTTAGTAGGCTTGTTGAAAGGAACTTTCAAAAAACCAGTCAGGGATCGGACTCGATTAGAAAAAAATGCAGTTCTCCTTTTTTGGCGTAATAAAGACAACTTGACAATGAAAAAAATCAACAACGAGGACGTTCTGTTCTTTGAAAATAAACGCGTTGTAAACAGTGCAAGTGTCGCAGATAGAGTTAAAAAAAGTAAAAACAAAATGAAGGGGGGAGGAGCACGTTCAATAGCATATGCAATGAAAGGGAGATATGAAGGAATTAGCGAAAGGTATGTAAGGAAAGTGCTTGATGGAAGTCGGAGCCATGGACAGCTCCAAGCTAAATTTACAAACAAACCGCCTTTAAAGTCTATACAAGCAGACCATGTATTTGACAGAGTACAGATAGACCTAGTCAATATGCCGCTTGTAGATTTAAATGGCCAACGCTACAAGTATGTTCTGACTGCAGTTGACGTGTGCTCCCGTTATTTATTTTGTAGGGCATTGAAAAATAAGACAGCAAACCGTGTTGCTGAAGCAATGAGAAAGAAGTGTGGGTAGACAATGAAGGTGGATATGATGATTCAGTTTGCAGCAATAGAGAAGAGAATGGTGCATTTAGCAATGAGGCTGGGGATGTGGGTGATGATGATCATAGTGATGATGGTGACTATCATGATAATTCTCATGGAGATGATAACCATAACAGTGGTGGTGTTGATGATGACGGTGTTAGTCATGGAGGTGATGATGAACATGATGATGATGAATACAAAGATCATGAGGATTGTTATGAGGATGACTATAATGAAGAAGGAAATGGTGAAGATGAAAAAGTGATAAGAGAAGATTTGCCTGGAGAAAGAGTTGATAGCTGTAACAACAGGGGTGTGAATTTTGATGAATGCGAAAGTTCAACAGATGAAGAGAATATTCCATCACTTCCATATTTAGTCATTCGGAAAATTATCGAAATCACTATTAAACTTTCCCCACTCATGAGGTACACTCTACAAAGGGTAAGCCCACAATTTAAGGACATTGTTCAAGCAAATGGATATCCCCAGATTTATATTAATCCAAATCAGGCAATTACCTTGCCAAGAATGATAAGCGTAGCCAGGTTAAGCAGAACATATGGAGGCCACAGCGGTTTAATGTTAAGAATAAGGCATATTTTAAGAGAGACTGGTGGCAGATGGTTTCGAGCTTGGCTTACATTACGGGAAGCTGAATCTGGTATTAGGTGGTATGAAATAACTGATCTTACCTGGCGTTAAGATGGCAAATGTGTCACAAGTATGACCCAACAAATGTATATAATTTGCAGCAGGCATGTCTTCTAGAGTTAATCATTTTGAAAGTTTGTATAGTTAAGTGTTAGGTTCATATGACAAAAAAAATAAATAAGAAAAAAAAAGAAAAAAAAAAAAGAAAAAAAAAAAAAAAAAAAAACCTGTCACATGATTCCCGACCTTGACGTGGTTGGCAGGCTTTCAAACTAACAGGGATATCATATGTTCGTGTATTGTTTACTGGTGTTAATTTATTAATTTCAAAACGGGTTGAACATGATAACCCTTTTTGAAATAAAATACTCGTTTTTAAATAATTACTTAAAAAAGCGTTTTTTTTTTTTTTTTTTTTTTTTTTTTTGCATATTTATTTGGTCATATATGTTCAGTTGGTCAATTAACTATGATCTAAGGCCTAATATTTGAGGAAAATGTTGCTTCTGACCTAATTTGAAAATTGCTGATAAGCCCCATTTAGGCTTCCAAATGTGAATTTCTTTCATTATTCAGATAGTTAAGTCATATGTAAATATTTTCCATTCCAAAATAAGCAAAAACTGACTGTTTCAACCAATTTTGTGATATGCTGATAAGCCCATTTTGGCTTTCAGTCAGTGTTGTTTGTCATCAGAACGACATTTATAATGATACACAACATCAACTACCATCAGTAAAGTGATTTGACCCATTTTAGAAAAGTTTATTTCAAAACGGGTTGAGTTCAGTTTATTTCAAAACGGGTTGAACATGATAACCCGTTTTGAAATAAAATACTCGTTTTGAAGTAATTACTTCAAAATGCATTTTTTTTAGTTTTGTTTTTATTTTTATTTTGCATATTTATTTGGTCATATATGTTCAGTTGGTCAATTATAATGATCTAAGGCCTAAAATTTGAGGAAAATGTTGCTTCTGACCTAATTTGAAAATTGCTGATAAGCCCCATTTAGGCTTCCAAATGTGAATTTCTTTCATTTTTCAGTTAGTTAAGTCATATGTAAATATTTTCTAGTCCAAAAAAAGCAAAAGCTGACTGTTTCAACCAATTTTGAGATATGCTGATAAGCCCATTTTGCCTTTCTCAAGTATTTTTTTATTTCATTTTTCAGTCAGTGAAGTCATATGCATATGTTTTCCGGTTCAAAAATAGCAAAACAGACCTTTTCAACCATCTTTGTGATATGCTAATAAGCCCATTTTGGCTTTCAGTCAGTGTTGTTTGTCATCAGAACAACATTTATAATCATACACAACATCAACTACCATCAGTAGAGTGATTTGACCCAGTTTAGAAAAGTTTATTTCAAAACGGGTTGAGTTCAGTTTATTTCAAAACGGGTTGAACATGATAACCCGTTTTGAAATAAAATACTCGTTTTGAAGTAATTACTTAAAAACAAATATTTATTTGGTCATATATGTTCAGTTGGTCAATTATAATGATCTAAGGCCTAAAATTTGAGGAAAATGTTGCTTCTGACCTAATTTGAAAATTGCTGATAAGCCCCATTTAGGCTTCCAAATGTGAATTTTTTATTTTTCAGTTAGTTAATTTTCCTTTTGTTTCTAAATAATTCTTATTTTCTAGTGAAGTCATATGCATATGTTTTCCGGTTCAAAATAGCAAAACAGACCTTTTCAACCATCTTTGTGATATGCTAATAAGCCCATTTTGGCTTTCAGTCAGTGTTGTTTGTCATCAGAACAACATTTATAATCATACACAACATCAACTACCATCAGTAGAGTGATTTGACCCAGTTTAGAAAAGTTTATTTCAAAACGGGTTGAGTTCAGTTTATTTCAAAACGGGTTGAACATGATAACCCGTTTTGAAATAAAAACCCGTTTTGAAGTAATTACTTCAAAATTTTTTTATATGATCTAAGGCCTAAAATTTGAGAAAATGTTGCTTCTGACCTAATTTGAAAATTGCTGATAAGCCCCATTTAGGCTTCAAAATGTGAATTTCTTTCAATTTTCAGCAAGTGAAGTCATATGCATATGTTTTCCGTTCAACAATAGCAAAAACAGACCTTTTCAACCATCTTTGTGATATGCTGATAAGCCCATTTTGGCTTTCAGTCAGTGTTGTTTGTCATCAGAACAACATTTATAATGATACACAACATCAACTTCCATCAGTAGAGTGATTTGGCCCAGTTTAGAAAAGTTTATTTCAAAACGGGTTGAGTTCAGTTTATTTCAAAACGGGTTGTAACACGGCTCTAAGACTGCTAGTAAATTCATCCAGAAACAGATTAAAACAAAATCTGTCACAGGGACAGTGTGTTTGAATATTCTCAGTGTTTGATAGTAAATCAAGAGCCATGCACATAAAACTTTAAACTGAATTTTTTTGGTAAAAAGGGACCATAATTTATTATAAATTCATTCAAGAGATAATTATCTAACTTGGACTTAAGCCCATGATAACCTTTATCAAATTTCAAGTAATCCCATAACCGATTGCTGAGATAAAAGCATAACAGTATGCTGCAACAATAACAATGTTGCAGCAAAATTTAAACCAAAGTTTCAAGAAGGGCCATAATTAACATTAAATTTGATCAAGAGTTATCTAACTTATATGCCCCCTGAAGACTTCAGTGGTATATTATATTAATAAGCATGGCTGTCTTCTAAAATATATAAATGATAGCCAGATGCAGGTAAGAGCTTTATTTTGTAAGACCGGCACCAGGGTAAGCAGAATAGCTATAGACAAACTTTGTATAGTCAAGCTAAAAAAGTAGTTTTAAAGGTTTTCATGAATTATATGACCAATATCTATATTAAGTATAAGGTCATTTTGAAGACCACCATCTGTTACTGTCCTCATTCTGCTTTCGAAAAATGAAGAATTAAACTGGAATATTCATGTTGTTACAAACTCAAGATTTTCAAGATGGATGGTGACAGTCAGACAGAGAGTCAAGTACAATACTATCAAAAGTAAAAAAATTGTTCAATACCAGTAAATTACAAAACTTTTTCCCCCGTTATTAGCTTTCAAATTATATCTAAAGGGCAACCTTGTATTTTTTTTGTGCAGTCTTACAGATCTGTCAAAACTGGTTTCATTTAATTTGATTTTATCAATAAATTTCTACTTGGTTGTTTTGTTAAGAAAGCATGTGTTCCACATCATCTCTGCAATCATTTATATTGGATAGAAACTTTAGGATATTATTCACTTTGATCAATTCTAGTCTCATAATTGACAAAAGTTGGGCCTCTAATGGAATTTAGAGAGACAGCAATTACAGGAATACCATCACAGGCAAAAAACACCCAACCAGCTGAGAGACAATAGCTTCCAACTACACAGAGAGTACTGCCAATATAACAGCTGAAAATGTCAGGCACACTTGTTCTAATCTTGTGTAATAATAATCAACATAAAGGGTTTATTATTGATATCATATGTTCATCCTTGACTCACATACTAACAGTCACATATCAGGAATGACCTCCCTTGTTCTTACCTATCTGCCATCACATTTCCCAACCTTTGGGCACCCGACAACACTGCACATGGTCCTGCCCTTTGGCACCCAACTGCGCTGCATGGTCCAATCTTTGGGAACCCAACAATACTGCATGGTCTCGGCTTTTGGACACCCAGCAACACTGCACATGGTCCCTCCCTTTGTGCACCCAACAACAACAGCATGATCCTGCCTTTGGGTACCCAGCAACACAATGGAAATATCTCAACCAACACTGGGATAAACATTCTTCTCATTCTACATACTACAGGTAATTGCCAAGAGAGATTAATCAGTACTTATATCAATTAAGAATCTGCAATGCTGCCTTTTCCTCAAAGGCTTTATGTTTATAGTTTACAATAAATGTTAATTTTAAACTGATAAGAACTGGGAGGATCTTAAAATTTGAAACAAAAAAAACATGATCTCGGTTGCTTCATGTGAGTTGTTGGTTAGACTATTTTTAGTAATCAACCTTGAGGAAAAGTAAGTGAATGGCTGGTTTATAAAAACTGTTCAAAGAGTAGTCAGTTGTCTTGAAATACATTTCTATGAGAGGGATGTGGGTCAGAAACCTGCTGCAGGCATAAATCTGTCATTCTTTGATGAGGTGCAAACTACTGATGCTGCCAACGTGAAAACTTGTTATGTTTTTTCACCTTTTACCTTATGCAGGCCCTTTTGAGGCACTGGCAAACAGGGCAGACCCCGGATAAGACAGCTCTTGGAAAGAGCTGTTTGATATTAAGAGCCTCCTCTGTTTGCTCATACATTATTATAGCTCAAGAAAAATTCATTGCTTCAACTAAAGATCAGTCAATTAATATTCATCTAATATCATATGTACATCAATATTCATGAGGTTAATCAATGGAAAACAAATGTTTGAAGTTGTATTTGAACAGTTTACATAAACTAACTATACTGACGGGCAAAAGAAACGCCCCATTCCTATTTGATTTCCGATTTTTCAGTATTCGTGATTTAGAATTACAAAAACTTATCATCATCTGCAAATTTGAATATTTTTAATTAAAAAATGATCGTAAAGAAATTATCAAATTGTAACAGTTTAAAAAAACGTAATTTTAAATAGAACGGTTGGAGAATTTTCATTTCGAAAATCAGACGTTGGTGACGGTGGCGTAAAGTTAAAACTAAACCACTGTAGGGTCTACGGCAGGTAATCCCGCGTTCCCTCAGTCGTCTTCTAACCGTATAATGACTTATTGGGCGACCACGGTTACCGAATACTTAACGAGACGTCAATTCCGCCATCACAAACCTGTCACGCAAATGACGTTGACGTATGAAATTATCTTGTCTTACAGACGTCACACGAGGTCTTCCTGAACGTGGCGGATCGGCAAACGTTCCCGTAACTCTAACACGTCGAACAAGATGCCAAATCGTCGAACGCGAGACATTAAAAAGTCTGGCGACTTGTTCTTGCGTTCGCCAGCATTCGAGCATGGCCAAAACGCGAGCTCTCTCTTAAGAATTTAGCCTTGGCATTCTTAAATACGAATGTTTAATCAGAAAATCTCTGAAATTGTGATGGTCTATTGACTAGCACATGTAACTGTGTAAAATGTGATCGATTTCACCACGTGGTAAACATACACAAGGTGCACGTGGAAATCATGAGCAGCCACCGGAATTGGACATCGGGCTGAATAGAAGCGCACGATTTTTTCTTTGCCGTGATTGTTGGTCAATGTACATGTATACAGATTACATTTCACTAAAATTTTAATAGGTATGAGGAAAATAACGCCAAATTCCATTGGGGCATTTCTTTTGCCCGTCAGTATAGTTGTATTCTATGACTTTTATATAAATTAGATTTATACCCAACTGTTAGTATAGGCAAATAACAAAATGACAGAAATGATGCATATTATTTACAACCTACTCTCTCCTTGAAAAAGTTGAGAAATATATAGCTAACAAAAATATCCACCCCACCCCAATTTCAATAATTTCCTTTTCCATGTACTTTAAATGTCAATTTTTGACCAAATACAACCTTAAACTGACTAGAACTATCTCTAAAAGTGTGATAGAAACTAACACAAGACTGCGATGTCTCAGGTCATACTGCAACCATATATCTATCAATGCCATGTGCTCTTCCTCAGACAAAAACACCTAGAACAGAGGGATCTCACTTCAAAGTGGAACTTAAGACCTTGTCCCACTTCCATCAACATTTCGTAGTGCTAAGTGATGCCTTAAAACTTAAGGAGGTATTTCATCCTTCTTTATCCTTGTTTTCCTAAAACATTTCCAAAATCTCTTATTTTACAACAAATATTCTTAGTAAAACAAGATTTGTAAAATGTGTTCCTACCTTATTTAAGATTTAAGTATTACTTTGGGCTTACAAAAGTGTGTGGCTGGAAGTTAAGAACTTACAAATTGAATATTTCAGATTTTTAAGTTTTATTTTGGTCACCTAGTTGTTTAACAGGCTTATGTGATATTACAATGTATGGATTTCCATTTTATAGCTGGATGAAAAACCACATACAAAATGACCATATTCAAGGTATTATTTGGGAGAAGATACATTTTGCTTTGAAAACAGCAACAACTACAAAAATAACAAAAATAATGCAATATATTTTTTTCAGCTTGAAACAAATGATGGGCTTATGGTTAACCCGTGTCACATGCACTAGTTTTGACATTTTTCTTTTTGGTTTCTTCCATGTATTTTCATCATGATTATTGGCCTAAATACGTCTTAAATGTCTGATGTATACATACAGGGAAGGTGAGCGCACAATACAAGAAATTCAGTTTTCTTTTATTTTTCCAAAACTTTACCACTTAGAAGCTGTATTTGTGGATAGGTGAAGTCTGTGGGTGCATTTCATACTTTAAATTTGTATTAAAGTTTTAATGAAATACTTGCCAGAATATTGTTGTCTGTGATTTGTATAATACAAATGTGAAATAAATGCTTAGAAAAATCATTGTTCTTGTATTCATAATTTTGTTTATATCATTGTGATTCATCTGGAACTCATTCAGCACTGTGCTTGACATTATCAGGGGGCCTCCGTGGTCGAGTGTGTAAAGTCGCTGACTTAAACACTCACTCAGCCCCCCACCACGTGGGTTTGAATCCCGGCAGGGTCATTCAGATTTTCATATGAGGAAACCTTCCAGTTGGCTTGCGGTAGGTCATGGTTCTACCCGGATGCCTCCGTGCATTTGGGGTCTTCCTCCACCTGTAATTAGCTGGATGTCGCTATATGACTGAAATAAAGTCGAAGCAACGGTAAACTCAAATAGTCAAATAGTTGACATAATCATTTTTTGACAACATAGAGCCAAATGCAATGTTTGCATCGCCATTACTGAGACCAAACATGAATGTCCATTATGTTCTGAATATACAATTAGTATATTGTTGTTAGTACCTTCAGAAAATATTCTTGCTGGTTTGTTTCATTTTGGACAGAACTTTTTGGTTTAAGATAATTGTGTACTCCAAATTCCAATTGGAAAGGGACTTGCGACAAAGAAACAAGGTGTCAAAAAAAGGTAAATTCAAATTAAATGTGGATACTAGAGGTGTGAATAATAATTGTTGCATGACTGACTTGAAGAAGCATTAAAACATTTTTACCTGTAGTTCAATCGAACATGCAAAATACCCGCTGTAAGAGAAAATGGCAGCCTCCATGAGGTACAAAGAATGAGTACGCATTATAGAAGAGAAATAAATTTTTTCCAAGGTTTTGAACCTAGAACTTGGGGTGCACACTTTAAATTAATGCACAATACAAAAACATTTACGGTACCAGTTATGATTGTAAAAAAAACAAAAATGAGACAAACTTAATTATCACTGAAGGTGATTAAAAATTATGAGGCATATTCATGACCAAAAAAGTAAAAAAAAAAAGAAGAAAATAAATACATGTAAAAGGAATCTCATCTCCTATGAAATTGGACAACCTGTCGAACACCTGCAAGTGTACAGATTAAACTTTCTAATTTTGTATCAGCTTATCAACGTATTGATAAATGATAAAACATAAAACAGAATAAAGGCCTGCATGATAGAACAACAAGCCACTGTTCTTTCATTATCAGGGTTTTGTTTACTTTCTAAAGACACCATGTGAAGCCAGACTTACCCAATGGCAGGTATTTTACACCCCAGTATCACTGTCCTGCACTTTCTTGTTGATAGAGTTTTAATCAACTGATCACATGCTGAGTTGAAATCAAAGTAAAATGTAAAAAACAGAAATCTTTTTATCTTAAGGTTCACCATGAGTGTTGACAAATTATTATTATTTAATTTTTTTGAATTCAGTGTAACTCTTCATGATACACATCAATTACCTATATTGACAATCTACCAATCAACATGTATAACTTGAGCTACCTATGAAGGTGATTATGATACAAGTCACACCATTTTCGTCTAATTCATTTCTTCATATACTTGTGAATTAAGTTTAGGGGGTATACTTTAACCACTCAGCCACTGGTACCAATAGGAAACAAAATGCTTTCTCTGTTATCTCTCATAAGATGATGGATGAATTTTCAAAATATTTAATAACACAATTTTTAATTATAACAAAATGGCCAGTACATAAATAAATAAAAGCAAATTAACAATTTAAAATGAAGGAGTTTGTCCACCTGAAAATAGAAATTTCACATCACAGCCATAAACAAAAAAATGCTAGACACTGTAATTATAACAAAGAAAACACATGCTGTAAAATAACTCCCATGATTAAAATCTTGCATTGTATCATCTCATGTTAAACAAGGGTGCAGTTAAAAAATGTGTTTCTATCTCTTAACAATCGACAAAACAGTGCAAGAGAATGTGTTTAGAGTAACTGAGTGCAGTTGCATCGCTTAGAGGTGAAGTTAATATCACTCACTGAATACAACCATAAATTTCACTGATGTTAAATGTCTTGCAGTGAAACATAATTATGAGAGTGTAAATCATTTTCTGCATGGCTAATCTTAATCAGCTAGCACATGCATTTTAGTTGGTGGTTAATTTCACTTTACTATGGTTTGTCGCTGATATCATAATATGTATCCAAATATAACAGCAGTTCATATCCATATCAACCTGTTGTAATTAGCAAAACAGATCTCCGGATGATACAAACTCGAGAGGTGTGAAGTATGATTGCATAAACAGCAATTTCGAAATTAAACATGAAAAATCACACACACAGAAACACCCTGTCATTCATAACAAATTAAAGCTATCCTAACTACCATTATCACTGAAGGTGATTAATACTGCTTTGACACAGAAAAAAGGGATATTATTCTTTCAAAATTCTTGGCACAGTTATCTGCACCTGTCTGCTAATTGATTTTATCATGATAAATCATGATACCAAGTCTGTAGATATTATCAACAGCAGTTGCCTAACCGTATGTCATCCATATAAGGACAGGATGTGACAAGTGTAATCCCATATCACTGTGAATTGTGGGTATAAAAATGACATAATTAACTGGCTCAAAAGCAGACCAACCTGTTTGCAAAGCCAGACTCCTAGGCTGGTGAGGTTTAATACTGTTTACTGTCATAGATATCTTAGAAATGAGGAAAGGACACTTTATTCAGTTTGATCAGGTTTTCCATTGGTTTGATACAGTGTGAAATGGTGAAGCTGAGAATGAACACGGGAAACAGACCAAATCACAACAGATATTGTCTCTACCTCAGTCACAGCTCTGAATCAACAGTATGTCAGTCATCTTACATGAGACAAAATTATGTCCAAGCATTACCCTTTCATATCAAGTACATATGTCATACAAGGCAGATATACATGTAACACTTTTAATGGGGGAAGCTGGTGATCAAACCCAGAACCACTGGGCACTGTGGTCCAGTGGTAATGTATCCAAAGGTGGTGGGTTCGCACCCCATTGGAGACAAGAATTCTTCACAACCTTCCTAGGCACAAAGCACTGGTCCAACCCAACAACTGTCGAGAGGGATTGGCGTAAGTTGTAATAACTTGTTTCCCAATCAACATAAAATAAATAAGTTTAAACTAATGACACAGTACACTCTTGACATCTATAATGTGAACATTTTAGAGATCTAATAAAACTAAGAAATGAATATAAAGTTGACCTTCAATCCATTTCCTATTTTATTTTTATCACCTTAATTAAACAAATGAGCATTAATCTATTCAAATGAATAACAAATGAACATTGATCTATTCAAATAAATAGTTAAACAATTTGTAAATTTGTATTGATGTAAGAAAAAAAAACCCAACAAGAATGACAAATTTAGAGTGCAAATAGAGAGAGGCACAGGAATACAAAAGGTGAAGAAATACATGACGTTGTCTAATGTGTCTGGATTTCCCTTTTATGAGTCAAACATTATACAGGAAATGAAGAGTTACAATATTACACTTATTTTGATAGAAATTAATTTGCATACATGACACTGTTTACACACAACCAATGCTCCACCAGCATGCAGGGATTGTATGTCAATATCTCAATGTAAAAGAAAACAAAAATGGGCAGTGTAGCATTTCACGCAAATCAAAAGATCAGTAACCTTCAGCGTTTCACTGTGTATGACGAGCCGTTTGTACTTCTTTGTTAGCCCAGGTAGCAATTCAACAACGGGAGGTTGGCATATTTCTTTGTGCTCCGCCTCAGCCCAGTATTCAATTTACACACAAAATATCATCGCCCATTACAAATAAAGACCCACAAACAGATTTCAAATTGATTGCTCCAATACCCAACATGCTGTATAAAAACCCATAAATCAACGCATAGAAAAGGAGTTTTGTACGTGGCTCACTTTACAAATACAGGCCATTTTAAGCTAAAATCCTTAACTTTTCAGGCAATATATTCTATTTAATATCGGATAATCTATTCAGTTTTCTGCGCCACATCTTACAAGATGTTTGATATATTTCACAGGCGATGAATAAAAGTTTATCGTTACCTACAAAAGCCTGCCTGCCTACCTGAGAAAATTGGTTTTCAAGTAACAGTTATTCTGAATCTGAGCACATCACTCATATAAAGCCTGAATTGATGTAATTATTTATTGACTTTTAACTTATAAACCCCTATTGATGTGAGATCGCATCGCTGTCAGCAAAGGGCTTCTATATATGCTTTGATTTGATTAAGTGTACGAATTGAAAAGGACATCTCATAAGATTTCAAGTGACAAAATGATTATGATTTTCTTCAATGCTAAGACATAGTCAATTTCATCTTTAAATATGCTCCGTGGGACATGAAGTGGATTAACATCTTTATGAAAACTAAACAAAACCCATCAAGAGAAAATCACACAATATACTTAGTTTGAGCTATACCCAAATAATCTAACCTCTACTATATATAGATAAAAAAAATGCATAGCTTTTGATGGAGAACCAAACCTGTTTTCATGGGTTCATTTAATGTATGCTTCCATGTTAAGTAATTATGTACATTATGTACAGAATTACTTCTGACAAGAGTGTTCTCTGAAACACGTGTGTCACCTGCTGAAGCGTAAGGGAAAAAGTGTGATTGATAGATTAATGGACAGAAGGACGGACAGACAACAGAAAAGTGACCCCAAACTGGAATTTGAAAAATCACTGGTTGTGATTACCTTCAACTTTTAAAATTTAACTGCTTGTTGATGAAAAAATAATTACTATTTGAGAAATAGGGTTTTGTTTTGAGTGCTATATTACAAAATAATGCACAGTGTTAAGTTCAGATGTGCAGTAATCTAATCACAAAGGCCATGAACTTGAGTGATTAAATAACAAAGCATCTGAATGCAACAATGTGCATTATTCTGTAATATAGCATGAAAACAAAACTCTATTTCCATCCTAACATGTTAACCCTTTCCCTCATAGAGGATACCATGAAAAGACATAAGGGTTAACTTATACACTGCAGAGTTTGAAAATGTTTATTTTATGACACTTTACTTTAGGAGTAATGTGGCGTCATATAATATACATTATCTCAGAACTAAGCATATATCAGAAAATCATGCATGCCACAACTATGTCTTCTTTTATGTTTATACAGATTTTTTTTTTATTGTTCTAGTATTATCTTTTACCACTCAGATATCAGATTGAAAGAAAATACGAGTTTTAACACAGTAAACTTTGTTCCATTCCAATCTAAAACATTATGAAATACAACCACTTGATCATCAAGAGAAAGATAAACTTTTCTTTTCACTATATGCTTATGAAGATAAACTTTTCTTTTCACTATATGCTTATGTTACATTTTAATGGAATAATAAAATATAACAATTAATATAGATCAAAATCTTTAATTACCACAGTTCTAATATTTGCTTAAGCCCATCTAAATAACATCGCCCAATAAAGGAAAAAGCTTGCCAAATCCTAGTCTGTTACATATCTAGCCAAAACCATCAAAATATCAACAGCAATTGATCATAACCTGCATGAATTATTTAATATCTAGCCATCACAGCCAAATGCCATCACAGTCTGCCCTGAAAAAACTTTGAAGATGAGCCCAAGAGCTTGGAGACCTGATACAAGCACTCTTGAAGCTGTTAACAGAAATCATTTAGCAGGAAAACAATAGCTATAGAGACTTCAGACAAGTGTCTGACCAAAGAGGGAACACTGCCGACACTGATGTCTCAGAAACATAGAGAAATGATGGATAAGAGCCCTACCGGTTGTGCACAAGGACTCTAGGTAACTCAAGGAAGTGGTCTCAATTCAATATGCCAGCCATACAGATGGTCAGTGCAATTCATGTGGGTCATATATAGGTCAGAAGAAAAGCCAGTGTGAAATGATGTCTATTGTTATGGGGATAATGTAGACAAGGTCTCTGTGCAAGATGGCCATTTGTTCCCAGCACTTCCAAATTAGGCTGTTACCAGGACAAAAGGTTCAAGTCTTAATCTTAATTTACAGGGTGTAAATCTCATAGCTGTAGATGTCTGTAGAAGGTCTGTTAGTGCTCCCAGTGGAGTATGTCTGATGGCAGCCAGCATTACCTACTTTACTTTCCCTAGTTAAGACAGTCCTCTCAAGCCCTTGACCATTTAGATGTTCACCATACACAATTCTTTTAAAGCCAGGTCCAAGTAAAAGCAACAATTTGGTTGGTGTGGTCCAGTGGTAACATACTTAACTACAGATGTGAGGGTTGTTGTGGGGGATAAGGATTTCTCATGACCTTCCCAGACACATAGTACTAGTCCAACCCAGGAACTGTCAAGAGGGATTAGTATAGCCTGTAAGAATTTATTTCCCAACATACAAATTAAAGCAAAATCTGTGACACAGTCTTACAATGTTACAATGTCATCTCATTTGTTAAGGGAACAGCATACAACCTGGTAGTCTGAAAGTCAATTGCAGTTTGATCTGGTTTTTATCATTGATGCATGAAACATTTTCTTGGTAAAAAGGTTAGAGGTTATTGAAAGTGGAAAAAATATAAGGGCTAGTTTGTTTGCTTGGGTTAAATGTCCCACAGAAATTATTTCATTGTCAACATGGGACACATAATATGCTGCCTAATGGCTATAGCAGGCCAGAGACAAGAGGGGTGACACCACACTTAGAGGGGTGATACCACACTCATTTACATTATCTTGATATCATGCCAGAGACAAGAGGATGATACCACACCCAGAGGGATGATACCACACTCAGCTACATTATTATCTTGATATCATGCCAGAGACAAGAAGGGTGATATCACACTGAGGGATGATACCACACTCAGTTACATTATCTTGATATCATGCCAGAGACAAGAGGGGTGATACCACACTCAGAGGGATGATACCACTCAGTTACATTATCTTGATATCATGCCAGAGACAAGAGGGATGGTACCACACTCAGAGGGATGATACCACACTCAGTTACATTATCTTGATATCATGTCTATCATTCTGGTAATAACCCTCAAATGCTGAGCATCAATATACCAGTATGATTTCTAACAACTGAAGTATGTTACAGCCGAGGATGGAATACACAACCTACTGGTAATTGGGCAGATGCTCTGACCACCACAACTCAGTAAATGACAATGGGATATAATATCATTCTACTTGTCTATGGAATGATACTATAGGGATGCAACATGCTATTTGTCATGCAGACAAAGTTCCCAAAGAACTTGGCAACAAACAAACAACACAGAATATGTGCTTGATCACTTGTCTCCTCAAGTGTTCTTGTTTCCTACCAAACCCTGACCATTTGAATCTCACCATTAGTAACATAATGACAAGGTACTGGTCCAACCAAGGAACCCTTCAAAGTATTAGTATGAATTGTTACAACTTCCTTATCAATGTAGAAAGAATAAGTTTAAATCAATGAATAAAGTTTAACCCTTTCCCTCATAGAGGACACCATGAAAAGACCAATGCGAACAGCATAAAACCAGATCAGCCTGCGAGTAACTCGCAGGCTGATCAGGGTTTATGGTGTTCGCTGCTCCTCAGTGATCTGGAAATGAGTATTTTGTAATTAAATTTGGTAAGGTTTAACTGTGGTTTTCTGCAGTTCAGGCTTTATGTGATTGAGGGCGTCAAAATGAGTCTATATGAGGGAAAGGGTTAAACATGAACAAAATGTTCAACTTAATTTTGTAAATTACTTTTTGATGACAATTTTCGAATAAATGAGAAAAATAGCTCAAGACTGAACACCAAGACCACATAACAATAAGCATACAAGATATAATTCAATTAAATGCTGGATTCCCAGCCCCACAATAAATACAATAATCAAACAATCATATTAACACATAGTCAAATGTAAAATATAATAATAGCCTCGATCACATACTATCATTATCTGCAAACACCGTTATTAAATCAATACCTAGGTCTGGCTAAGTAGGTCGCAGGCGGCTGATCTAGAGAGCTCACCAGTCTAATGACCCCATCAACGTTGACAGTCCAGCACTGTACAGTAGAGAAAAAGAGGCGAATCTCAAAACTACATCAGCAGGCATGGTTTATTTAGTGTAAGTAAATTGACTGACTGAACGACTAGTGCATAAGTTGAGTGTTATGATAAAAGGAAAATTCTCTTCAAAAGCATTGAAATGTCTAACCCATTTCCCTTTCATAAAATTCTATTACAGACTGCACACTTGTTACATCTGTCTATCATTATTATCCATTCAGTAGTCTCATTTTATAATCAAAGGGAAACAACTATCGTTTAAGAGATCTCCAAATCAGGGTTACGCTACATGACAATATTTCACTTCTCTAGTTCTATAGAAAACGAGGGGGTACAAAACAAAAGTTAATGAGAGACAGAATATAACACAAAGTGAGAATAATGGAACAACTAAAAAGAAAAACAAGAGGGTCAGGATGGCCCTGGAATTGCTCACCTGAGAAATATTGCCTTCATTGCCTATTATTATGTAATTGTACTCGATAAATAATCCATGCAGAAGTACAGCAAGAAAATATAAATTCCACACAAAATCTGTACCTGTGGTCCAAATATTGAAGGTCATAGCTATAAAATAAAGTAACCTTTGGGGTGGGACCAATAATGATCTCAAGGCCAAAATATGAACAAACTTGGAAAAGGTTTCTAGGACATATATACCAAATATCTGATCGTCAGGCCTTCTGGTTTCAGACAAGATAGTTTTTTCAAGTTTATTCTTTTCTTTTGTAAGTCTAATGTTAAATAAAATGACCCTTCATGCAGAGCCAATTTTGACCCCATGGTCACATATTGAACAAACTTGGTAGAGGTCCACTAGGCCATGCCCAGGCCTTGTGGTTTTGAAAAAAAAAAATCACATTTTTCTTATATAAATCTATGTAAAATGCATGGGGCTGGGCCAAGTTTGACCTCAGGGTCATGAAGTGAACAAACTTGGTTAAAGGTTCACTGGGTCATGTTAAACAACAAATAACTTAACTCACAGCCTTGTGATTTCTGACCAAAACATTTTTCAGTGTTTCTTATCTAAGTCTATATAAAATGAAGTGAAAAATAAAAGGCCTGAGGCAGGGCCAATTTTGATCCCTGGGTCATGATTTGAGAACAATGGGTAGAGGTCCACTAGATGATGCTACACACCAAATATCTAAGCTCTAGGCCTTGGAATTTTGGAGAAGATTTTCAAAAGTTGCATCTTTTTTAATTTTTAGCTCATGTGACCTAATTTTTCAACCAATCAAAATGACGGATGCTCGCCTATTCGAAATGCTTATTGGTAAATCAAATGAAATCTATTTCAGTTATTGCCCTTTGAATACCCAGTGCATAATAATAGTCAAAAAAGATATAAATTGATAGTCTGGTACCTCTGAATATGTTTTGAAAAAATTGCTAAAATCAATCCCATATTAGTACCATACCGAGACATTATCAAAATAACACTGTGCATGAAAAACTTTAACCAAAATATCTAAGTTAGAAAAAGGCCATAATTTGTATCAAATATAGTCAAGATTTATCATTCTTTAAAATATAAACCAAATTTTCTATTGCATGCAAAACTTGAACCAAAAAATGGCCATAATCTGAATCATATTCAGTCAAAAAATATGTCTCAGTCAAAAAATATGTCTCTACGTCAGAAAACCACTGAACATATTAAAGAAGTTTAAAATCAATCATATGCCTTTTTACTGAGATATATGCATGCAAGTTCCTTGCATACAAAACTATAACCAACATTTTCTAAGTTAAAAAGGGGCCATAATTCATATTAAATTTGTTCAAGAGTTATCTACCTTGGATGTCTGAAGCCCATGAACATATTCATAAAGTTTCATGTCAAAACAATGAATGGTTACTGAGATATAAACATGATAGTAACTTGCAAGCAAATCTTTATCCAAAAAGCTGCAACGCCAATACAAGTGTAACTGCAATAGCTCTCATATTCTTCAAATAGTCAAGCTAAAACATTTGATTATCTCGATAATTATCCATCCTTAGGATAATCCAGCGAGACATCATTGTTGCTTAGCTTCACTTTTTATCTACACTATCATCATACATTTTTCCCTCACACCTGTGGAGGAAGATGGAATACAAGTATCAAGCAAGTTATTAAAATGACATTTTAGTAGTCTCAATATAAAGCTAACTTAGATTTATTTAACAGATTATAAATCAAGAGACACACAAAATCCTTTTTTTGAGGTTTATAGCTCAACTCTTTCATGGCATTCCTGATATCTGCTAAATATACATCTTTTATCTAACACAGTTGTGACATGAAAGAGATTTCAACCTATAATTCAGAATTTCTGCATAATTTAAGTTTTTATTACCAGCAGACTCCTCTAAGAAAGTGTTGGTGAAAATGAAGAAGTTGCAAGGGAATTCTTCATTGATATTCCTGATAAACAGATGAGGCTAATCAAGTGTCAGAATGTTCAGCTTTGCCGTGGAACTGTGTTGGCACTGATGAATCATCAACCTCGAAATTGAAATGTTTTCTGGTTGAAATATCTACAAATATATGTCCTTAAAAAACTTGAAGAGTTCTTACAACTTATGCTAATTCTCCTCTGAACAGTTCCTGGGTTGGACCAGTACTTTGCATCTGAAAAGGTCATGAAAAAATCCTGGCCCCCTATGGGGTTCAAACCCACTACCATCAGATTTAAATAAGTTATGTTACCATGGTGCTCTTTTGATAGTCTTAATTACTTACTTCATTTGTTTTGATTACATCTATTTCAATATCCAAGGAATAGGAATCTTATGTAAAAAAAGGTATTCATAATTAATTCATATTAATTTTACCTGTGTGGAAAATAATTGGTGACACATTTTCTTTAGCATATACAATAAGGAAGCAAGAAGTCAAGCAAATAAATCAAATTCATTATTTTTTTTAATGTCACACTGAATGCATCTGTACAATGATTGTTGAACCTACTGACCTTTAGCAGTTCTTCATTAATTACAAACAATTAACCAAAAATGATTGGGTCAGTGGAAGCTAAGTTAACAATAGGAATTGTTTTTTCCCCCTCAACAGATAATTGACCGTTTGACCTTGAACTTTGTAATGCTGACCCTGAAATTCAGTAGTCAAGTCTGTCTGTCAACCAATCATATACCATTGGTCTTCTCTGTTAAGGAAAGCATGATGATGACATTTAACATCCAACTTTTCATGTTATTTATAATTGAGAATTAGTGCAGGTGCATGTGGTTTATACCATGAATGAAGAATATTTGTGGTTTGGCCAAGGCAATTTCCTATAATGCAGTGATTTTTTGATATCCGAAACATTCATAGGATATGAATGAAATGCTTTCATTGTTCGAGTCAAGTACATTCTGGAAGTTTTAATTTAATCTTCAAAGAAATCAAAGTGGCAAAACTTTGCAAAGAATAAAAAAAGTCATTTATGTAAAAGAAAAAGCATGAAACACCCAGTTCTTATTTAAACTGAATAAAAAAAAAAAAAAAAAAAAATATGAGAGTATCACAAATGAGGTGGAGTCCTCATTCATCTGATTACTCATCTGATATAGGGACTGGGACAGGTACAGATATAGCTGTCATTATTATACAGCAATATTAAGACTTAGTTTTGGAGTGATGAGTTTTCTGTCGCATAGCTACAAGTGGAAGACAAGAGCACTGGTTATCACAAAACATGCCTGTCCTGCAATTTTATCCTTCAAGAGTCACATTTGTTCGAGTAAGAGAGCAGACACTGTAAACTGAGCAATTTTTCATCAAGGACCATAACCCTGGAGTGTCTGGGACAATCTGAATGGTTATCAAACTTGGCCAAGATAATGTGCCACATACATTGTAACCCAGTTTGGTAAAGATCAGATCATATTTGTTAAAGTTAGAGAGCAGACACTATTAATTTAGCATACATTGTGACAAAGTTTGGTAAAGATCGGTCATGTTTAATGTCAGTGTTAGAGTGCAGACAATTTTAAAGTAGCAATTTATCATCAATTGATGGCCATAACTCTGGAGTAACTGGGGACAATCTGGCTGGTTATCAAACTTGGCTGAGATAATGTGCCTATATATTTTACAACACTTGGATGCAGTCAGTTATTAATGTGACATCAGTGTAACCTGTAATGAGACATTCACCTTCTATGCTTGCAATTAAAATTACGGCGTAATTTGGAAAAAAAGAAGATTCAAATATTAGAGTGAAAACATTGTGTAACATTTCTTCTTAAAATATGAAGAAGGAAAGAAAGATTGTATGACCAGTATTACTTGTTGATTTTTTGATACAAATGCAGACAATTCTAAATCAAATAATACAGAAATGATAAACACATTTTTTCTTTGAAATAAAAGCCAAATATACAAGGTTAAAAAGTAACTTGATAATGATGATATATGTACTGTACCAATATATTTCATGAAAATTACTTGTACAAAGGTTATTTGTAATTTACTTTTTAGACCCTTAAATACCAAGAAATCCAAGCACCTAAAACTGAGATCATGGATCTGCTTTACAATATAGATAATAATAATGTTTCAAACACATATTCCAAAGCTCAGTGATATAATTTGTAAACACTGTCAATCTTGTATGAGTCCTTACCAGTCTCTCCTCTGAAAGCTCTTTGATGGCTTGCCAAACCTATCAACACAAGTGATAACTGATTATCTTATTTTAATTTCAGGTAAGAAATCCAGCCGTGGCTTATATTTGGGGGGAAGGAAAGAGCAAGAAGATGAAGACTTTTTTATGAATACCTGTCAAAGTCTGTTCCAGATGAAACATTCTCCAAGTCTCGTCCTGGTTAAACATATATAAATAAACACTCACACTTTGCCAGCAAGCTCCAAGAGATTCTTTTCGGAAAAGGCCAAACGTTCGACAGATTTTTGAATCTCCTGAATTCACATGGGAATATATAAATATATTTCAAGAGAAAGTAAATGTTTTTGTTGTTTCCCACTTGGCATCCATTGTCATGTTATGAAATTATCCGTATGTTTAAGTACTATCTCAGGGAGACTGTTATCAGTCATAATGGTGCTTTCAATTCATTTGTACTTACCAATGTCACGCAGGACAGATTTCAAACAGTTCAAGGAGGAGACCTTTCTTCAGTGTAAATCCATTTTAAGGCAACCGTTGGAGATACAAACCTAGATATCATGTTATAATAGATTGCAATGTAATTATACTCAAGAACTATAAAAACACATCACCTTGGAAAAATGTTGAATATTTCATTTTATGTTTTTAAATTAATTTTAGATAATTTATAAATGTAGTAAGGCAAATATTTCAGAGACAGGTTGGTATATGTTTATGTCCTCTTTTTAATTTATCACTATAAAAATTAAAAGGAAGAATCAACCTGTGAAAAAAGAAAACAGAGAAAGACCTATTTTGATGCCTTGACAAGCAGAGAAGCCTCAGATCAGACAGCACCTGATAGGAGACATCTGATCTGGGTCATCCCTGTTCTCTAATACAATAATGTAGCTCAGATTCTACAGTCTGAATGGAAAAGAGAAAAAGATTTTTCATTAACCCTTTCCCTCATAGAGGAAACCATGAAAAGACCTATGCGAACAACATAAAACCAGATCAGCCTGCGAGTAACTCGCAAGCTGATCAGGTTTTATGCTGTTCGCTGCTCCTCAGTGGTCTGGAAATGAGTATTTTGTAATTAAATTTGGTAAGGTTTATCTGTGGTTTTCTGCAGATCAGGCTTTTTGTGGTACCTATTGAGTGCATCAAAATGAGTCTATATGAGGGAAAGGGTTAAATTATAATATTCATCAAGTTATGATTTAGGACATGAGTAATCATGAGGTAGAGAGTGAAAGTCTTGGGGTTTGTGGTTCAGTGTTACACAGCTATTATCCCTCTCATAATGAGATTCATGGATCTACACTGTATTTTCTAAACTAGATAGGTGTAACTCAGAACAATTGAGTCGCCTGCATTCAGAAAGGGTGAGCATTAAATTATTTTGTTTACTATACAAAACAAGAAACTAGATAGGTGTAACTGAGAACAATTGAGTCACCTGCATTCAGAAAGGGTGAGCATTAAATTATTTTGTTTACTATACAAAACAAGTGTCCTATTATTTGACACCAACACCTACATATATATGATTTGCAATGCTTGCACTTCTACACCTCCGGTATCCATCAACCTTCTTAGCAAAATGAACAAAGGGGGATAATTGAAGAATTATAGGAGGTAGAGTTACAGTTCCTGAGCAATGCACTTCTACACCTCTTAACTATCCATGATAATCCATCATATAGTATTATAGTATTGAAATCATGATCCAGGCTTATTTGAAAAAATCAACTGCAGATAATAATTTAAGAATTACATGTTATAGTTCTTGTGAATTACACATTAGAGATCAATGTTTCAACTAAGGGAGATAATCCAAGAATGAGATGAGCTAGATTATGCAATAGTGTTGAGGTTATGCTCTGGAAAGAAAGTGTGACAATGAAGCCAACAACGATGAACAAAATGGCCCCTATCTGTCTGCCATGCTACACAGGCAACACAAATATCAGTTAAATATATGAAAAGAAAAGGAAAACACAACAAGACAGAGTCAACTTTGTATATTTAAAACATTCAATGACAATCTCGGTTGAACAATAAAGAAAATATCACCAATATAAACCTAAGCTACTCACTATTGTACTGTTTATTGCTTATCAACAATGCTGATACAAAGAAAATGACAATGTAAAACCTGCTGAAAATTGTGATTTGCTTTCAGTCTTAATGAATTTTTCAATGGTCAAAAAAGATGCAAAATAGCATATTTGAGTAGCAATGGTTAATTGGAATGATTACCTAAGCCATTTCATGAGAAATGGTGAACAATTTTGTAAATATTCATGAATTCTCCGAAGTTATATACACATGTGATCTGATATGGTATTACACTTATAGCCAATCAAATTGTTCTAATCTTTCCTAATGGTTCTGGGTAGTATCAGGAAGTACTTTGCACCTGGGAAGGTTTATACATGTATAAGACATTCCAGCCTGTAACTAGGTTCAAACCCACAACGTCCTCATCTGGAGTCTGGTACGTGGCATCTGGACACTTTGTCAAGAGATGGGAGGCATGATACCACACCCAGTCACATTGTCCTGACACGGGGCTTAAGTCTTTGAAATCCCCTTATAACATCCCATGTTCCACATGGCATGTCTTAGTTATATTACATTTGAATTCAAATTAAGTTATAGCATTGAAAAGGAGGATCAGATTAATGGCATACCTCATTTTGAGATTAATTAAGATAAAGATAAATTGAACCCTTTCAATCCTAACACATAGGTATGTTGCATAAACATAAAAAACCTGATCAGAATCAACCTACAACTGACATGCAGGCTGATCAGGTATTATGTTGTTAGTTACTCACAAATACATTGGAAATCAACAGTAAATCTGAAAAAAACCTGTTCAGTCTGATCCTGCTTTACTGCAGTATATACCATGATTTAACAGTATATCTGAAGCATCAATCTCAATCATGTACAAGTTAACATAATGACATACATATGTGTTAGCCCAACATATTGTGTGGATATATTGTGCTGAAACAACAACTACATTAATACTACATCTGTCTAGTTGTGCATTTACAGTGCAATAAAATGCTTTTATGATATCAGCATCAAAGCCGTCTTATATTGTAGGAATAACCATTGTGTCTCATACTCTGGTTTATGCACATAGCTAATGATCAGAAACTGTAGAGAAATTGGTGTACTTGCTGGATAAATTGCCAATTAATAAGCTGTCAAATAATTAGAGATAATCATTTGCAGGTCAATCAACAATAGTGGGAGTTGTGCTTCCGACTGTCAGTCATCTTGTCTCATCTAACACAGTTTCAATATACTCTTTAAGTTAACCTGACAAGTCTCATGACAAAATTGAAATTAAAATGAAGACATTTCATTGCATTACGAACATAAGAATTAAAATATTCAAATGCATAAACCTCCAAAGAAACCAGAATTTAAAAAAAAAGTGATTATACAACTAATTGCAGTATTCTTCAGACATCTTAACCCTTTCCCTCATATATACTCATTTTGACGCCCTCAGTAGGTATCATATAAAGCCTGATCTGCAGAAAACCACAGTTAAACCTTACCAAATATATTTACAAAATCCTCATATCCAGACCACTGAGGAGCAGCGAACAGCATAAAACCTGATCTGGTTTTATGCTGTTCACATAGGTCTTTTCATGTTTCCTCTATGAGGGAAAGGGTTAAACATAGATATTCCTCAATTAAACTATTGAACTCGTTACGCAAAAGCTTAGACCAAGATCAGACAGTTTTTTTTTAGGGTCTTCTCTGTGTTGTACCTAAAATCTCTACAGTCTGCATGGCAAAGAAAAATCTATTGTTTCATATACCATTCAAAGTTCAATGAATTTATATTCATTAAGCAATAAATTTGTACATCAATATTCAAAAGGTACAGGTTTAAATAATCTCAAATTCTGTGTCAGTTCATTTCCTAAATGTAACAGCAGTTAAGTGTCAAAAATGCACCCAAGCATCTTGATCCTTTGACTCATATAGACTCATTTTGATGCATTTTAATTGGCAACACAGCAAACCCAGGTCAGACAGATCCTTATAGGAACTATCTGATTGAGGTGTCTTCTGTTTGCTTAACTTAGATATTACAAGAAAAAATCATTGACTTTACAGTTTGAGTTTACTGTCGCTTAGACAGTACTTCAGTCTTATAGTGACGTACAGCTAATTACAGGTGGAGGAAGACCCCGAATGCACAGAGGCATCTGGGTAGAACCATCGACCTACTGCAAGTCAGCATGAAGGATTCCTCACATGAAAATCGGAATGACCCTGCCAGGATGAAAAAATCATTGTTTATGTACCAAATCAGTACATGAAAATTGATTGTGTTTAAAAAAATTCAGTTAAGGATATCTCAAGCTAGGAAGCTTTGCAAAATATAACCTGAAGTAAACAAAAGACCATTCATTTGAAGATATGTTATGAAAGGAAGAAACACACAATGCTATAAACATGCAAAAAGTATAGAAACAGCTGAATATAAACTGATGGACACCTTCAGGCATATCTACAAATCACATAACAGTTGAAAAGGCCAGGCCAAAGAGATGAAGGGAATAACAAAGGAGGCACTGAACACACAAGATTGTGTCTACAGACAGATAGACAAACAGTCAAGCCGTTTTCGGTAAAAATACCAACAATTTAGTTGCAGGGTATAATTGCTATTACAGTAAATACAGACATGGCATGATGCTTCTGTTATAACTTGGAAACAAAACATTAGATCTTTCTTCCTGAATGGACCAGTTTTAGTGATGAAAACAGCTTACAAAGACTAACGTTTTATAAAACACAGATCTTGGATGATTATATTGGTTTTCAAGTTAATGCACCTATTAACAATAGTCATAATTATCAAAAAGGGAAAAAATACTCCCCCCCCCTCCCAAAAGAAAAAGAAAAAAAAAAATATCAGAAAGTTTGTCAATTATCAACTTTAAGATCAGAGGCTTTGATCCAACCATTTTAGGAAACAATTTGTCAAATTTCCAGTCTTATAAAAAGACATGAACCATCAAAACCCAAAGAGCTATTTTGTGAATAGAGCTAGAAAATGATATGTCAATTTATCAATAAATTTCATGTGCACACACAGCCTTTTATGAATACTTAACATGACTATCTTCATAGGTGTAAAATTGGTTATCAACCTATCACCACATGAAATAAATTACCTGGAGAAAAGTGAAGCCAAGATATGGTGAAATTAGGTTATTTAGATGACAGGAGAAGGGATGACGTCTGTTTTACACAGGTAATATACAGGTAAATTTGTAGATTTACATCAATATCATACGCAAAAATTTATCACCCTACATTTGAGCGTTAAATTAATTTCTTCGCCACAGTGATCACACATTCAAATGTTGCACGGCTGAATAATAAATACATAACCTGGGACCATCAACCTCATACTTTTTCTGCCTTCCAACACACTGGTTTGTTTGTGCAAATCTTTCAATTTACATGTTAAACCAGTGTAATGAATTGAGACTAGAGATACAAAATGATTTAAAATCACGGCTACTCCCCATGGTGAAAGAACTGTAAATGTTGCATTGAAAATCAAGCACATGAATTCTTATATTCTTTTGAGGATTTTATGCAAATATTTATTTATTTTTCAGTTTTGATATATCTTTAATCTTATGAAGTTAATCTTATGAATGTTTAATCTTATGAATTATGAAACTAGAATAAAACTCTATGAATCTTTGATGTCAATAGTGTATCTTTTTTTTTAATTTTTAAGTCATTTTTTTAGTCATTTTTCTCCTATATTAGTCTATGTTAAATCAAGTGATCCCTGGGGTGGGGTCAATTTTGACCCCAGGGCCATGATTTGAACAAACGTAGAAGAGATCCACTAGACAATGCTACACACCAAATATCTAAACACCAGGCCTTGTGATTTCTGAGGAGATTTTTCAAGTTTTTTCCTATATTAGCCTATGTAAAATCAGGGACCCCTTTGGTGGGGCCAAATTTGACCCAATGGTCATGATTTGTAAAAACATTGTAGAGACCCTGTAGACAATGCTACATACCAAATATCTAAACCCCAGGCCTTGTGGTTTCTGAGAAGAAGATTTTTTCAAGTTTTTCCTATATTAGCCTATGTTAAATCAAGTGACCCCTGGGGCGGGGCCAAATTTGACCCCAGGGCCATGATTTGAACAAACTTGATTGTGATCTACTAGACAGTGCTGCACACCAAATATCTAAACCCCAGGCCTTGTGGTTTCTGAGAAGAAGATTTTTCAAGTTTTTCCTATATTAGCCTATGTTAAATCAAGTGACCCCTGTGGCGGGGCCAATTTTGACCCCAGGGTCATGATTTGAACAAACTTGGTAGAGATCCACCAGACAATGCTACACACCAAATATCTTAACTCTATGCCTTGTGGTTTCTGAGAAGAAGATTTTTCAAGTTTTTTTCCTATATTAGCCTTTGTTAAATCAAGTGACCCCTGGGGCGGGGCCAATTTTGACCCCAGGGTTATAATTTTAACAATCTTGGTAGAGAGTCATAAGATCATGCTACATACCAAAAATCTAAAGGCTAGGCCTTTTGGTTTCGGAGAAGATTTTTTCAAGTTTTTCCTATATTAGCCTATGTTAAATCAAGTGACCCCTGGGGCGGTGCCAATTTTGACCCCAGGGTTATAATTTTAACAATCTTGGTAGAGAGTCATAAGATCATGCTACATACCAAAAATCAAAAGGCTAGGCCTTGTGGTTCCGGAGAAGAAGATTTTTTCAAGTTTTTCCTTTATTAGCCTATGTTAAATCAAGTGACCCCTGGGGCGGGGTCAATTTTGATCCCAGGGTCATAATTTGAACAATGTTGGTAGAGAGTCATAAGATCATAATACATACCAAAAATCAAAAGCATAGGCCTTGTGGTTTCGGAGAAGAAGATTTTTAAAATTTTCATTTTTAAAATCTATTTTTAGCTCCTGTAACCTAGATTTTTGACCAATCAAAATAATTTTAACAACTTTGGTAAAGGGCCCCATAATGAACATTCTTGTGAAGTTTTATCAAAATCCAGTGAGTAGTTTAGAAGGAGATGTTGTTTAAAGAAATTGTTGACGATGGACGCACGGACGGACGACGGACAAAAGGCGATCACAAAAGCTCACAAACAATGGAAAGGTGCGAACGTCAATTAATTACTGAAATGGGTGGAGACAGCCGCTTACAGTTTACATAAATTGTAAATTTATTGAGTGTTTGTGCATTTCAATCATAAAGGTGATGATTATAGCATTTCAGATACGCTGGTAAAGGAAAATTTAAACAAGTGTAACAAGTAGACCCTGATTACATCGTTTTTCAAGACGACGTTGATGTAACGTTGATACATGTAGTTACTTGTGGTTTAGTCAGACACGATGAATGTTCATGCATGCATATATGTAGAAAAAATGAATGTTGATAAACTAAATATTCATTATTAATTGCTGTTTTAAAGACGGCGTTTATATTGGGCACATGTAGTCGCTTGTGGTTTAGAGAGACCTGATAAATGTACATGTATGTATGTATCTTTGTTATTGATGTTTGCATTGATTATCTATGTATCGAAATCATTTATGCATAAGAAGATGAAAGTTGTAAAATAATAATTGATTATCTATAGTTGTTTGCATTTTAATTACTAATCATATTTTAAAAAGTGTACATTATATGTTCACTGCAAGAAAAAAGTGGGTTGGATGGGTTTTTGTCTCAACGATCGAAGTGATTTGGGTTTTTCGAATATATGCCTTACTCGAAATAAAACGCTGATCCCCGGGATTTCGAATAGCCGGGGTTCGACTGTAATTCATATGAAAACACAATTAATCTAATATTGCTAAAATTTCTTTTTTTTTCTTATTCTGCATTTATTAATAAAAATCCATCTCTATATATAACAAAAGCTATCAGAGGACAGCATGCTCAACTAATCAAAATGCTTGTTGGTAAATCAAATGAAATCTATTTCAATTTTTGCCCTTCATTTACCCTGTGTATAATAATAGTAAACAAGAGCTGTCAGAGGACAGCACGCTCGACTATTCAAAATGCTTGTTGGTAAATCAAATGAAATCTATTTCAATTCTTGCCCTTCACATACCCTGTACATAATACAGTACAACTCCGCTATATCGCGGACTGCTATTTCGCGTTGACCAATATATTGCGGTTGATCTGTGGACCCCAAAAATATATCGCGTTATTTGCATAGGCTTACCGCGAAACTAATCTATCTCCTTCTTTATCTATATGTATTTAAAAGAGTTTCGCGGTCAGTATTTAACACGCTAGTGCACTGACACGCAGAAGTGATAACAATTAAACACGCCAGGTGGTAAGCTATTGTGTTTTGGGGCAATTGATGATTACGCAATCGAGTGTTAATGATCGGCAACAATGCAGGTTTGTAGGTATAATTATCCAACCACAGTAATCAGCATTTAATTGGTATGGACATTCAATACCAAGCAGATACTCGATAAAATACACAAACATTGTCTAAAATCCACTGCATAAACCTTAGTAATGGTATTTTTGTTTATTATGCTAGCGTACATAATTTTACCATGGATTAAAAAGTCCCGGAAAATAGCCAATCTTTTTCACCGGAAGTAAACAATAAATGATAATTAGATCAGCGTTACCTGGTAATTTGTTTCATTAAACATTAACAGGGCTCCTCATATCTATACATCATAATAAGTTCACCTCAGCTTAATTACAAATAGCGATAAATTGTAGTGGAATGGCAATTTTCACACCGACATTGTTTTGACAAATAATGAACGGCGTATAATTTATTATGATGAGATATGCTGAAGAGTAACGTAACCGCTTCACATCACCATACCGTACACACTGCTCTCTGAATCTGAATCATCGGAAATTACAGTGCAAAAAAAAAACCCAACAAAAAACAAAAGAATTGATGATTATGGAATTATTTAAAATAACTAAATAAGTCTATAAATAAATAATGTTTATTGCTTTATATTAGGGTTTTTCAAGAATTTACGACTATCACAAAGACACATATAGCATTCTCAAACCTACTACGCGGTCCACTATATCGCGGTATTTGGGCATGGACCCCGAAGACCGCGATATACCGGAGCTGTACTGTAATAGTCAAAAATGATATACCTTGATAATCTGATACCCCTTAATATTTTTATGAAGCTTAATATCAATCCCATGCCTAGTTACTGAGACATAAGCATAATAATACTGTACATGCAAAACTTTAACCAAAAATCCAAGCAAGAAAAGGGCCACAATTTGCATAAAATTCAGTCTAAAAGTTATCCTCCTTGGTTTTCTGATGCCCCCTGAAGACACTCCTTAACTGTCTA
>CM037777.1:3148777-3198777 GCA_021229015.1 Solen grandis
AAAGGTGGCTACTTAATGCAAGTGACTGCTTAACAAAGGTGGCTACTTAATGCAAGTGACTGCTTAACAAAGGTGGCTACTTAATGCAAGTGACTGCTTAACAAAGGTGGCTACTTAATGCAAGTGACTGCTTAACAAAGGTGGCTACTTAATGCAAGTGACTGCTTAACAAAGGTGGCTACATAATACAGGTGACTGCTTAGTACAGGTTGGCTGAATCATGAAGGTGGCTGTTTAATGCTGGTGAATGCTTAACACAGGTGGCTGTTTAATGCAGGTGATAGTTTAATGCAGGTGACTGCTAAGCACAGGTGGCTGTTTAATGCAGGTGACTGCTTAACACAGGTGGCTATTTAATGCAGGTGGCTGCATAGAATGACAAACTGCTAAATGGAGGTTCATAGCAAAATCGAGTATGTTTCCTGGCTTAAATCTGCTCCTGCATTCTTTAATTCTCAACAGCAATGGAAGATCTTTCAGTGTCCAGATGAAACCAGGATGGCACATATAAGACATACTATTAACAAAACTGAGGCCAGAACCATGAGTCTAAATCCAAATACCTCCAAGTTCAAAACCAGCAGCTAATGCTCTTACCAACAGCAGCATCAGTTCCTTAAGGTCAAGTCTCAGTTAAAACAATAACAAATCTATAATCTTTAAATGGACAAACTGATATACTTGTACATTATTACTAATAATTCCACTTTGTCAAACTTAAAGCAGTTTATAGGATTAATAGCTTGATGTTTAATTCAGCTGTTCATTTTTGTTGTCGTTTTCTTTGCACAATTAAAGCCAAGATCATTCAACATCATTATTTAACAAACACGGCCACTTCTTAGCATACATTTACACAGCCACATAGAGTTCACTTTCAGCAGTAAACTGACAGCCATAAAAAGAAGTCAGTTTAATGTCTAATCGATTGCTCTTTATATTTTGAATACAGCTCTCAATCTTTCCTTTCTTGTCATATAATCCAATTAGTTTTTCTAAACCAACATGTGTTTTGATGAATGAGCTTACAGATTATAGTATGAATACCACACATTGGTTTACAATCTTATGAAAAGCATGCAGAAGAAAAGGCTACAAAATACAAACTTTTTCAGCAAGATTTTTCTGTGCAAAAGAGACTTCATAATCTTATAAAAACTGAATGTTGAAAAAAAGCAATATAATAAGCAGGGTGGTTTCTTCAGTTTTGAAAATGCTTGCAGAGCCTTGTAAAGAAGACCAACTGTTTAAGGAAAACTTGTCAATTACTTCCAGAAAGTCATGCATTTCATTGTAGCTTTGTTTTATTGCATGTACATAATATTCACGTCAGATTTAAGAGAAACTAAAGCTCATATCAAAATGTACAAAATCATTAACAGTTCATTATTCATTCTTGCAGAGATGTTCTTGACTGAAATAATCCCAAGGCAAAATCATCCCTTGCATAAACAATATATTAACTAAATACCATCAAAATAAATTAAAACATAAAGTATATGGTCTATCAGTAAATCTTTCTCATAATGAATGGGTTTGCACAAGCTGCCAAAGTCTTGGAATCCCCCCCCCCCCTTGCAGATATTGTTAATTATTTTATTCAGCCTTTAACTGATGCTAAACAGTACAGAAATATATACTGCAGTTATGGCGGCCTACGGCAGTATAACAAACTGGTTATTCTGCTGTATACAAAATACAGAAAAAATCTGGCTTTCTGAGCATGTTTAATGATGGATCACGAAATGCAATAAATGTGTTTGTAATATACAAGCGTTCCAAACATGACCTACATACTTTTTGGCACGGGGCTACTAATCATCATCTTACAACAGAGAAAAGGGGCTGCAGTAGCTCTTTCCTTAAGCAAGCCTGTTTTTACAGAATCAAATATATCATATTCTTTGTCAACTAATGTAACAATTTAGTCAGATCAGAAAGCTTATGATAAACATCTATATCTTTATCACACATGTGCGCTAACAACTTTGACATTTAAAAACTGCAATTTCATGAGTCAAGCTTATGTAATCTGAACCAAAAAGATTCTTTCAACTTTTTAAGATGTAGCTGATTTTCCATTTGTTCTAAAGATACTAGAATTCTTTTGTTGTGTTTACTTATACAGACACTACTGTTAATAATTTTCACTATGAACTCTTGCGCCTCGAGTGGCAAGGTAAAAGATTGGCTGCTGAGTTGCTTTCAAGGGAGAGAAATCCAGTGTACAGGGTTTAGGAGAAAGGGAGGTTGTGCAGGCATGGGGAGAGGTTCACTCCTTCTCTCACCCACAGGTTTTATAGATAAACATGTCAATCATAGCTCTCTATCCAAACTCTGATCTATGCCAGGCTGTAGGTGCTTCACTACAAGGTGTATGGTAATCCCACATTGATTAATTCATGAGGAATGCCGAACAGTTCAGCATCATGCTGCATGATGGGGTCACAGAAAATATTTACCAACAAGTTCAGTAGGGGGATTCTCCACACTGATACATCATACACACAGGGGAATCAGACAAAACAGGTTCTCTCTAAATTGATGGGTTAATCATGCACATTTTGCATTTACTCCAACAGGTTTTCATTATTTTGGTCATGGTCAGATATTTTATACATCTGGTTTGTATTACGATGGAAAAGACTGCCAAATACCTTCTGAATGACAGTCTCATGTATTTTTTTTTCTAATGCAATAATTATCTTCCTAGCGTGATTTTACATTTAATATTAGTAATAATTTTATGATTCTTCTACTGGTTGACTTGTATGAAAAAGCACCCATCCTTTGCCACCACTTGCATAACTTGGGTCCAAAATCCCAACTCTCCATAATGACAAGTGTCCAACCTTGAGTACTGGAGATGTATCCGTCCAGGTTTTCATTAATCTAGATATTGATACATTCCAGTCATTGTAAATAATACCGAGCGTTCCTCTGCAGATAATCCCAGCTCCTCACAGGCCAGCTTAACGGCCATACAAATTACCCACAATTCCACTACAGTCCCAGTCACCTGGTCAAGAGCAAGCATTTCACATGCTCTGACAAGTCTGAAGGGTCTCTTCTCAGATTTGCAGTCCTTCAGACTTCCTGCAAAAGGTCCACTGAAACTACGGACAGAAGTCCTGTCAAGAGATTATGAGACGGGACCAACGTGTTGTTATTTTGAATCATTAACACAGATTCTAAAAAGAAGCTCATTTAATTTCCAATATTAAGAACAAAAAGGTGTTCTTCAGAAAGCTAAGGCCCCCTCAGATATAGACAGACAAGCAAACTAAATCCAACCTAATGTTACAAAAAGCTCTTTGCATGATACCATGGCCTTCAACTTTGCAGCATTTGACTTACAGAACAGGTAGAGCCCTTGAGTGGACATTGTGAAGGGATCACTGACAATTCCTGCTTGAGTTGAAAGAGACAATTATTTCAAAAAGTGTACATCCATTCACTGAAAAACTACAACCCAGTTTCATTCACAAAAAAAAATGTCAAGGTAAAACATGACAAATCTGACGAAAGTGATAAGACCCAAGTATGACACATTGAATTCAATACCCTTTCCTTTTCTATCATTGTATGCAAAATACAATTTTAACTCAATACCAAAATCACATTTCCTGAAGAATCTATGACGGTGGTAATGATAAATAGTTTCCCCTCCTTTCATTTCTCCTTCTTAAAACCCTTTCAACCGGATTACATTCAATTAACAGTTTCAATTAAGGCCTTTTTTGTCAACAGCATCAATTACTGCCTGGCAGTTTCAAGACTGGAGCATACCTGGCACTCTGCAGCAAACATTGCGCCCGCTAATTGAGAAGATTGCAAAGAATAACAACCAATTGTAATGATCAGCTTTCAAGTTAATTATTCGTGGAGAGTGACAATGATATCAATCTTGGAGAAACATTTAAACAGATCACATCAACAACAACTCTGTGCATAAAACAATAATCAATACATTACATCTCAAAATACAGTCGGCCCACTGTGAGGCTGCAGTGCCGATACTGACTGGATAATGGGAGGAATCTGATAATATAATGAACATAGTCTCCGCTACTTGTTTCCTCTTTCCTATTTCATATGACGAACAGCTTGGCTAATTTCTCTGTGTCTTAGCATACTACAGCCTCCCTTGGAAAAGATCAACGACATGTAACTTGCCTCTACCCCGCCACCTCCCCAACCCCTACTTCCCCATCTCATGTAAAAAATCAATTATTGTAAAATGGCAAATAATGGTGAAGAACAAATCTGTCACACGTTTAATGTCCCACTAGAGTTGATCAACTATTCAAGTAGTTTAGCTACATGATTGTCGCTAAATCAAGAGGGATACCATGCTTTGACACACTGCATGACAAAAAATGGGCGGACAAATGCACTGCACACCAATGTTCATCCAGACCAAAGTGGGGACAAAAGTTTCATTGTCAATCGAACATGAAATCTAGTACCCATCACTGCCCTTTTTTCCTCTTTCAATATTTGCTGCAGTGTTTGTGAAATCTTTGCCATACAGTCATTTTCTCGTTAATCAAGAGAGATTCCATTAGATGAAGACATTATCTGGTTACAATGCAAATATGTGAATAATGGCACAGCTAAAGTGCCTTCTAACATATTTCAAATCATTTAACAATACAGAAATAGAAGTCGAGGTGGTCGGATTTTGCAAATGTTAGAATTGGAAATTTATCTCTCTCAGTGTATTGTCATTCTATTTGGGTAATAAAGGATGAAATATCAGTGTATTAATCACTTCCTACTTAAGATTAGTAAACATCCAATTAATGTCTAAACATATGTACCAAAGTTCTTATAGTAAAATGTGTGACACTTAACGAGTTAAAGATCCATATTTGCTTTGTAATGTTTTAAAAGGTGGAACCAGCATCATTAAAAAAAATAAACAAAAATACGCCTTATATCTGATTATAATTCACTGAACAAAATGTTGACAGAGTTACGTACACAGAATGAAGAAAGCATAAGGGAGTTGATGCCTGTCTCAATCGAGTTACTGCCTTCCTTCATGCTGCACCAGCCACCCCAAGTTGCCCGAGTGAGAGTGAAGCCCCCACTACCTGACTACCTCCTGATAACCTTACATTCTGCACATGTGCAGATGTATCCCAGAATGCACCAGACTTCCAGAGGCTGACCTGACCCTGGTGCTCCTCCACAGCGGTGCCTACACATCTGCCTGCAGGGAGCCATGCACTTAACATACCCCTTCCTGGAAGCCCCTTTTTATCTCACTTTTTGTACAGCAGAATTATATGGTGAGTATGAATCTTCCATTATGACCTATTTAGCCACCTTTTGACACCATAACTGGAAATTTGGTGGCTGGACCTATCTACAGTTTAAGAGCCACTTCTGATATCAATATATTCATCAGAAAAAGTTATCGTTAGAAATAATTATCATAGACCTGGAAATTATCATTGTAAGCACCTCTCAGACTGACAAACCACAAAATCAGCTGCTGCTGAAAAAAGGCAAGAAAAATGAAATTCAAAGACTGCACGACTTTCTCTTGGTTTCATTTAAAACAGGTTTTTTTTTTCAAATCTGATCTGAGGGGCAAGGATATTTTATATTTTCCAAGGCACAAGGTACTGGTCCAACCCAGAAACCGTCAAGAGGGATTTGTACGAGTCATGAGATATTGTTTCATAATCAATGTATAAAAAAAAATCAGTTTATAACAAAATAATGGCAGAGGGAAATAAAAAACAAGAGGGCCATGATGGCCCTGAATCGCTCACCTGATTATAAATGAGCAACATATGTTGGATTTTTTATATTCACCTACTTTTTGACCCCACATTACCCAAAATTAAACTTGTCCAAGATATTATGGAAACAGACATTCTAACCAAGTTTCATGAAGATTGGGCCAAAAATGTGGCCTCTAGAGTGTTAACAAGGTTTTTATAAGATTTGACCTCGTGACCTACTTTTTCACCCAACATGACCCAAATTCGAACTTGTACAAGATTTTATGGAGACAAACATTCTGACCATGTTTCATGAAGATTGGGCCAAAAATGTGGCCTCTAGAGTGTTAACAAGGTTTTTCTAAGATTTGACCTTGTGACCTACTTTTTGACCCCACATGACCCAATTTCAAACTTGTCCAAGATTTCATGGAGAAAAAAATTCTGACCAAGTTTCGTGAAGATTGGCCTAAAACTGTTGCCCTTAGAGTGTTAACAAGCCAAATTGTTGACGACGCACGACAGACGCCGGACCATCACAAAAGCTCACCTTGAGCACGTTGTGATCAGGTGAGCTAACAAAAGGGCCAAAATGGCTCTAAAGATGCTCATCTGAGAAAAACTGCCTTCGTTGCCTGTACAAGTTACTAAATTATAGCATAGTTGTACTGAATACATAATCCATGAGATCATTTATAATTCCACGAACTAAACAGTGCCTGTAATTGAAATTGAAGTCAAACTTGAATGAGAAATTATGGCTTTGAACACAAAAATTTAAACATTATAAGGGTCAAAACTCCTGACCTAATTGGCCAATATCAGCCATAATCAAACTTGGCCAAAAGAATATGGCTATAAACATTGTTTTCAAGTTTGAAGATGATTACTTCAGAAATGAAGATTATAGAGTGCAAATAAAGTGAAATATGACATTTTTTTATATCAAAAGGGGCATAACTCCTGACCTAATTGATGAAAATAAGCCATAAGAATATGGCTATAAAAATTACCAGAGTTTGAAGATGATTACTTAAGAAATGAAGATGCTAGAGTGCAAACCAACTGAAAATTGGCATTTTTTAATATTAAAAAGGGGAACCCCAATTGGCGATATCAGTATAATCAAACTTATGGATAAAATTAAAGTTAAGATGTTCTTAAGAAATGAAGATGCTAGATGCAAACAAACTGAAAATTGGCATTTTTTAATATTTAAAGGGGCATAACTCCTGACCTAATAGGTGGATATCAGCCATAATAAAACCTGGCCATGACATTATGGTAATAAACATTGTCATAAAGTTTGAAGATGATTGCTTAAAAAATGAAGGTGCTAGAGTGCAAACAAACTAATTGTGGACGACGGACGGACAACAGACGGACGGACAGATGACGAAAATTCATCGATCCTAATAGCTAAAAAGAAGATACATATGAATTTTACGTTTTTTCCCTCTGAAAGCAGAGGGTTTGTAAACAAAATATTAAAAAAGTAATGACCTTATGATCTTTAATAATATCTTTTATGTGATCCACAAAAGCATTCCTATGTGCACAATTCAGATCAGAAACCATTTAGTAATTTCTTCTGAACCTCTCTGCAATTGATTTAATTTTTGGTAACAAGCTGGTTTGTAGGTAGAGTTCAACTTCATAAACTAAGTCATTTGATGAAACATTGTTTATCTCAAAGTAATATAATTATTTTTGTGTTTAAAAAAAGGAGAAACAAGTACTATTTCAAGACATTATTTCAAAATTAAATCTAGAAGGTGATAACAATTCCTCTGACAGTTTACCACTGAATTTTTACCAGTAAGCTGGTATATTTATGTTTGATTTCTAATGCTTGTCATTTGCTAGTAAAAGTTTCCTATAGTTAATGAGTGTGAGATAATCTTGTTAATAAGACCAAGTAATGCCTGAATTCAATCTCACCCCACTCTACTGTCAAATTCTGGCGGTCTCACGATGACACAGTGTGTACAAACATTCCTGCTCTCCTCTCTAAACGTTTGAGATCATTTAGTAAGTATTGATAAATTAAACAGGCAAACGAATATGTAGGGCACAGTAATAGGAAGTGTAGAAATAGTGTTCAAATAATTTCCTGCTAAATCATTCCCAAGGGACACTCAAGGTGATCCAAAAAGAGAGTTTCAGTAACTCAAATACAGAAAACCTGAGATCTTACGCTTGTAATTACCTCAGAGCTTGATGCTATACATTAACGACTTGCTAATTGGATTGGTCCTCCCTTGATTCATTCACAGCAACTTCGTAAGTTAAACTGGCTCAAGATCTATGTCTGTAATGCTGGGGCAGAGATTTGTACCCAGAACCAGAGTCAATCTGGTCTACCAGCAAATTTTGGTGCAGTGGAATGGCTCTGCATCAATCACTGCCACACTGAGTTACCAACTGACTGTGGTGTGTATCAAAAGTCACGCTATTTATTACCTGTGATTTAGCCCAAACTTAGCTATTTAAAGCTCACTGTGGCAGAAATCAGTGCTAGATCCAGTCTTCCAATACAATGCAGATATAAAGAAGTTAGATAATATTTCTTGTAAATTTTTTCAACATTAACGTTAAAATCAAATAAAAAAGATATTTCAAACATTAGCTATCATAAATGGATTCTGAGATTGCATGCATTTATTATTTAAAATGTTAAAAAATAAAAAGAAAGATGTTACATGTACATTATTTTTCTAAATGTAGAATACATAAATACAGAAATGTACTTAAGCTGAAATTTGGATAACACATTAATCTTGGTACATACAGATTTAACTTCTCTTTGACTCTTGTCAAAATTCCATGGGAAAACAAATCAGTGCAAGATAGAGACATCCTTTTCACATTTTGCTACTCTAGCTTCTCTAACTCGCTGAAATATGTTGTTGGGCCATTTAACTCCATTCAATTTACCATCAATTATAACCCCCATGCTCACCCCAGACCTGGGGCACTATACCAGCCTAGAGAGTGGAAACCTATCTCTCAGTCCCGCTAAACAACCCCTGCTAATATCCTGGATATACAAGAAAGTGAAATCGTACACTTAAGGAGAGAGAGAGTCATTAATCAACAAATATTTTCTGTGTTCTGTAAACAGGCTCAGACACAATTGTAAAGCCTGCTCTAAGAATGTGTTTTGTGTGTCAGTTTGTAATAAATACATCAGTCCTCTATGTGCTAAGCTAATAGGCAAACACTGATGGTATTTGATACAAATAATTTGTGGTTTTATAGTTAACTTATTGTTGCTGCTTGGAAGATTATTTGCTCAAATGTTTATCTATGCTGTGAACAGGGCCGTAAACAGTTGACGGGCCAACAAAGGGTTGAAAGGTCAAAATGGCAATCTGGGGGCAGAATCATGAATCCAGATCCTCTATCTGTCCGGACTGGTCACAATGGGCCCACTTTTTGGGGGAATACCAATCTCTGATTAATATCCACCAGACCTGAGTCTACTGTGATTTGATAGAAGACCTATAAATCAGACAACCACTGACCCAGTAAGACAGACCTGTACAGGTAGATCTCTGTCATTGTTGTGACAGCCATACACACTGCCACCACCATGGCCCCCCCTCTCCTTCCCAACATGTGAGGTTACCCCCCAGAGTGGGACTACGGTAGGTCCTGAGTTTGATCCCTGGTCCCTCCACATCATGATCTGGATTCAGCAGATTGTGATAGTAAAAACATATTGGTTGTATCATGCAACCACTCAGCTTCATGGAGCCAAGTCAGTCAATGAGAATGATTAGTAAGGAGTGCAATCCCTGGCCTCTCTACCAACATGGACAACACCTCACAGTCCACAAAATGCTTTAGGTTATAAAGAATCACGAGACAATTATTCTGGATGAAAAGAGATGAGATGCCATATTCTGCACATGATTTTTCTTTTTCAGACTGTTTTTAGTCCTCCTCAAGACTCCTAGCAGTCTCGTGACACAGTTCAAATGACTTCAGGATGAAGCAGCTCCCCCACCGAGAGGCATTAATCAGTGAACAGGACAACAAACTGTATCTGTTCCACTGCAAGAGAGCTCACACTTAACCATCTAAACTATCTTTAAAAACTGGCAAATACCAAAGACATCTGGAATTGTTAAACATCTTTGAGACCAGTTTTCATTCCTTTGTAATGATGTGAATAGCAGAAGCATATCTGTTTATTTATGTGAAGTGTTTGAAGCTTAGGCCTCCCTCTCAGAAGGGAAAGTGTTTAAGAAAAGGACACAGCACTGCAAAACATGTGCGTTTACACACACCAGTTGTTTAGGTAATGTATAAGTATATATCAATTAGGCAGTAATGCATGTCAACATTATTCATGGCTGCTCCGGTGACAGGAGGGAAGTTTATTGTTTACTGTCAGACTATGACTGTTCTTACGACAGGTAGGTAAGCACCTTGTGACTGTCGTTTAATTATAATATCATAAGTGTGCCAGGGAAGTGGTACTCTAAGTGTTATTGCAAACGGAATACACAAGATGAGGTCAATAGGTGCCGTAACAAGAGATATTGTCCTACCTACCTTGCAGCTCTCAGTTAACACCCATTATCATTATTCTTGCAGTATATTCTGCCATAATATTTAGCTGCAAAATTAGTTTCTTTTTGAAGTGAGCATGCAAGTGGAGGTTAGGAATGCATGTCTTTATGACAATTAGCGTATTGGTTTAATTGTATCACTCCTTTGAAGTCTAAGAATAATATACCCAAGTCATTATGCATGGAAACTCGTTAGATGACAGGGTGAACCTGCTCAGAGACTTATCTGATATACTTACAATTCCATTATAATTCTATCTCATTACTGTACCATCAGTACTTTGATTGACAATTTAAACTGATAGAATGTTGGCAAGACTGACAAAACCCAACAAAACCATGTCAATCTAGTGTGACCTACCTATCCAATTACCGCTCGGTGTACAGCACAAGTATATTTAAGCCCACTGAATACCTTAACTCACGCAGTTAAATACATACAAACGTAATACCTTAATAGGTGTGAAATGAATATCAAATTCTTCAGGAGTCACTTTATACACTTTCTGTAGGTTTGTATTCCTTTCAAGCAAAATTGGAGAACATTTTAAACAGACAGTAAACTTTTGTTAAAAGGCATGCGTCAATTTGAAAATTGAAAAGTCAGTATTTGCTTTTAATCTTTCTTTTCAAATACAACAACTTCTTAAGGACGAGTGCACCTGTTAAGACCTGACAGTCCAGTATTCTCAACCCAGATTATCAAGTTTACTCAATTTTACATAGAATTTAAATGTTGACGATTTTTACCTGCAATAATATCTCATATTTCAGAAAGAGAAAAGTTTTTGCCAAATATATATCTTAAATGAACACCTTACTTCCTTGTTTAATCACATTCTAATACATGCTTTGTTTTAAAGAAAAAAAAAATCAAATAACATCATTTCATGACAAATTGAACTTATTTATGAACACTTGTTTGTAGGGTTGCAGTACCCTTTTATTCTTTTCATCCTGAAATAGCAAATATGTATGTTCTTTCAAATGTAATTAACAAAAAGCAATTTTTAAAAAAAAAAAGGTTTTAAAATTTTCATTTTCAATTCTCATGCTTCAATCATTTAATGTTATTGTGTTTTCACTGTTGTTTTGCTTGCCATAAAGGACAGTGCTATAAACTGCCGAGTTTAAATCTTTTCCAACAGCACAAGATAAACAATCAAAATGCTGCCATCATGATATGAAAAAGTCTATATCTTCCTTACAAGACATGATTCTGCTGGGATCTGATTCAGCATCAATTAAATATACAAGTGATGTTTCACTCTCCAATCTTGTCATTGGTTCTTTGAAATATGACAAACAGTCCTTTGATATGTGACCCTAAGTATATATAAAGCCTGAATTTATTAATCAGGGAACAATCCCAGAGCCTCATGAAACCCCCAACTGCTATATTGCCAAGGATATTATGCATGACAGCTGTGACGCCTCATAAACCAGGCGAAATGTAGAAAAATTGTGTCTCAATATTGATGGTTTCCTTGAATAAATCCTTTGCAACATAGCAAGATCTCAAGAGTCCAGCATAAAAACAAATCAGCCTGAACGGGACTTGCAAGCTGACCTGGTTTTATACTGTTCACTTCTAACCATTGCTGTTCACTGATGAACCGATAATCATTTTACACTAAGAAATGTCTCCAGTCTGATCTGGCTTATATCATGGAGTAAGTTGGCATAACTGAGTAGCTAGGGGTAAATTGTCCATCTAATTATTCAAACTTCAAACCAAAACTGGGTGATCATTGCAAAAAAAATATTTCTTTCCTCTCTGTGCCTTTCTCAACTCAATAACCTTCCACACCATGAGTGTGACAGTGCTGATAAAAATGAAGCAATCCCCAGTAATGACTTGAACAATACACTGAGCATCATCAATACAGACCCTGCCAGACCTAGGGAAGTAACAGTTGGTAAAGATGCCAACCCGGACAGACATGTCTATTACACAATAGCCATATATCAATTACTAGATTACCCAACATATTCCTCCTTACCAGCAGTCAACTGTAATATTTTCCAGTATAGAGAAGGAAGGTTTTATTGGATTTACCTCCCCTGGACTGGTTACATAGCCTCTCGGGTTGGTGCACCAGTCTAATGTCAATGAAAAGTGTACTGCTGTTTTTGTGTTTGTTGACACAGATTTAAGCTCATGACTGGTCAAACTAAACAGTTCTCTCTGCTTTTTATTTGACATCACCCCTTACACATTGTAATGAACTGTTCATTACCTAAAGATGGCAGAATCCACTGAATTAAGTGAGGAAGCACTGGCATTTAAATCAATTAACCATATAATTGCACTATTTGTCAAATTATCTCCGAGATAACTGAAATTGTGTCAATAAAACTAATGTGATTCAGAGACTTCAAATGCTCGGTGTTTCTGCAAGGATGCAAAAGAAGTTGATTGCGCACTCTCTCGGCGATGGCAGAACACTAATGAAATAAAAACCCCTCATTATTTGCCCAAACAGTTTTAATCATTTCATCTCACTGCGGAAAATTATTAAATATTTGAAAGATTCCATTAAATATTTCAAAGCCGTGCTTGACAATTTTTAGAAATGAACATTTATAAAAGATTAAAAAAAATACTGCATGAGAATGTGATAAATAAATGTGGCTTTAAATCTAGAAAAAATATAACTATTAAACAAGATGCCTATCAAAATGACATTGGTCACTCTATTAAAGTTTAATCAGCGGAAATTGCACTTCAATCCATCTAAGACAATACTTTCTCATAATACCTGGCAATTCTGACAATACCAGGAATTTTCAACTCACTTCTTAAGGGAACCAGTGTAATTGTCTACTGAAGATGATTTAAGATGCATGAATCTGTCTTCGAAATGATAAGTCTTTCTGAATTAACTGAAATTACAAGACAAGGTGAAAAAAATTGACCTTTTTACTGTGGTATAATCAGAAGACAGGTAAAGGACTGAAAACTGAACCATGTAATTAACCAGGAATCTAATTTATGGTATAAGAAATTTTAGAACATGGAATATTTAATATATAAAGGATTTGACATGAATATATAATTATGTATGTAGGTACAAGTTTCATTTAAATTTGAACACCCAAAAAATAAATAAAAAAAGGTTAGTATGTTTGTATAGAAAATCTTAATTACAAAAGATATGGCCCATACAAAGTTGCTGGCTCTAGAAAGAATAATATAATAATAAGAAGAAACAGAGTAAAAACAATAAGTCTCCAAATTTCGTTTGGGAGACTTAACCCTTTCCCTCATAGAGGAAACCATGAAAAGACCTATGCGAACAGCATAAAAACAGATCAGCCTGCGAGTAACTCGCAGGCTGATTTGGTTTTATGCTGTTCGCTGCTCCTCAGTGGTCTGGAAATGAGGACTTTATAATTAAATTTGGTAAGGTTTAATTAACTGTGGTTTTCCGCAGATCAGGCTTTATGTGGTACCTATTGAGTGCGTCAAAATGAGTCTATATGAGGGAAAGGGTTAAATATTAAATACAGTAGTTGTCACAGGGCAGTCTTAAGTCTTAAAAACGGACATGGGTAGATTAACACCTTCACATGTCTGAAAGGCCCACCTGAATTGCATTAAATTTTACTTCCAGTATCTTCAGCACAATCATCTAAATTTAAAATCTCTTTGCAAAATAAGCAACATTCAATTTTTTGGCAAATAAACACACGGTTTGCAAAGGGATTGGCTTACAAGTAAGTCGTCAAACTGTAGTTTTTTTACTCTGTCTAACAACATTTGCATATTGCAGTAAAGCTCTCAAGTGTATTTCAACAGATCATTTCCATTAAATCATCTGCAACTACTTCTTAACATCAAAAACAGAATAGAGGCAACATTACTTGGAATTCCTAACATCCCCCCTCCACCTGAAAAAAAGGTAGATGGGTAAAAAGAGAACAGGAAATCATTTATTGCAGCATAAGAAAAACTTAACCACATCTTTAATCAAAACATATAACAGGCTACTGAAGACTGTTGAATAACTAAAACATTTTGATTTAAACAATCTCATTTTTCTGGATCTGTATCAGGTTTTGATTAAAGTAATCTCAGAAAACATATATGTGCAAAAAACAATATTATTTTTGTAGGTTTTTAGACTGATATTTCTGTTATCTGTGAAGTACTCTTTTATCACATTCTCAAAGGAATTTGTATCTTTTTTTTTTACGAAGCCAGTTTAGCTGTGGCTTTTACAGATAGAGTATTTGAATACTTAGAAATTTAATCAAAAATAAAATGAAACAATTTCATGAGCTACACTAAACTTTTGATCAAACTTAAAAGCAGCAATTCTATCCTCATTTACATAATCTGGTAATCCTTAACCTCTTTTGACTTACCAAAGACAAGTTTACCTGAACAAGTAACTTGCTGGCTGATCAGGGTTTATATTGTTTGTATTTCTGGGTGGTAACAGCCAAACTTGGTGTAAAATTTATTTCTGGGTGGTAACAGCCAAACTTGGTGTAAAATTTATTTCTAGGTGGTTATGGCCAAACTTATGTTAAATATATTTCTAGGTGGTAATGGCCAAACTGTAAAATGTATTTCTGGGTGCAGGTATTAGCCAAACTTGGGGTAAAATGTTTTTCTGCAGTTTTATTTTCTTTTTTTTTTTCATGTATTGTTATTATTTTGTTGTATAAAAATGTTGTAAATATTGCTCAATTACGTGGACCATATGAAAGATTGGTTTATGCCAAATATGTTACCCACTTTAACCCTTTCCCTCATAGAGGACACCATGAAAAGACCTATGCAAACAGCATAAAACCAGACAAGCCTGCGAGTAACTCGCAGGCTGATCAGGTTTTATGCTGTTCACTGCTCCTCAGTGGTCTGGAAATAAGGATTTTATAATTAAATTTGGTAAGGTTTAACTGTGGTTTTCTGCAGATCAGGCTTTATGTGGTACCTATTGAGTGCCTCAAAATGAGTCTATATGAGGGAAAGGGTTAAATAAAGACTTTACTTACTTCCTTACTTACTTAAGGGCCTATGAAAAAGATAAAATGGTTCATTTTACTTATTAAGCTCTAAATTATATAAAAAAAAAGTAGCATCTGCTTAAAAAATAGGTTTTACAGAAATTGCATGTTCGAACCTCAGCCCAGACTCTGGTCTACTTACTAATTGGTTTACAACCAGTTTCCACTACTCCTAGGGAGACGCAGCACTGCCTGCCTCCTCGGAAGCTGGATGAATCATAGCTGTGAGACAAAATACTGGGACCTAACACAAACACAGGGAAAACCCTACAGGTGAAAGAAAGCTATAACTTGGCAACTCCTCACTGCCACTAATTCATAATCTAGCAGACAACTTGAACAATTCAGGTATCATACAATCCAGGAGTAGAGGCAAAAACATCCCGAAGAGCCTTTGTTCTTCATCAAAAGATACATGTGTTTTGCATTGAGTACCTGCAAACTTCCTACAACCAGGGCCGGTGTACAGGTATGCTATAGGTTTTAAGTAGAACAACTTCTAGCATTTGATTATTTCTAGAAATAATTTTACTGACAGAGTAGGCAAGGAAGCCCACACAGGATGGCAGCAGCGGAAACCTTCTCTCCAATCAGCAACTAATGCACTGGAGTTATTCTCCCATCATTTTGCAGGAGTTAAAAATAACTCCCACTTTTGTGAATTGTTTTGACATTAATGTTTAATAATCAAAACAGTTCATTTTTACAACCATGAAATGAATAGAAATACATAAAGGTTAGGCCTATCCATCAAAACATATCTTTGAGACACTTTGACTAAAACACCAATTTATCAAGTACCGTATAAATTTTACATGAAATATTATCTCGACATATTCAAGTACGAAAATGAACATAATTCAATCCTTATTGACATTTACTAATTTCTTTTCAAAATCTCCGTATCTGACTTTGCAGTAAAAAGTGTATTAAAATTATGTTTTGTGAGCTCTCTCACTTCCCCATCTAGAGACGATAAATCTTGTAATAGATCAATTCGTTGTATCCACTTGCACCTGCAAAGTGTGCGTGGATGATTTGTTCTGTATCTATTTTATTGTGCCATCACTCTACATATGAAGATCTGAGGCATCACAAAGTGAAGAGAATGTATATTTATGGACTGGAAATCCAATATATATTTCCTGTAGATTCTAAGGGATGACTTTAAATTTGTAGGCGAGAAAAGAATCTTTTCTTTATCTCTTTATTTCATCGTAAATCTAAGAAAGTCTGATTTACTAATAAACAAAATCAAAGTTAAACACATTTTATTTTAAAGTTTATTGACTTACAGAGATGGCTTAAAATCTTTGAGTGAATTATACATTAAAATAAATGTGTGTTTTTCAAGCCTTAACAGCCTAGTAGTGTAATTTTACTTTATAACAATAAACCAAAGAAAAGCAAGCTCAAAATGAAAACTATTATCATGTCAGCCTTGATATGCATCACAAGTTTAATTCTGATCTTTAGAATACTGAGGTGTAGAATAGCATAAAACCCAATCAACCTGTAAGGTTCTTGCTGGTTGATCAGGGTTCAACTCATAGCAATAGTAATTTCAATGATGGCTCTGATGTGGTGTTAGAGGATAAATGTATTATAATCTTCATAGCTTAACACACAACTTGATACAAGTTACTCTTAGTTCTGAGAATTATTGGTAACTTAAACTGATAGATTCATTATAAAGTACCAGCTGAACTGCCTTGTTTTATAAATCATCTCGTTTTCAATAAAAACTGTCAATGTTTTAGAATCACAAGTTTTATTGTTATTTTTTGTTATTATATAACAGTAATATTTATACAGAAAAAAAAAAACAAAAAAAAAACACAGAAACCAAAATAAGAAATGCAAAATAAAATGCTTAAACAATATGTGATAAGTCTTCTCCAGGCTGGGTGATATATTCAAGTCTAAACTTTGCATGATAGTGGGCCCAGACTTCCTAGACAGATAAATAAACAAACGGGCAAACAGTGTGGTTTCTATTCCCCCGGGATAATAACGAAACAGCCTGTATCATGTGAACATATTTTCTCAATATGTGACAAAGTTAGAATAGCAGAAAACGTTACACAAATAAAGGCCTACTTCTTCAGGATCGGGAGTTCCTTAACCTGTTTTCTCCTGAACGCGGTTATTTTCTTTTACTTACAACAGAAACAATTCTATAGCACGACAGAGAATATAAATTCCTAAAATCTGAAGCCCTACAAATCATTGTCTGCTAAATACTTTATCAAACACAAAGTCAAACAGATCTTTAGCCCTTGCCTCCAATTTGCCCCACCATCAAAGTTTCAATCTGTTCATTTTCACTTTACTTAACAGTTTCACAATACCTCGCTCAAACATTTACCTTCACCGAGTCAGTAAACAAAGTAGGACAAATGTTTAACAATTCCTCTGGTATACAGGAATCAATGATAATTTAGATAATACATTTATACATTTAGTGTTTATTCTAGGTTTTTAAGTACAATATGGAACAGCTTTAGGGGTCACACCGGCAAACAAACCTCACTTGGCAGCATTCCAGAGCTGTATACATTACACCTAAGAGGTAGGGCACACCACTCACAGGGTGATCTGTTGATCGCACAAAATATTGAAACCTCCATTTTTTCTGGGTGTTAGCTACTGCACCTAAACTATGTTTACAGGATGTCAGTTGGGGGAGTCAGAGTCATGCATTATGTGATATCAGATACTTTATGCCTAGCCAAGGGAGGTAACTCCTTTCATTTGAGGAAAGTAATTATGGTAAGAACTTATTATCATGATTTTTTTTAAGGATCTCTTGAATTAAAGCAGTCATATATTGCAGGAAAAAAACAAAAAAACAACAACTAGTCTTACTCCTTTTGAGGGAAAAATGTTGTATGAAGAAATGCAGAATGTAACTGACAACTTTCCCCAGTCAAACAATGCAAATCAAGCCATTCAAGTGATAGACTATGAAACATATACATACACAGTAACAAGCTGGTAAGTGTAAAGTAAATTTTGTGCTAGGATTTTTCTTTAAATCAATTGCTACTAAGACAAAAACATATCTAATAGACCAAAGGTAATTGTGTAATTTTAATTTGGGATATCAGCCTTTATAGGGATGTTGTTCATGGTTTATTTAGAATTTATAAATCAGACAATGTGGACATAATATTTCAATGCCCCTGAGCTCTCAAAATAAATCTTGCAAAGTATATTAAATTATACAAATGAATGAGCAAACCACAAGTTATTGGATCAGATTTTCAAACTGGAATCAGTGTATGATGATGAAGTGATGTATTGCATGTGCGTTAAAAGGGACGCTTATCCCCCTAATTATGTTCAATATATCACTGACAAAAATGACATATTAATGAACGATTTTTCAGATATGGCAATAATGCTGTACACTTCTGGTTGATATTGATCAGAAAATAGACACATGTTCATGATAATACCTATATAAATATCTAGAGAGCTAAATTAACTCTCCATTTTCACAAAATATTTATGTTATTTCCAATAGAAATAATTCCTCTTAGCGCCTGTATCTAATGTCCTATTTCATGACCAGAGTTCAGATTTACGAATTTCTGGTACTATGTTTATAAACAGGTAGATACCTTAACTTCAATATTCAGAGTCCGTTTTAAGTAAACCCAAACATATGACACCAAAGCCTCCAGGGAAATAACTTTTATGTCCAGAATAGAACCAGATCAACCTGCCAGTGATTTACTTAATAGTTTGTTTCCACTGGTGGATTCAGGGTTGAGTGGTTGGGAACAACACCCTGCACACACCCCCTCTAAATTTTCTTGACCATACATAAATGTAGACATACAACCCTTAAAAATACTCACAAAAATGCACAATTTCACAGCTTTAAATTAAAAACAAGAGGACCATGATGGCCCTGAATCGCTCACCTGATTATAAATGAGCAACATAATTATGTTGGATTTTTATATTGACCTACTTTTTGACCCCACATAACCCACTTTTGAACTTGTCCAGGACTTTATGGAGACAAACATTCTGACCAAATTTCATGAAGATTAGCCTAAAAATTTGGCCTCTAGTGTGTTAACAAGCAAAACTGTTGACGATGCATGACGGACGACAGACAAAGGGCGATCACAGAAGCTCACCTTGAGCACGTTGTGCTCAGGTGAGCAAAAAATTGTGCGGGTGTTCCCCCGGATCCCCAGTCAAACCTGAGAAGTACATCCTTCTTAAGGCTTGGGCAAAGTGACAAGCACCTTACATTGTCACTGGCTACATTTTTTTTTTTAATAAAGCCCCCCCCCCCCCCCCCCCCCCCCCCCCCCCCGCCATGAACTCCTGGATATGGCACTGGCTTCCCATCAGTATAACAGAGATGAGGAAAGGGCACAGCCACGTTCCATTGTGGAGTGATTGGGTGTTCAAATGGTTGATTGAAAAAGTGGAGTGCACAAGTGTCAAATGGTTGATTGGGTGTGCACAAGTGTCAAATGATTGATTGGGTGTGCACAAGTGTCAAATGATTGATTGGGTGTGCACAAGTGTCAAATGGTTGATTGAAATGGTGTACACATTTAGAGTCAAATGGTTAATTGAAATGGTGTACACATTTAGAGTCAAATGGCTGACTGAAATGGTGTACACATTTAGAGTCAAACGGATATAAAATGTTGAAGGGTGTATAAATGTGCTAATTGGCAAAAATGTTCAGGCAGCAACATACTTCTGAAATGGGTATTTTAACACTTTAAAACAACTAAATGTGGTAGGATTAGCTTAGGGTAAATTTCATTACAAGCAAAGAAGTGCAGTTTAAACAAAACATTTTTCAAAATACCAGAGGAGACAAATTTGTACACAGAGGAGACAAATTTGTACAAACCATCTTTGAACCTATTCAAACTTTTGACAAGTTTTCTTTCGAAAATAAGGTCTACCTTGTTAAATTAAGTCAACAATGTAAGCTGACAAAGCAATATGACTGAGCATTTTAGCATAAACTCTTACTACCCTATTCATCTATAAAAAAATGTCTCTCCACACCCAAGTAATACAATAACAATCCTGCTTACATCAAAGGACAGAGTCTTGATATCAATTAATATTGATCGAGCTGGCTCGATCACAATCAACGTTTCAATATGTTGAAATTTCACAAAGAAAACATTGAATCACAGTTAGTGTTAAATCAGGATGATCGAGTTTTATTATGATCAATAGAATATTAAACATCAACTGGTAATATCGGGGTGAGCAGTTGCTATGAAATTTTTCAATGCAACAAAGCAACAAGGGCCAGTGTAAAATATTAACCGTATTTTCAATCTTTGGTAATGGAAACTTTTGTATATACATATAAGTACAGGTACCATTCCGTATCAAATTACCTTTCACTGACTGAAATTTAAAATCTTTTCATTTCTCCATTCACGAAATGTGCAAAATCTATTAGGTGGATAAAAGTAACATGATACCTATACTCCTGTAAAGTAAGAAATCAAGAAGAAAAAAAATCTCAAGTTAGTTTCTTAATGGCTCTCAATTACTTCAATTTTAATATAAACTTTTGTCAGTTCTTCATAGTAAATCTATCAGTTCAACAAAGCAGTTAAAATTATCTAAAATGAACAATTCAAGAGCCTTTCAAATATCTTTCCGATAAGAGAGGTTTCCTATCAATAAGTTTACATAACTTTATACCAGGTATGAAAGATCAATACGACTTTAAGTAGGCTATACAACAAAACAAGAAAACGAGATTGCAGCACACACTGTCAATAAAACCTTCACATGTTTTTCACTCTTGAGGGAAACTTATTTTTTCTGCCCTCCAAAATTAGATCATCAGTTAATGTTTTAAAAGGGCCGTTGAAAAGCTTTATTGATTAGGCAGCATTAGGTGTTTGTGATTAGAAGTGGTCGTTACAAACATGTATTGAATAACCATATTGCGTTCATTGTTGTCTTTAAATATTTTACTTGCTACTAAATTACAGACATAGAAAGGAGGTTCCATGGAAGTTAAAACCTTTATAATTAGTTAACTCCGATACATACTAAATGAAATATTGATAAAAAAAAAAATATCAGAATAGGAAATAACTGAAGAATAACAGGAAATTTTGAATACTGCCTTATAGAAAGAAAAAAAATATTAGGGACTACATTTATTCAACCCTTATGACAATGCTAAGCAACAAGACTTATTTTTGGACTTATTATGGCATTATATATTCATCAAGATCACCTTCATGGCTGCATGAATACTTAATATTAAAACTTTTTTTTAATTGAAAATAAAAAACTCAACTTTAAGTCAGCTCAGCAGATGCTTTCACTTATTGATAATTTTCTGATATCTGTCTTATTTTTAGAATTTCTGCAAGGAAATGGTACTTTTTTTTACATTTTCTCTTGCTGTTAAATTTCAGCTGAAACTATTTTTCCAATGTTAATCAATGCTGCAGTTTTGTTTTCAAGATATTCAGTATCTTTGTCCATGGAAAAAACCTGAACAATGGTGATTGAAGAAACTAGAATGTGACTTTAAACTGACAAGGCATATTTTTCCTCTGGAAAAGTAGTCTAAAATATTTCAAACACTGGAAATACTATCTGGGTTGACACTGGAAAGAACATGTGGGTTGACACCGGATAGACCATCTGGGTTGACACTGGATAGACTATCTGGGTTGACACTGGAAAAACTATCTGGGTTGACACTGGAAAAACTATCTGGGTTGACACTGGATAGACTATCTGGGTTGACACTGGATAGACTATCTGGGTTGACACTGGATAGACTATCTGGGTTGACACTGGAAAAACTATCTGGGCAAACAATGGATAGACTATCTGGGTTGACACTGGAAAAACTATCTGGGCAAACAATGGATTGACTATCTGGGTTGACACTGAAAACCTATCTGGGTTGACAATAGAAAAACTATCTGGGTTGACACTTGTAAGACTGTTACTAGAAAGACTGTCTTGGTCTGAGTTTGTGTCTGGCGGGCTAAAGTCTGAGATGGCATAGCAATACTGCTACAAGGAGAAACATGACTGTGAATGACCACAAATGCAAAGAAACTAAATGCACCCCCCCCCCACCCAAACCCACTGTCATGTAAAAATCTGATTATCCTGATAGTTATTCTGAGATTGATAGATTCACTTCTTCATTTAACTCATCTGCACCAATGAGACAATAGCAGTGCCAACTCTGACTGATGTCAGCCATGATCTAGCAAAGTGTATACAACATATCTAAAGGGCAAAACTGCTCCAATAATGATTACAATTTTTTTTATTTTTTTTTCCAAATTGGATATATAACCAGCAAATAATGGCTTGTCTCTTTTTCATCAGATGATTACGTATCCCTGGTTAGAATAACCTTGACCGATTTGATTGACAACTGTGTATCTCAACCAATTGACCTGCTTTGTAAGTATTTTCATTTTGCAGATAACAATACAATCTCAACTGAAAACAAACTTCAAATCAGCGCTTATTTGCCAGTTTTATAATCCTGTCTGATAATTACATCATACAGTGCAAGAGTGTACCAGGTTTGCTATATGGGTGTTTGCTTTAAAATAATGGGTGTTCAGAATTAACTTTGGTGTAACAACACAAGCTGACAAGTCAATATATGCATATATTCTGACATGTAACTTGCAAAAATAATAGGCCCACTTGAGAGAATTAGTTCATCCTTAATTACTCTCCAGGAAGCTAGCTCTTACAAGCATCATCAGCTAACTCACTCCATACAGCATATATCTTCCTGTCCAGAACTAAAAAGTCAGCAACTTTTTATACATATTTATAAATTTTTTTATACATGTATACAGTAATATTAACCCTTTTACTTACTCATATATTATTGATTATGACATGTACAAATTAATGACTTTATGAATATTTTTTCGTGAATTTTAAATGATATACCGTAAATACCCGTATTTTATATGCAGGTATGTATAATGTGCACCTACAATATATGAAACGCTGATCTGGGTCTCCACTGTTTGCCTATGAGTAAAAATACGTCTTTATGAGGAAATAAGAGTTAAAATATATGTTATAATTATAAGAACAAGAAACTGTGGAACATCCTCACTGATATGGACTTCAGCCTTAGAAGGCATATCTGTGGCTTCACATTGTTTAATAAACAATGATGGTTAAAAGCAATAGATGGACTGGGTATACAAATTTGAGCTTTGGGTTAAGGTTGTATACCAAAAGAAAACTACCAAAATCTGTGCAATAATACCCTTTTGTGCATGGTGTAGTCTCAGGTCATTGGATTTATGTTACTGTTTTTATTACAAAAATAAGAAATATACATAAAATAAGAAAATTACACAAGACCTAGAGGATATTTTGGGCTTTTACTGGTCAATATTTTACCATGTTATATTATCATATATAGGATACATAATTTTTTTTTTTTTTTCAGATTTCTAGATATGAAAAAAAAAAAAAATTATTTTGCATTATATTGACCAACAGAGCAGACCTAAATCAGACAGTTCCTATAGTCAGGGTCTCCTCTGTCATCTCATGATATTACAGCTCTGATTCTATACAATCTGCACGGCAATGAAAACTCCATTTTTTTCATATACTATTTAACCCTTTACCTCATGAATATTCATGTGCAAATTTATAACTTGATGAATATTCACTGACTGAACTTAAAATTGCATATGAATTAATAGATTATAGTTTTGCCATACAGACTGTGCAGAAACTAAAGTACAATATTGTATGAGCAAACAGAGTAGACCCTGATCAGACAGCTCCTATAGGATCTGGGCCTACTCTGTTTGCCAATGTGTCAAAATGAGTCTTTATGAAGTAAAGGGTTAAAGATCAGTAAATCAATATTCATCTAGTCAGGAATTTGTAAAAGAATATTTAAGAGATATTGGGTTAAGCATTATAATTTTGTTCCTTAATTGTTGCATTGTTTTCTGATTGTTATTTTTATATCATTTTAATACAATTTAATTGTTTGCTAATTAAATGAAAATGCAAATTTCAGAAGTGTTTTAAACACTTATGAAATACAATAGTTCATGTTGTTTTTGATGTCTGAATAAAAAAATAGTAATTGCATTTCACTGCTCAAATCTTCTTCAAAAGATCTATTTTGTATGCTAAATCCATATGCAACTTTCTCGTTATTGCCTTGCATTGGGAACCAAATATCCACATATAATATACCAGAAACTTAAATAACAAGAAAAGGAATCTTTTAAATTGTTATTGATGACAAAATGGATTTTCCAGGAAAGATAGAAATATTGAGAGGAGAACTCAGTGAATGATGTTCTCTTCTTTTGCAGACTAAAGATGAAGTTGTTCTCTGAAAATAACTACTAGTGTTTACTATATAATACACAGCTGTCCGCCCCCCCCCCCCCCCCAAAAAAAAAAAAAAAAAAAAAAACACACACACACACACACACAAAACCAGCTTGTAAGCATACTGGAAGTCATATATAGTTTGCTACATATTGGTATATTGGTACAAATCATAAGACCTTTCGATAATAATATATATATTGATGTTTATATTTATCATATCAGCTTTATGGGATGAATAGCCAGAATATTAATAATGTTACTTCATTCACCCAAGCTATAGTTTTACTACCTACTGTATATTTGTGTCTTAAAATTCACTGACTTTGTGGATCAACCATGGAAATTTAACCCCACAAACATCCTTAATTTAGCAGTCTTACTTTCATTTTCACTTCTAAAAAAAAACACACACACACAAAACTTATATATCTGACTTTCTACCACACAACCATTTATTATATAGATCTACAAGAAAATTCGTAAAAAAGACTTCCTACGTTGATAAATATTTGATTTGCCTGCATGTTAATCTTTATCATATTAAAAGATCAGCGCAAATATGCATGCATGTACACCCATATAATATTCCAAATGTAAACAAAAGAGTAGAACACATTCTACATTTGAAATACCCGCTCTCCTTCACACTCAATCTCCGTGGCGCATCTCACTGTCAGACAAGACCAGCAATTAATAAACAGTCTTACCTGGGCATTATCTCTGATCCATGACTCCTCTGATCCACCGATAGGCCCTTGCTTACTTGTTTACACTCAAAATACAAACAAAAACATCACTTACCGCAAGTGACACTCCATGTCTTCTAGTCGAATCAATTCACTTTGCAATTAATTAAAAGCAATGAAGAGTTTTAGATTAGTTTGTTGATTTTTCACAAGAATATGTGAACAAAGATCATTCCATGTCCTATGCTACTTTGCGCTATATAACCGTTTACAAATCAGTTGATACACCGCCACAACACAATAGCAAAATGCTCCTCCATTGATGAATATTCATTTGGTAGTGGCCCCGGAATTAGCGTAATTGAATGTTTGTACACACTCAAGCGGTATGGTGAAGGCGGATCACCGAAAGTGTGTAGTGATAAACGCTTAGAAGAGAGATAATCGACTCGTGCAGATTTTTATTAGGTTGTCTTTTTTGTTTCCTTTATCAAAACAATTTATAAATTGACTCAGATCGTCTACGCAGGTTCGTGTTATTTTTAACCAGTTAACAAACTAGCAGACGACATTTTCATGACCTGTGCATAGGAGTTTAAGCCTAATGTTTTATGTATATTCTCGGATGGCATAGTTCACCGTTAACCATATAGATTAATGATAACATAATAGTTGCTACCTGGGCACGTGAAAAGAGAACAGTCGTCTGCTTCACGTTCCGCGTCATGACGTATCCTTTATTAACGGCTGGCTTGGGTGGAGGATACATTGCTTGCTAAGTTATGCAACTCCTATTGATAAACTTAACAATTCAATGAGTACGATTTTTTATTAGACTATTTAGATTTCTCTTCATTGTTAATTATGAAACATAATTTTAAGTATGCATCCTGTTTATAAAATACAAACAGAAACTTTAAATAGGGGTAGATCTACAGTAACAAAATTTTGTATTGATGTTTGCCTCTTTGAAGTGGTGCATGTTTTAACAAATGCTAACTCGTCATTGATGCATCACTTAACAAAGAAATTAAGAAGTTGGAATAATTATATTGTTCCCTTATATAGTTGATATTTACTTGCATCTATGTTTATTCCTATTGCGTCTAACACGCCCACTGAAATATAACGAAATAAAGGAAAATAAATGTATGAACAGCATCCATTTAAAAGTCTGCGATTGATTATTCAAGCGCTAAACACACAGAGGCCATGACCAAGACAGGTGCTTGAACATCTGACGCACGTGCTTGTCTTGCGCGCGACGGTCTATATTGCAAAGCGGGGTAATGGAGTGACAGTCAGTAAATGATCTGTACAACTGTCAATAACTGGATCACCATCACTCCAGATGACCTGAGAATGAAAGCGTATATATATATATATATATATATATATATATATATATATATAATTCAAATTTTACATTATCACATAATAGATTTCTGTACAATTAGTTACAATGAGCTATTTGTCTGCAATCGATATAAAGATAACGTACTATTGTAATAGGTCTTGTTGCCAGTTCCCTAAATGTCTTCTTAGACAGGAAATTCATCCGGAATAAATGTCAAATGTCACGAGGGTCGGACATATATTTTAGTGTGCTTCTGAAAATCGTTAGCAACTGATTCTCTCGCACTGCTTATCTCTTGGCTTCGGAAAATCAGAGAAAACAGGCAAAGTAATCGCGACATTACTAAATCGTGTTTAGCATAAAACAAACAAAAAGTATATATGTATCCAGCATCTTATTGTTGATTTGTGCGGGGGTGCTAGAGAATGATTCAAGCATGATCGATTTTAATTTTGTTAATGCCTTAACTATGCGTGCTGATTTATTGTTCTGATTGTATACATATTTTAACTATTCAACGTAGTACTTGTTATTTTTTGTTTAACAAAAAATGATAAAATATATATATATATATTTGTTACGTCTGTTGGTGAAGCAGGCATATGCTGATCGTAATTTCTGGGGATATCATTTTATTGAACTATTACATTTAGCTTACAGTGAGACACATCATGTGGGTTCCAGAATTACTGCCTCCTGAAAGTCACGTGATAATTCGTCATACAGCATCAGTTCTTCATATAACTTCATTAAACCACGTGGCAATTAATTCTGCAATATGACGATAAAACAATCAATAATTAAAGAAATTCTAGTTCGAGATTTGATAATTTGAATAGTCTTTCGGGTCTATAAGTGAAGGGCCATTAAATCAATATGTTCAAGTAGCAGTGCTGAATAGGCACGCGTGTCTCTTAGAAAAAGGAATGAACCGGATGAAATCAGAAGTCGTTAAAATTAACCAGCCACAGCATTCAGCCAATTGTACCCGGATATAAGCATCGGCAGTGCGTTGTGCGCTGATGACACTGTCGAGGAAGTCAGAACCACTGTTTCTATACGTCTGAGTTCATGGGTAGGCTTTGGCCCATTTGCACGTGCAAAGGTGCTGAACATATGGCTTGTTTGCTGAAATTTCCATTAAAACATAAGTTTGGTTACCAGTGACTTTGCTTATTACAGGTTATTATTTTTGTTACATCGACATAATTTCGATGAAACTATGCACGTATATCTGCGTACTTGCGCATGTGCGTGCAAGCAACTTTCCGGTGGTTTCGCGACGCCCCCGTCCGGCATCCCGAGAGCTGTTGGATATCTCCTGCAGCGGCTATATAGCCGTGACGGAGCACCAACAAATGGATAAAGTTAGTTAAACAAGAAGACGGAATCGATTAATTATAAGAGTAGTATTGTTGACTGCTACAGGATTTCCATCTGAACAAGATAATCGATAATAATTGTTCCAAGCCAGAAAATTGTAGCGAAAGTTGTATGCGACAACATCGCACTCGCTTTAATTCCAATAACTGGAGAGCCTATTGCTGGGTAATCGCCAAATACAACAGCCGCTAATTAATGTTAATTCTATTGTTTTTACTGTGTTCGATGGATAAAGATGCACTTTCCCCAGGCATCTGTCGATTGGCCATTTAAAGACCAAATGGATAACGGTATAATTATTTAATACAATTAGTCATAAATTGCTTACTTGTTGCAAATTAAATAAAGTAATTTCGCATACATTTACAAAAAAAAAAAAAGCTATTCAGTAGGTTTTTTTTCCTCCTCGAGTTAACAGAACGTCACCGTCAGAAGCTGGAATCCATGAGTTCGATCTCCGGTCTTGATAAGGGCAGTCTTGTTTGGCCCTCAGCACAAAAAGTAGTTCCAGAATGCGTCGGCTGGTGTCAGGATAGCGTGACTGGGCTCCACGTGTCTTTGGTGAAGCAGCACTATTTCTGTCTAGGGTACATTGGGGGCGTGAAAAGGAAGCAAGCAAACACGCGGTCCCTTTTGGTAACTTAAGCAACTGACTAGGACTATTGACTATTTGAGCTTACCGTCGCTTCGACAGTATTTCAGTCATATAGCGACGTCCAGCTAATTACAGGTGGAGGAAGACCCCGAATGCACGGAGGCATCCGGGTAGAACCACCAACCTACCGCAAGAACTTAAGCAATTTATTAACATATCATGGTAATATATGAAAATCTATACGGTCACATAGTGTACGTCCTGCATTTCATGACGTATTGAGCAATTACAAAATGACCGCATGTTTTTAAAGACCTGCTCATGAAACGATTAAAACAAAATCATTGACCCATTTCCCGTGGTCCTAAGTGAAATGAATAATTGAAGATATGCAGCATTTCGGGATTGCAACTGAACGAGGCAAATGATTTCAAACCAATTTGATTCTATCATCAGCGACCAATTCTTTTGCTAATCTTCTCCTTCCGTGCAAGAAGTTGAAGGGGATTTATTATTTCCAGAGCTTCAATATTGTGTGACAAGCGTGAAATTGGTGATACAATATTCGGGGTTCTAATGGACGATCGTTTAGCTTAATTCCCCGTATTATTAATATTGTTAAAATTGAATTTTGCCACCGTCTCGTTCTAGGAAGCAAGTCTGTTCCTTAACAGATGATCCGTTAACGGTGTTTGACAGTGAAATGTTGAATATCTCTAAATGCCTGTCATGTTTAATAATGATATGCAATCTAAGTTGAAATAGTTATGACTAGTTAACACAAGTAAAGTGCTTGAAAGCAGTTCAGTATTTATCAGAGAGGCGATGTTTGCTCATGAACTTCACGTAAATGTTCAGATATCTGCAGCTGAAACAGAGGGTAAACTTGTTCCACAGTTAAAAATCGCCTTAAGGTATCCACAATTTCGGGTGCAGTGGGAAGTTCGTTAAACGATATTGACACAGAAAGTATACGAGAATTCCCGTAATAAAGTTTCTGGACAGACGTTATGATATGTAACAGGTAGTACAACTTCGGAGAGAGTAATATGGACACTACTATCATGAGATCTGATAAAGTGCGCGACAGTAAGTTTTTCTTAAAGTTTTGTTGCTGTGAAGACGCTCAGAATACCCATAGAGAACCTGACATCAGAACATAAATGATACCGTTTCTAATTAGAGAAAACCTATACAGCCCACACACTAACGTTTGAAAAAAAAACTATGACGTCTACACTTATCGCTGCATACTTTTATCAGGTTTTAAGGTGGTTGCTAATAAAACTTCCGTGAAATGAATGGAAAGTACGTCAAAACACCTGAAAATGACGTAAATATTAATGATCAAATTTGAATATAATGGTTAAAGAAGGTTCCGCGTTTGTCTAAATACAGTTGGTTGAATAAGGTGCAGTTAATCCGCGAACCTTTAAAGACTGTTTGCCTATCCTGAGCTTTATATTTCAGTCAGAAGCATCGAAGTACTAGTATACAGCGGGGCCTCCGTGGCCGAGAGGGTAAAGTCGTTGACTTTAACACTCACTCAGCCCCTCACCGCGTGTGTCGAATCGCGGCAAAGACATTCGGATTTTCATGTGAGGAAGCCTTCCAGCTGGCTTGCGGTAGATCCGTGGTTCTACCCGGATGCCTCCGTGCATTTGGGCCTTCCTCCACCTGTAATTAGCTGGACGTTGCTATATGACTGAAATACTGTCGAAGCGACGGTAAACTCAAAAAGTCAAGTCAAGTCACTAGTATAAAGCAGTTCTTGATTTGCTCTATAAGAATCCTTCCCATGCGTATGCTCCGAACTTTGAATTTCAGAAATGGCAAGTACGTGTAGAACGGATCAGATGACATTTGGAAAAATCAAGAGAATAATTTTGAAAAAGCAAATTGAATATATTGGAAGACATTGGGCAAGACATAAACTACGTGCGTCACCTTGCCGCACTAGAGTTGCAGACCAATGCAGACAAAACGTATATGATTAGAACTTTATATTCACGCCAGTGTAATAGAGTAATAAAGCACGAATGTGATTCTCAGAGATATGGGGTCATCAAACCGATATCTAGTTTCATTATATACCGGAGAGAAATAAATATGAACGAAAACAATTTACATGCCATGCAATAAATCTCCAAAAAAGACACAACAATCAAAGCCCCTGGTCCGTGTCTGATTTTATTAATCATAATGTGTTTTTGCTACATGGACAGTGCACCAGATCCTTAACCCTGCCCAGCTGTCCAGAAAATGGTCAGTATCAATATTGAAAACACTTAATCACGACGTCAACTGCTTAGCGCCAAAGCAAAACAAATAGCCTGGCTGGTGACACTACACATTTGTGCAAAACACTTTAAGGAACCCAATAGAGGGCTAGTGGATACTTTTATGATATGGTGGCGATAGAGCGGAGATTAACAATTGATTTTTCCGCTATTGTTGGTCAGTGTATTCTCCTATTTGAAGTATCAGGACCTTGGGCAATAAAGTTGTGGTCATTTAATGGTCTCAAATTTAATGGCGAGCCACTTAATACACAGCCATGTCTTCTGGTGAAAGACCCAAACTGAATTTACCTCTGTCCCCTTTAAATATCCACGTGACTACAAGTGAACAGGATCACATGACCACAACATGTTTTAAACAAATTAACGACCCTTAAATTTAATAAAATTAGAAAAAAAAATGTTGAATGAAATTTCAAAAGGACTTTTTTTAATGTTAAGTCTAATTTAGACGATTGTTAACTATACAAGACAACCACGTAAAAATATTAACCGTGAAACATGTATATAATTTGCATTTAAAAAAGCAAATTAATTAGGATTTAAGATCATAAGACACTGGTATCAGACACATTTAAGAAGCACGTGTTCATTTTTTTTAAAATGCTAGCCATACTTACAATACTTACTAATGTCTGAGTTAACTTACTGATAAGCCAATGATGAAATCTAATTGGGACGTGAGTAGGGCAAGAACCATTCGCCACATGCCATTTATTTATGTAGAAGACTAGAGAAGAGTCTGGCCGGGAGTGTTTTTCGAAGGCAGCAAATATCATGTCAGACTCGGTAGGATCCCAAAGACGCTATGTTTATTGATTATACACTTGTCAGCAAGATGTACACTATTTACTCTTCGCACGACATTCTTATTGTCATAATAAAAATGAGTCTGTCTGAAAGCCCTAGGCCTGCAAAACGCCGTCTGACTTGAAAGCAAATAGAAACACCCGTGAACAAAGTTGACCAATTTTAAGTATTTCTACGCAGTACCAATAACGTTTGATTCATCGGTATTGGTGAAAATTAGGCTAAAGTAAGTAAGTAATTAGCGCGAATGCATCGTTGTTGACACCTTGGGATTTTTAATAGCTCTTAAACGCTAGATTAAAATACTTGGTTTAGCCCAGTAAGTACAGAAGATCGAACGAAACAACACGACCGCATGCTAAGTTTGAAGGCTGATACCAGGGACCTCCCACTACATTTCAATTGAAATGGTTAGATCATCCACTTGTATTCATGTCAGTTTAATGCATTTTCTATGGAAAAATAACTGAATATAAATTATTATCTATGCATTATCGGCCAAGTTGAGCGAAGGAAAATGTTCAGGGAGTGTGGAAGAACTTATTGATGGAGCACACAGCCACAAATACAGATATATCTTTTTCACTGTTATCGTCATTTCACTATCGAGAAGCAGATACTTATTAGAACAATGTTACGGACAAGGACTCAAGGATTTTTACAGTATTCATTTTCAAACAAACCTGTTTAAATTTGGATGTGAAAACATGTTTTTTTAAAGGTATAGTTCCAAATTACGCGATGAAAAAGATTGATGAAGACAATACGCATCATTTAGACTTCATCAGCAGTAATTAGGAAGGGTTTGCATTTAACTTCTATTCAAGTAAATGGAAGGTTAGCTCTTATTGGAGTCGTAAAACTTTTCTTACAAAGAGGTTGCAGTAAAAGGTCGATCCGTAATTTCCTGACCAAATGCTTCACCGGACATACCTAAAAGGTGCACAATACAGACCAATTGTACTTTTTTACAGACTCACATGCAAGACAAAGCTTTAACCCAACTTGAGATTTAAAGAGGGATACAATTGACAGGAGGCAAATTTCAGCGGTCACCCACATTATCATTTCCATGAAGAGATTGAGTAATGCAATATATGTGTGAAAAAAGATATGTAATTGCCACTGATTTTGAAAAATATATCTTCAACAGTGCCATTCAAGGAACCAATATCAGGATTGAAGTCATTGCCTGAGCAGACCAAACACTGGTCGCCAACAGGCGAACAGACGCGTGCACCGGGAAGCAACTTAACAACACAAGAAGAAGATGTATAAACAAACAATAACGTATGAATTAAGTAAAAAAAAAAAAAATAAGTAGGCGTGACGTGTCTCTCCACCTATTTTTCTGAGGTTTTAGACAACAACTGAGGCGAGCATATTTATGAGAAGATTAGGGCTATTGAGGGCTAGATTACGGATGTTTTCTGAATCAGACCCCTAGCGAATAACTAACGTTGTAACTGTGTAAACGATAAAGATAAGAAGATTCCCGTGTGCTATCTCTCAGTTTTAACAAGCAGTACCTGGAGTATCTCAGCGATAAACTAACACCAAACATATTCACTTGTTACCACACTTCTAGTCACTCTCGATTTACCTGCACAAGTTAAGTTTATTTACACACCTATCTGATTTGCGTGTGACTACAATATGACCGTATAATTGATAATTCAGCAAGAATATATGAACCGTAAAATCGTTCTCAATAAGATTTGTGTCTCACTTTTCCATTTCAAATTCACTCAGATTGTTCCGTTATATTTCTAGCGACACAATTAAACTTATATATTTAAGTGGCATACATCGTATATAATAGCTGTTTAAAATAAAATTGTTATATACATGAAGTATAAACAAAGACAACACCTAGTTAATGCACTTGATTTTTTATTTTATTTTCTGTTAATGCGTCGTTTCCAACTAATTAAATGTACACTTAGCAATTAGAGAATGTCATGAATGTTTTCTGCACCGCTTGCCTCTCTTGAAACTGCATTAATTAATGCGTGTGTACATCATTTATGAAACTCGTCATAGAGTTAACAAGACAAGTTAATCTGGAAACTTCTGTGCAGCGACTAGTCAACAAAACATGAAACCATCGCCTTGTTCGGACACACAGCTGGCATCCATTAAATAAGCAGAGAGCAATTCACCCGTTATCATTTAAAGACGTCGGGCGTCTCATAGCGGAGTATATACGGTAGAGCAGCGCTACACTGATAAAGCGTCAATCAGACAATATGCTCTAGGTGTCCGTACTAACAATTTATATCAACAATCTTAACCCGTTGGAGAGCGCTGCCTTTTCTGTACTAGAGTTGTCTCCCTTACATTGTAAAGCGTCTAGTAATTGTCGCGTGCCACTAGGAGATCAAGAGCGGAGCACAATCAACCCGTTTGATTAATGGGTCGGAGGCAATATCTTGTTTACTGATTATACTGCGTTTGAAATAAATATCACGGGTCTCGTTGTATCTTGCGGTAAGATCGACGAGGCTCTTAAAGACGTGAGTAAGGACACGAGAGGTCTTCAGTGTACTTGTCAGATTTAAATAACTAATTAATTGCCATTCATACAGCACGCATGTTTTTAAATGATACATTTAATGTTTATTTATCTGGGTGGCATATATTACGCGGGCGATGTTCATTACCTAATTAGGGCTGTCTGACAGTGGAAAGGGTGACGGAAAATTGTTTCGATACCCTCACACCCAAAGTATCGGGCCACGAGCGCTAAACAGACAGGGGGGAGGGAAGACACTAGCTGCGGTAAGGAGAGGTCATCAAATCGCACCGGAATGTATCGAGCCTGACGGATAATCACCACTTTGTCAGAAAGTTGCTCCAAATATGAGAGCAGGATAACCTGCTGATTCAGACCGATGAGGCGGTGAATGAGGTTGTGATTGATCTAATTGGTGAGGCTGATGAGCGCTCCACGCTGCTGCCAGTAGAACTTGTCAGCGTGCCCAACACAATGCCGTGTTTTTGTGTAGAAGTTCACCGATTATTGATTTGTATAACGTTCATCGCACATGTGTGATTAAGATGCGGTTAATGTTATTTTCTCCTGATGAAAATCCGGACAAATAGCAATAGAGTCAGTCAGTCAATCTGTCAATGGTTGGGATAGAGAGAGACGGCGTAATGCCTTGCTCCTGTAATGGTCCCCGCGATGTTGGCATGACTGTGATCGCTTATACATTACATATAAATCTTCTTTTTTTTTTTACAAATCTGTCGTAACTACATGTAATTATAACAATGAAAACAACAAGGAAATAGAAAAACACGCACAAAAGTGTTTGCATCAAACCGCTAGAAGATATCTGCATATAATGGATAACTATCTAAGAAAGTTAAACACTTGTAAATATTTAGATAAACGGCATTATCCCAAGGAACATCGCTATCGCTATCAACGTATGTATCTATTTAAAACATCTGTATGCTTTCTGGTACATAGACCTATACTACACTATAAGACGGCCCATTAATTGTTCTTTGAATAATCAAGTTAGACGGATTTAACTACGAAATCTGGGGGCTGTTAAAAGCTATGATAGGTATGCGGTTCGGCGCAAAAAAGTTATTTATCACTATTGTGGTGTAGCAGCACAAAGAGGAAAACGGTTTGTATAATCCATTACCAAAGTAAACATATTTACAAAGGCAACGCGAGCGTAGTAAATTGACGTACAACTCTCCCTATCAACCGCCGTGTTCCGGTATATCGACGAGTAAACAGCGAGTTCATGAGGGCGCCAGATTTGAAACGCTGTTTTTTTGCCGCGTGCTTGATGTACGTTATCTTGGGACGTGGTTTATGGGTTAATTCTGCACCGTTGCAGCGTTTTCGTTGCATTTTTCTCCAATCTGATTGTGCATATTGTTGCTTGGAGACCCCATGCAGTTGTAACCAGTGTTTGCTTTGTATTTTCAGAATCGTTATCTTAGGCAAACTCCTTAAAACTTTGACCTTTGCGTCTTTCTATGTACAACTGTTAAGCTGGGGGATTTTTACTTACGGAGACATTCAGATGTATATCTATACATGTATGCACTAGGAGAGGATCTGTGATTGAATACTGCGATTATATTGGCAGGTAAGAAGTACCAGAAAATAACATGAAAAAATGATTAAGCCGACAAACACAATTTATATTTAGCAGACCATAATGTTTGAGTATGTTTGTGTTTGTTTTTTTTGTGGTGTGGGTGGTTGGGGGGGGGGGGGGGGGTCCACGACTGTTCCCCCTAGAAAATCTGAAGAAAAAATGGGTAAGTTTGTTCGTTGTTGTTTTTGGAAATCATTTTAAGAAATTAAAATTTAAATTAAGGGCACCGTAATTGGAACATAAAAACCAACACGTTGTGGTCTAGCTAGTGTTGACAAAGTTTGAGTCAGTAGTTCTGATTTCAATTAATTATTCCCGTGTTAACGTTAATAAACTATAGAAAACAATACTTAACGTTAATAAACTATAGAAAACAATACACGTGAAATACAGATCTAGATCCGGGACTTAATTCTTCAAGCATTAACGTTAACACCTTATTATTCAGGTCTTAATTTTATTTCATGGATAAACACTGATTTTAAACCTTTTCGGGAAATATAGACTCTTGCTACTGTAAAATTCAACAAAACTGAAGAATATTTTGACAAAGGTCCTTGAACGCACAAATATCAAAGATACTCTCCCTAATTGTCTTTTCAATAACTTATTCCCAATGCGTAAAAGCGTGATCCTGAGAGAACGAATCCAATACCATTTTCGGAACCTATTTATATACATTTAGTAAGCTATATCTCTCAGCCGTTCTGCGTCCTATCCCAGCTTTTACCCTATACGAGACTTTTCGGTCTCTAGAAAACACTAAAACACAACGATGTTTTGTCTTATAATGAGCCATTTGCCCTGTATTAAGATCTTGTAATGGATTCGGAGAGAATCAAATGATTTACGACCATCTGTGGCATACAGAGACAAAGCTTCCCGTTTCTGATCAATATTTACAAATAATATATGGCACCGAAAGCTATAGTCGAATTTGATTTCACTGTAATCACTTTTATCCATTTTGCGATACGTCTCCTAAGTGTGACGTCGCCTCAGCCGATGTAGGGAGTGTCCTCAGGAAAACTGGTGGGTTCCGTAGCTTTGCTTCAATACATTTTCAGGATATTTTAAAATGACGCATTTCTTGTTAAAGCTGGTTTTCTAACCCGTTGCAGCGTGTTGATATTTTTTTATATTCGTCGTGGGTGTGTGACTGCTCCTGTCTTCATAGGATTGGGTGTCCTGATATAATTGCCCTTCTATTCAGACATAATGCAGTGTTTTCTAACTTTTAAGAGAGATGGCGTGTCACCTCAATGCAGTATCGGACCGTATACAAGAGACAACTCATGCCAAGATCGACATATCGGTCTTGGAACGTCCCTTATATATGCATATGTATTTGCAGGGTTCAGGCGAAGGGTCTATAGATACCGATTTCAACGGTTGAGTGTAATGTCGAGGTAAGTGATCAAATCAACGACTTTCCGCCACGGAGGCAAACCCTCTACCACTAAAAATCACCGTGTTCAGTTTAGTCCTGTTTAATTAAATACCAAAGTTGTCTGAGTATTTCATAGTATTATCTTTACACCAGCAGCTTAAATGCACAAGCAATTCTTTGTTTGGGGATATTTTCCTTCCGCGAGTTTCTTGGTATCACAACTAGATTTTAGCCATGCATTCGTATTTAAAAGGAAATCGATCACCGTGTTTTATTTTGTGAGAGATCTTAAGATCTTATTAATTAGTGGGTTGTTAGAATTAAATTAATGCACCGTATTTTTATATCAGAGAAGCAATCCGATTGGAAAATAATTACTTTACATTGGTTACAGAGAATCTAATGCCACTGTATTTACTTTCATTTAAGATAATATTGGTGATAGAATCAGATGGTCTTAGCAAACAGAATAAAAGCATGGATGTACTGTTGCACACTTACTTTACAAAACACAGTTAAGATACTTAAACCCCTAATTAGACTTTTCTCTACCACTAATTAACAATTAACCTCTTGGGCAACGCAAATAAAATTGCAAATTATTTCTACCTTTACTGAAATGATTTTTGTTCAAGTTAAAGTCAAATCTCTGATAGTTTATTAAATTTTACGTATGCTTTTAAAAGTATTGTACATCTATCTATATACATGTACATATCGGACGTGCTTATAGATTCATCATACACATATTGTTATTTGTTTTTGCTTATTTCAGTCGGTACATTATATTTGATCATTAAGACAAACATGATAAATGCACTTGGAAAAAATACATTTGTTTTGGAAGGAAGGATAGACAAAGCCGTGGACCCTTTGTCATTACCCTGTGATTACGAGTTCAGATGAGCAATTATATGATGTGATCCCAAAGAATCAGGAATTTCCATTGTCTCCGTATCCGGTCCCACCATCTGGTCCGCAGTTTTTGGACTCATTATCATCGCGATGAAAAATCACTTGCATCCATAACGTCCCTATTCTCTACGGCTGTTGACCAAATACGGAAGCTGGGAACACATCAGCGAGCGGGCAATCAAATGTGTTGCGATCCTGTCGTTTTAATTTGTATTTTATCATCGGCGACAAAACCCTTTTTCTAGGGTGAAATAATAATATACATGTGTACCCATTATATATAATAAAAGGCAATACTGCAGTTGTTTTTCTTCACATTAAATTTCTTTAAATGAAAATATTTGATAATATACTATATTTATTGTTAATACACTATATTTATTGTTAATGTGAATTTTAAACGTCAATAAACAAGTAACATTTAAAACGTGAGCTATTAAGTAGAATTTCGAGAGGGCAGTGCCACTTTATTGACAATTAATGGTTATCAGTACGCTGATACTCTTTGACTTATTTTTTACATGGACCCATTGAGACACAGACAGTCCCGCCGAAACTGTGGACGCACGTCGCTCCCTGCCGGACATAAGGACCGCCTCCTGATGTTTATGACCACCATGGCAACTGTGGGAGTTAATTCAAATCGGTAATTCTCTTGTCATTACTTAATTTGGTTGAAGCAAAGGCCATATTTCGCAGCCCAGAATATTAAATCAATACATTGATTGATTCATCTCTATACGTCGAGTTAGCATTGTTTGACGTTTGCTATTGTCGAAGAGAGTTTAAAAAGCACTTGGCATAAGGCTACAGATGACGGCGAGAAGGAGAGAGCGGCCTTGTACTGGAACCGTACTGGCTCATTTGAATGTGTCAGTTTACACATAATCAACATAACTGTCAAGTATGGGAACAAAGGGCATTAGATAAAGCTATTTTCAACGGGACTATCTGGTCATTTATTGTTTATTGTAACCGAAACGTAAAACATGCCATATTTTAAAGATTGTGTGAATGAAATGAAAAGGGAACTAAATGATTAATTGTATAAATATCCTCAGATCAAAAGACCTCTACATGCCGTTATTGACGAGTAAATCGAGATATTAAGAGCACAATAATGTCCTGTTGTCATTCTTTTAAATAGGAGAACGGAATTTATGAAGCATCCATGATCCTCATAGCTAATAATCATATTGATCTTGAATTCTATGTAAAAATAATAGAAATATTAATACATGTACATTTAAAGAGATTGTTTTCGTGTTTTGCAACGATTTTCATCATAATTAACAATCATTACAACAGATTATATTACAATGCTACTTTCTGAAATATGTTAAAATTTAATACTACCAGCTTCATCCGGTTGGCTGATAAATAAATAGATAGATTTACCGTCGCTGCGACAGAATTTCAGTCATATAGCGACGTCCAGCTAATTACAAGGAGGAAGACCCCCATATCTAGAACCAAGACTTCACTTTCTTGAGTTTTTTTTTCTTCCCTTTTCTGTCAGATGCAACGAAAACCTACTAATACTACACTCACAGTATTCAAACGGGACATTATTTGGTTCATTCCTGCCAAGTTTGGGTTCAGTTAGTTTACCACCTACTTGACCCAACACACTCAACTGAACTCCTGGACATAGAGATCTATTTGGTTTGTCCTACTCTCATGAGGTGATTTTAGCGTTTGATAAGAATAATTTGAAGTTGACTGCCCGCAACTGAGTGGAACATTCTATCTTCAATTGAAATATAATTTATGATGCTAGTTGCCAACGGATATCACAATGGCAAAAGTTCACTATATGGAAGGATTTAATGAATATCATAATTTTCTTTGATAAAAAATTCTTGGTGCCAAATGCGATGAATTTGGTATGGAATTTAAGTTACAGGATATTCCTTAATACTGAAAGGTTTACTCGGCTCTCCAAAAGGACCAGAGGAGCAAGAACCTACTGCATTATACATACATTTACTTGTCCTATATACCAGGAACCTATCTGCCACTGAAGGAGACGTCATTTTATGTCCTGAAGTGAAAAACTTCAAGTCTGCCGTCGTCCCAGATTTAGACAAGTTTAACTCCAGTTGATTAAGTCTACTGCTGGAAAGATTACGAGGTTCTCCCTGGACCATCTACAGGAAGCACCGTGTCTGTGACTGAATCATCTGAACGCTTGCTCCGGGTGGTTTCAAGCTGTTACAGACACAGATGTTGATACGCCACTGTCTTCTGTTGCTGCTGACCAGAACCGTGCTCGATCAAGAACCAAGCGATGGTAATAATTTACCATACTGTTGCAGCCTGGGGTGAGGTGGTGAAATATTGTTCAAGACTTTTGGTGTTTCTGAGATAATGCGTCTATGTCTCTGAGCCATGCATACACATGGCGGACTTGGCCACTTGTAAGAACTCTTCCCGAAAGGATGGCGTGATATAAATTAGTCTCAGTTTTACTATCAGATTACGATTTAAAACATTCAAACTGCTTTTAGACCTTTATGTTGAAAACTGGGAATAAGAAAACGGGTTTGCTTGAATCTGCACACATACACACACAAATAAATGGACATGTGCACATAAAATAATTCAATAAATAAAACCGGAAAACAAGAATACAACATTCTTAAGTAAGAGTAACCACACCATGAAACTGGAGTGGGGAGATATACAGGATTCTTGTAGTGACTTGATGCGCTAGACCAGACTAATTAAACTGGGACCAAATCCCAAGCTTTCCTGAAATATTGTGATCTATAACCCTAACCTCTAGATATACCGATTCTGATTTCTAAAATGAGGGCCCCTGGACTGCCATGGAGCACTCCTATTGGATCTAAACTTTATTGCAAATTATTGCTTAAAATGATATATGAGAGGTCCAATGTATAAGTTTTCTACAATTCTATGTGTATTCTATCTGTACATATGACATACACACCTTAACTTTCCGTTTTATTTCCTGCCACATTAATCAAGTCTGAATAGCCATATTTCTTGAAAACATCCAGAAAACACTGGTACAGCTACTTTCTACGGCTGACAGGTCTTTTAGAAAGTTAAGATTTTTTTGTACCTATCTCTGACGTGTCTATGACATTTACATGTCAAAATGAACATTTTTATCTGGGACACAGTCACTCTGCCACCAACCAGTGCACTATATTTCCTTATGTATAAAGGCTATGTTTAGTGCCATTTAAATTAACATGATCTATTTTATTTTATGAAATCATTACCTTATATTGCAATTTTCCATCAGAGAACAAATATATCAAAAAGAAATGGGACTCTTCTATTTTGTTTGAGTTTATTATTGGTGTTTAGCAAACTAAGAGTAGTATAGTTATATGCCATAGTCATCTTATTATTTCATTCCTCTACCAGTGTGTACATTTGCCAAAAAGGGGTTTAAACTTCAGTAACTGTTTCATTTACTGAGAAAATGTAGTGAGTATACTCATATAATACACACACAAACCTGTAGAAATAATTTGCCAATAATAAATGTACATTCAATCCAGGTATTTATTATACATCTACAAGATGGACATGTTATCTATTTTCAACCAAAATGTATGCTTACATGTTTGGGAAAAAAATCCATCGAAAGTTAAGCTGGATTTAAAAAAAATCAAATTGGGCAAAGGCGATGAAAATATCTAGTGAGCTGCCAGCGTATTCAATAATCATGAATAGTTCTGTTCTTAGAAGTATAAAAAGTGGTTAATGCAGAACTATGACATCTGCCTCTTTATTTTTACAACTGTTTGGTACTAAATTACCATATTTTTGCATCAAACCCTTAATTTAATTAAATGGTTAGATATAACTTCAGCCATTAAATTTGGTACCTAAAAAGACTTGATAAAAAAAGATTGAGATATTCATTGTACACATAATTGCTAAACCAGAAATATGTTATAATTTACTTACTTTTAATAGAGGGATACATTTCCCCATGAAGAATATGCATAATTTTCCCCCTTTCTGGTAATTCTCAGACTTAAGCATGGAGATGGATTAAATAATCATGTAGGATGCAAACTTAACTCATATATATCTCCACACAAAAAATAATGAATGTATTGTTTTTTAAACTAGGACAGTCATGGTAACTGGTTAATGTTGGAGACCTCAACCTGCATAGGTCATGTACTGAACAGATGATCTGTATGAATACCCCAACAAACATATGAATGGTCTTTTGGATATTTGTTGTCAGAGATTTACGGTGGCATACACCTGATCGGTCTTTTGGATGTCTAAAAGACATATACAGCTTTAGACATACATCTATGCAGTCTTTTGGATATGTTGCCTAAAAATATATATAGATCAACTGCAGCCACATTTTCATCTAAAGTTTCTTGAACTTTTACAGGTTAAAAAAGAAGTCTAACTGAAGTTTTGATTTATGTGTAGTCTAACTTACTACCAACTCTTTCCTTGGGGTATATATAATAAACAAACTGAAAATGATGAATAAGCAGGGGTCGCAATTTTCTCTGCACTAACAAACTTGCTTCATTTATTAATGTCAATTTGCATAAAGATTTGATGCTTATTTGATTAAAGATTTGATGTTTAGTTGAATTACGACTTAATGCTAAAAAGATTGAAAGTAGACAGAGTTTCAAGAATATGCTCTATGAAATACAGGATCATATAAATAGTTTGAATTCTTTCATATACTAAATGAAAATCCATAGATGTATATAATTGTAATGGTTAACTGTCTAAGGCACTACTACAGAACAAAAGGGGACAGTACATGGATGCTTTAAATGTATAAGTATCAAACAACCAACAGATTGGCTTACATCAAAGTGATGTCAGTATAGCTGTTACAGAAATATAGTTAGCCTTTAATATACTTAAGCAGCTCAGAAGTCTTTATTTTCATTAAATCAAAGGCTGAGATACTCAGGCAGTGTGACACAGGCATTGGCTGGGATTTTATTTCAGTAATTATAGCTTCAGCCATGTCGCCAATGTCCTCATAATTACTCCACTGATAGTTGTCAGTGTACCGAGATAAATCAATTGTATGCCACTTGGACCAGATATGGTGTACTTTCTATCAGCAAGTACATGGCTTGTACAGTAATGTTGACAATCCCAAATATTGATATTGTTAGCTGGAGGAGTCACAGCAAAGATGCAACCGGTGGCCGACTGTCTTAGCGTGGCTTGAACAATATTTACAAGTCGGAACTGTAAGATGATTATGTCAAATGATCAAGTTGAGAACAGAATGGTGCACCGGGGTTCATAAAAAAGGTTTAAGAGAGATTAAGAGAGACATTGTAGTTATCAAAGTAATCAATCGAGAAATAAGAGAGAAGAGAATAGAGAAAGTTGTTGAATTAAGAAGTGTATTTTGAATATTAACAAAATTAATATATAAAATAAAACCCTAATTGCTTACACATTTGTATCAAAATTTTGATATCAATACACAAACTATAATCACCAGTTTATGAGAATGCTGAACCAAGTCACAAATACTGAACCAAGTCACTATTAAACATACAAACAGGTATCTGGAGAAATGTGATGGAACAAACACAGCTTCACCAGCCTTTAATTATACGATATTCAGTATGTTCTGTTTTGAAAATAAACATCCTGTTCCTAAACAACTAAACATTTTACAAGTAAAATTTTTTATACTTTACAAAATTCTTTGTTTCGTAAAACTGTTGAACATTATTCTTTTCTTCACAAAACCTCTAAAATGCTTTTAAGCAAACTAATACATGTATAATTCTCAAGTCTGTCCAAAAGAAAGAATCTTCTAAAGAAGTGACATTAACAAGATATTGTTCATGTAAATCAATTTCAATGTAAATTCCCATGACAGTGTTGGACAGTGTTGAAACACATGGATAATACACATTTATTTTCTTTCAAAGGAACATTTATGTACTTAACAGTAAATTTCACTGTAAATTTATTCTTTTCACTTAGGACAATTTGATAATATGTAAAGGAGAGTTATTGATTGATAACATAATATTTAGATCTATGCTTTCTTACCAATAGTATGATAAACAAGAAGTAAAATCACTGATGATGCTGAATACCCTCAGATACCGCTTTGTCAGGACAGTCTTGAGAAATATAACAAAGGACAATAACTCTTGCAAATTCAAGCAAATCATGATGTGCCAACAATATGCGCAACCTAAGGCTTGGTACTTATCGGTCTTGTAAAGTTTAATCAAAATCCGACCAAAGGTAGCAGAGAAATAGGGCAGACAAATATTGTCTACATACGAACGGACCAGCCCAGAGATGAAACTCCAATATAGTCTCCATATACCTTCGTATCTGGAAGTATACTTATTGATATGCTCCTTGATATTTCATACCATCTTTAAGGATTATGACATCAAACCTTAGTTTAAAAATCGTACCTGATATTATGTTGTAAGTAACTCAGTAAGAAACAATGAATGTTACACTGAGTGTATATTTAAAAGCTAATTGATTGCTGGACACATGTGAGGTTAAACTTCAGATCATTTTTATTAATTTATTACAGTCATGTGTTTAATGCTGTTAGTAAATAATTAAAACAAATGCAATAACATATTGCTTTCAGAAAAAATATATTATAGAGTTTATTTTGAACATATATTAATCACACAAAGATATATATACTGTGTAAAAACTTTCTTTGTGAATTGTTTGTATTCTACCAAAATTCTGCCAAAAATAGAGTTATATATATTATCTTTTTCAAAGACACACCTCTTAGATAATTAGCCCTTCAATTTCTTGTATTCTGTCCAAAAATACATGCAATAATATGTACAGTGTGGCCATACCACATGGTATATGATGTCATATTTTAACCCTTTCCCTCATATATATAGACTCATTTTGATGCACCCAATAGGTACCACATAAAGCCTGATCTGCAGAAAACCACAGTTAAACCTTACCAAATTTAATTATAAAGTCCTCATTTTCAGACCACTGAGGAGCAGCGAACAGCATAAAACCTGATCAGCCTACCAGTTACTCGCAGGCTGATCTGGTTTTATGTTGTTCGCATAGGTCTTTTCATGGTGTCCTTTATGAGGGAATGGGTTAAACTATCACAAACAGCATTATTTGTTTCGATTTGAAAAAAAACCCTGCTGTAAGTATCTTATTTATTCACAAATTTTAATGGGATATACTGCATGCCAAGCAGAAAACTGTGCACTATACAAAAGTCCAAATGATTCTTTTGTCAGATGTACAGTATTTCCTAACATTCGGGAAAACATTATAAGCTATGTGCTTTATGTGGCACAATTTTCGTCATGCACATGCACTATAATTTATAATGCTTTTTCAAAGAAACACCTTGTAAATGAATTGACCCCAAAATTCTCTGTCTTCTGCAAAACACAAGATGTGTGATTTGTTTCAATACACATGTCTCTGACTTGGCCCACCAGTGACTTGACAAATAGCTAAGACAATGATCCAATTCCTAAGTTATTGCAATGTCCTTAAAATGTCTGGGCTGTACTTCCACTTTTTTTTTATTTCCGTCTTCCTTTATACATTTTTCTCCAATAACATTGTCAAGACACCCTTTTTGAACTTAACTTCATTTCCTGAATAACAGCTTTTGAAAATGGTATCAGTTTTTTTTTTTTCTTTCTAAAAAATGAGGTATTTGCAGACTGCTTATTTTTCAGAAAATAAAGAGAATTGGAACCTAGACATAAGCTTTGCTTCTTTCTTGCTTTATACAACAGGGCGACTTGCACCAACAATGTTTCCCAGGATATAGTTTTTGTGTGGTTGATTTAGTAGGGTTTTGATTAAAATTTATCTCAATCTTTCAAGCAAGTGAGAAAGGAAAATAAAGAAATCAGCTAGCAAAACGGACCTTATTCTAAAAATCGTCTCAAATTAAAATGTCACTGCTTGACCATGAGATTCAAACTCACTACCCCTACAAGCAACCATCCGCAATAGTGGTACAAAGGAATTGCCTTCAACAGTGATTTGCGATTATGGCTACCTAAGTAATCTATTTTAAGAATGAATTGAAAGATGAAGTAGCAGAAAAATAAGTTCAGCTACAACTGGGATGGTATATGCAGATGTGTATATAGGGTTCCTGGCTACAATAATGTAAGTTAGGCTTCCAATAATAGTAACTGTTGTTCTTTTTAAAATCCTATTGTGTTCTTTATGTTGTATACGGTAGTTAGGAATATTTGGTTGCATTAAAAAGTTGGTATTAACCAGGACAATTTTACATCCATTTGTCTGAAAATACAAACTTGCAATATCTGTTCAAGTGTCCACAGAGATGAGTCTTTTAACCTACTTTTATTCTCTTCTAGATATTCTTATGAAAAACACATTCAATAAATGTTTGCCTTTAAGGTTTTTTTTTAGTTCCTCAACATAGAAACATGACAGGGTTTTTTTTAATTACTAAATTCATTTTGACTCTTTACAATGCAAATAACTTCTTGTTGGAAGCATTAAGTAAAATGGGTGAAATTGACACCAGCACCTGAGGCTTCAGTTATACAGCTTCAAGCCAGCAGAAGAGGTGCACATGTGCTGTGGGCCGGACTGGGGGATTTAGTGGAATGCAACCCAGCAGGACCAGGCAGCAACAGACTGAGAGGGGAACCTACCTCTATCCGGATTCTTAACAAATAGACACATTAATAAGGTCTGGAAAATTACTAGGCTGACTGCTCCTTGGTGACAATACAATTGAATCTCCATCAATCAATATACTCTCTCACACACACCTATATATCAACTTACATACAATAAACCATGGCTGTCTCAGTAACTGGAATCTGTCTATTGCCACTGCCTTTCCTGCTGGAAGACAAGTCTATTTAAATTGTTGAGAGAGACGAAAAGATTTATTTTCATTTTTATGTGTGTAACTTTCTCCCCTATTTTTAGACCATTACTGCATGGACACAAAACTTACTAGTCTTCATTTCTGATGGTAAAGGTGACTGTTTCAAACGTAAGGTCCCTGTCTCAATATGGTCATAGCATCCTTAGACTGCAAAGTGCATGCACAAAATATGCTTTCCGAACAAAATCTGAAACTGGTTACTTTAGTCTTGGTGTATCATTTTTAATACTGATGTGTTAGTTGTGAGGTCACATGTAGTTCATATCAAAACCTGTCCATTAAAAGAGAAACTCGTAACATTTTCATAAATTTATAAGCAAAAGGCAATATCTATATACATGCATTTGATATAATTAAACATAGTAAGTAAAGCAAGCGACATCTGTCGTTGTTTTTTTCTTTTTTCACTAAACTTGCTCATCTATGAATTAAGTTAATCAAAAGGGCCAAGATGGCCCTGTGTCGCTCACCTGAGTAAGATGGCTGTGTTAGGCATAATGACAAAAAATCTGGCATCTAAAGTGTTTTTCTAACATTTGACTAAGTTATATACATATTGATCCTACCTGAATTTGCACTCAACTGGGAATTCATGCAGTCATCATTCATATCAAGTTTAATGAAGACTGGGACAAAAATGTAGGCCTCTAGAGTGTTCACAAGATTTTTCTAAGATTTGACCTGGTGACCTAGTTTTTGACCTCATGTGACTCATTTTCGAACTCATTCAATATATCAATTAGACAAACATCCTGACCAAATCTAATGAAGATTGGGCTAAAACTGTGGCCTGTAGAGTGTTCACAAGGTTTTTCTAAATTTTGACCTGGTGACCTATTTTTGACCCACATGACCCAATTTCAACTCATCCAGATATCATGTAGACAAACATCCTGACCAATTTATGAAGATTGGCCAAAAAATTTTGACGACACAACGGACAAAAGGCGATCACAAAAACTCACCCGAGCACAAGTGCTCAGGTGAGCTAAAAATGTTACAGATACTTCTTCTCAAGTGCTGGCCCATTCCTGGCAAAGAGAATTCCTTTGACTGACAGACTTAGAATAACTATACAAAGATATATCTTTAAGCAAACAAGCTGGCAGGAAATGACAAAAGCAGCTGTAAAAAATAATGTAAGTTACATTATTACAATAACAGCACAAAGTACAAATAATGGTAGATCAAACAAAACAAAATACTAGTGGACTGAAGTTCAAATCATTTTTCTTCAGACCAGTGAGGAATAAAATATATGAAGCTTATATACATACATGTAGATGTTAATATATTGCGTGCACTGTTAGAACATATAAGCACTGCCAGTTAATATTTTGCTTTCTACAAGCATTATCCACGATATCTATTATAAATCATTAGTCTGTCCAGTCATCCATTGACACAAGCTTCACTCAATATTTAATAAGCTTTTCATTAGGACTGTCATATGTCAGAAATTCTGAGGTCAGTCATAAAACATCCCCATGAGGGTTATAATATATATCAATACTTTCATATCACACCCTAGTCTCCAACAGATCACAGTAATATGGTAATATATATCCTTTAAACATAGGTTTGAAGAAACACATTTAATAGACAATCTGCCTCAGAATTGGGAGGTTGTGGGTTCAATCCCTGGCTACGACATACCAAAGTTGTAAAAAACGGCACTGGTATAGCTCCTTTGCTTGGTGCTCAGCATATAAAGGTAAGTACTGGGACTGTGTGTTATCATGTCACATGCCTAAAGTATGATACTGCCATATGGGACAATATAGACTGAATATACATTACAGATCTATGATATCTCTGTTTCTGAGTTCCAAACATTAATACCAGATAACATTGCAATAAATATCTATATATGACAATAATAAACAAATAAACAAGTTGGGGACCATGGTTTTAACCTTATTGACTTTTAAAGATGCATAATACATGTAATTGAGTGCATACTATAGACCAGCATATTTCATATTCTACATTCTGTATAAACCCCATTAAATCTATGTATCCTACCACCAGACTCACATTATGGTATAAAGTGCCTATCAAATAAACTTAGCTTTATACTAATTTATGATTTTTTATATATTCTGACGTAATCTGTGACTACTTTCTTGTTTACTTCATATATGACATCAGGGAGTCGAAGGTCGTGTGATCGGATAGTTTGTTTATGTTATGTTCTTTCTTTCATTTTTCCTGTGTATTGCAATGAAATGATAGGATTAATAGAATACAAGGTAAGTGTTGAATAAAGATAAGTTTATCCTGCTTGGCTTGAAAAATACAGTTTCACAGTTTAGTTATCGCAGTTTATTTTTCTAAGCCTCACAGGATACAGTTATCTTTAATCAACACTTTCCTAGTATTCTCTATATACATGACTATTCTATGGTCTATCAGAAAATAACTCAATTGTAGGTATATAAGGACTTTTATCACAAACATGTACAACACACACTGATACATGTCATTTCCTACATAAATCTATTCATGGAACCTAACACCTTATATCACATATCAGTAGGTTACAATGCCACTGATACACAACAAAATTTACAAAGGTGAACACTGATTAAATATCTGTGACTTGTATCACTGTTCAAAAACAAGTTATGTCTCCCTATAAAAAAATACATAGTACATAATTAAACACACACACATACACACGCACACATGTAACTATTCACAAATAAAACAAAACTGTGACAATGTTTTCATTCAATAAAAATAAAAAAATAAAATGATTTTCATTATCGATACATATTAAGTTCA
>CM037777.1:3198877-3248877 GCA_021229015.1 Solen grandis
AGAAAACCCATCTTAAAGGATTTATCATTACTAGTTGTTACTTTTTTTTTTTTACAAAAAGACAAAACGTTCTCAAATTGTATACTCTCTTTTCTCTGCCTACTCTCTCTTCTCAAATACTTTTATCCAGATTTTTTTTAATAGACATTTCTTTTCATTATAAGGAAACATTACATATGTATCCTAATTATGGACAATTCAAAAGGTGGTTAAAATAACGGTTTGTGAAAAGCAAATCTCAAAAAATAGCCCAGCTTTCATTTTCCTGATCCATTCTAGATTTTCTTTGTAATCACAACTGTTTCTGCATTCAAACTGTGCCTCAACTGTTTTGTTCTGGTTGTCTTCCACATTTTTACTACGACAAAAAATATGAAGCATTACATGAGAGAGACAAAAAACACACAAATGAAAATTTGCAGATTCACAGAATGAGAAAGCTGATAGGAATTCATAATGATGATCTGGGTCTTTAATGTGAATGAATAAGACAAAAATCTGAAGGTAAATTCCAAAAAGTGAGTTATTGTCAAGAACAGCATGGATGGGGGGGTATCTCTGTTTACATAAGATTCAATAAATCAGTTGCTCAAGAGAACGTCATAAATTAATTGTATCCAGTGGAGTTTAATCAATTTGTGAGCTATAATCAGTACACTGTTAAATACATATTTTACTAACTGGCAACCAATCAGCAGGTCTATGTGTAAGACTGACTGTCAAACCAGACTGGCATCTCCCCTGTGTTTCTACGAGGAATGTGCAGAGCTGTAACACCACTGCAATCAATGGTAACAAGGAGAGAGGGCATTAGATGTGTTTTCACAATAAAATTTCTTCAAATCTTCTGAATAATTGATCAGGAGACAGTGTACAGAAATTGATTTCATCTAATAATTGAGTTCAATATTATACATTAGGCCAAACACAGCTAATCTGTAGATAATTGCAAGAGGACTGGAGAAGGATGGAGACGGCAAGCTCTCAATTTCATAAATTAGATATTTTATCCAAAAGCAAACAGTCTCTGCTCTCTTTCCGTGGCCAGTTTCATAACAAATTGCAGAGAACTTTTGGAAATAAACTGTTCCCTTCATAAGAACATGAAAATTCTTGAAAACAAACTCTGCAATACATCTTGCCTTAGATACTGGATGTGCCTGTGATATATGATAAACAAACAACAGTGTTTATTGATAAAATGGTCACTGCTTTCATGAAACAAAGTAATGACCACATTGTTCAAATAATTGATTTTTGTTTTATATGTTGATAGAATGTGTGGTGGATGAAAATGATGTTATCAAAGTTATTTTCTAGTCAGAAACTAACAGATACAAATAAATACATGGTTAATGTACTGCATTAATGGAGATTTCTCTTTCACCCTTAACACACTGATGGCTGTTTATTTCAATTCTTAGATGTTCTAAAATTTGATTATCAAGCAGTCAAAAAATTAATTATCAAGCAGGATACACAAACATACTATTGAGTCCAAGATGATCTCAGAAAGTAATCCATTGAAGTATAATCTGGGTACCAATAAAAGCATGCAGGTATCTCAAAACAATGCCATCCTGGCCACCCTGTACTCCACACCTACATAAAAGTGACTGTACCCTAAACCTAAGGGTCATACTTCTGGCACAGATCAGTGCAGTGTATAGCCTTAGGGTACTGGGAATTGAAAATACTGTGTCAGTCATTTACACAGAGGTGCAGCACAGTACAGTACAGGAGCTGAATAATCAGGAAATGGCCTCAAACAATTAGGTGAACACTCCTTACGAAATGTACCTGAAATCTTCAACACAACCACAAAAGTGGACAGCAGGAACATTGCACTGATGATACCTGATGATATCTTGCGGCAGGGAGAAAGGGGTCAGATGAATCAAACAGGTGGGTTTATGAAATGGTAAATACGACAAGGGCAAATATAATGGTACAGGTAACTTACAATCAGTTATCAGTTTATATGATAAAGTTTACATGCTATACTAGCGTATTTACAGTGTGATAAACATAGCTTAGAGGCAAAAACTTTGTACACCTAGTCCTATCATTTCCTACATGATGCCGGTGACATTCCTGTCCAACCACAACTTTCAATAGGTCAGTCCTCAGATAGAAAAACCACTTCACACTAGTCTAATCATAACCAACATTACTGCTTAAAGGTGCCCTGATCCAGTTTTCATTTCAGCAGTCTATTGTCAGATTTTCACTTACCTGTGCATGGAACACTGAGATCGGATAAAGTTACTAAACCAAAAACCTTGTCTCTCCTAGTCCTATTGTATTGGAACTAGAGATTATGAACTTGTTACTTTGACTGGCAGCCAGTTGAACGACTAGCTAAACATTTATTTATATTAAATAATCCATTGTAGAGTTGTAGGCCACATATTCAGGACAGGTGGGTCAAAGTGTCAACATCGGTAGAAGCACCTGATCTATCAATTGACCTGAAGATTATAGTATGGCAATAATTCATTAAGTAGTGTTGCATGTCCATTAAATCTCTGCTGCTCTATAACTCTTCCTTGTACACTTCAGACAATAAGAATACCGCCCCTGTGTGTGTGAATAATCTGATTTGAAAATTAATATTTCAACTTCAAAAGAGTAATGACCCTTGTTAGATATCGTATCTAAAATATCAAGAGAGAAATTTGCTCATTTATCTATGTAATTTCTTATGTATCCCTTTCATTAAAATTTTTTTTTTTTTTTTAATTTGTTGAAATGAAAATTAAATATTAAATTTTTAAATAAGTATGTAAATAAATTTTTAAATAAGTATGTAAATAAATTTAAAAAATATTTTAAGCAATGAAGTTTGTTTGAAAAAAATATAAAATGACACATCATTTCTAAATTTATTCCTGACTTGAAATCCTTTTGATTTTATCATAATGTACTTTTGATACAACAGCAAGTATTTATTTAATCCTCAGCCCTGCCCCTTGTCTGTGATAATCATCATGTTATATTTGGAAAATGACAGTATCTATCTCTGACATCATATCAGTATTTGAATGTACATAACAAAAGACCTAAAGAATGATGCTTATTTATATACATGTATTTAGAATCAGGAAATACATAGCACCTTGTTCAGTGCTTATTAGAAATGGAAATTTTCAAATAAGTGTTGATCAACAACAATTTGCGTAATTTACAGGATGATGCAGCATATTAATAATTTGTGATAATGTTCAAATATACATGTCGTATCCACGTCTGTATGAATGTCTGACTACAAATAGTTATAGGCTTTGAGATTTAAAAACAAAGAAAAATTCCCATGTAATGAGAGACTTTCACCAAACTTCCCCTGTATGAAAATACAGGTTAAGGGAAAGGCTGTTTTCTTATTTTTCAAAATCCCCACTACTGTACTAATTTGCATGTCTGTAAACACCACCCTAGTACGTTATATCAAGTTACAGTCAAGTGAACTTGTCTCTGGGCTTGGTGGTCCATTGGTTCACAATGATGCTAGGAGCAGGATTCTGTAGCTGAGGGTGGGGTAGATAGCCCTTTTACTGGCACATGTCTGTCAAACATACATATACCTGGGTAACCTCTACTTAGAATTACCTGTGTTCAATTCACTAAAGCTATCAAGATAACAACCCTTCTTAACAGTGTTAAACTAGAACATGTTCATGAACTAAAGATAACTGTTATACAAATTTAAGTCATCTTTAGAAAATCAAAAACAGGTTGTATCCTATAATCATACACACAATTTCAAATTTCCTATAATAATAACATGATGCTTTCCAAGAAATTATTGTATGTATTTGTATGGCACATTCAAGTGTTGGTGACAATATTTCAACGATGCTTCCACAAATAGAAAACCGGTTACGGATCAATCCTTAATAACAGGTCACTTGATACAATATGATTAAATGGAATTATCCTGTACTTTTTTTATTTCAATAACCTTAACCCATAAATAGGATGGCAATGTATTGATATATAATTACAGGATCATTTCTGTGGCTAAATATTAGACCATGACAGTTTCAACACAGGTTTTCAGTTTGCTTTTTTCTGCCTATTTGTAGGGTCCAAATTTCGGACCCATTCCCAATTGAAAATTGGAAATATTTTTGCAAATGGGATTTTTTTTTTCTTTTTTAATTTTACTTTTAAATAGTGTTACAATATGTTACACATACTAAGTGGCTTTTCTGCTTCTTATTAATTCCCAATTAGGTGAAATATGTCGATAAGTATTCCCAATAGGGGGCTACTGAGGTTCCTTTCCCAAAAATAGGCAGAAAACCTCCTGCTTTTATACAGATACATACAATGCATTATAGGAGAAAATGTCCATTTCATGTTTATATGATAGTAACAAAGACTGTTTCAGTGCAGTTGGTACTGATAGATTTGACAACTTCTCTAAATAAATGGGAAAAAAATTTATTGTAAATTTACACAATAAAATTTCTTATGCATGATATATTTTAGTAAAAATTTAACACTGATGAAATGATCTACTGATTTTATGACATTGATTTTTCACTTGAATGTTTTCCACTTGTTTTCAAAAAAAAATTTATTTTATTTAAAAATTTTTTTTAAAATCTGATATGGATATAATTACATATCAAATATTTCTGCAAGTCATGTTAGAGTTCACTTGTTTTCTTAATGTTCAGCTTTAGAAACTGCATTTAAAACATATTTAAAGCTAATTTCTACTTTTCTTCTTAAGTATTCAAATATTATGAGAGGATTTTTCCATATGGAAATTTCATAAAAACAATTGATCAAATATGAATTATTATTATAAAAAGCTCGTTTTTAGGAGAAAACTCCATTAACAGTAAGCTGTTAACTGCATTTATCCACCTTACATTATAACTCTCGGTGAATTTTGTCAATCTTCATGACAAACATCTCACTATATTTGATCATACAGAGGTTAGCTTTGAAATTAGGTAAAATCCCATATGCAGCTTAAAGTTTAGGGAAAACATGGCCTAGCAAGCTACTCTAAGTTACTGTTCTGATGGCATATGACAACATTTCTAGACCATTCAATGCATTCATAAGTTAAAGTAGGCATTCCACTAACTGCAGTAACATTTCAACTTAGGAAAGTCCAGATCTTACTGTACATTAATATGTTACCAGGGTATTTGCTAGAATTCCCTGGTCCCAGGTTTGATTCCTGGTCACCTATGTGAGAGAGTACAGTGGTTGCCCGTACTGGCATATGGGTTTTCTCTGGCTCTCCGGTTTCTTCCCACAATAATGACCACATATGCTGCTTCCAGAGCCATTAACAGTGATTAATATATAAGTTGTGTTAAATTATTTTGTAATCAATGTAATATAAATAAGTTTAAACTTTTTTAAATGCATTTAAGCACTCCAACATTCCATAATACATGTTACAACTCTTGAAAAACCAGATCAGACAGATGACTTGTTACAGAGTTATCACCAGGATTTTGAAACTGAAGCCCTTGACAAAAAGTTCTTCCATGATTTATTCATATAGAAGCTGCACAGGAGCGCTCTTATCCCAACATTAGGAGTCTGTGACTCAATGTAAGAGGTTTAATAGTGAGGACTAAGGGTTTGTTTTGTTGTTGTTGTTTTTTTCATCTGAAAGAGAGCAGCAAAACATCTTATTATCCAGAGATCTTGGCATGTTGACCTGGTTTTATGCTTGTGTGCTGGCCAGGTCATTTTCTAGATTTTTTTGTATTGTATAGGTTTAATTGCAAAATCACTTTGAGTCTGTTACTCATAACTGTCAATCCTGATTTACGCATGCATGTAAAGAAGAATCTATTGATTCTCAGCATGCAATATCTTGAATGGAAATATTGTCATGCAGTTACCTGCAGGGCCACCATGATGAATAAAAGCTGATCTAGGCAATTAGTAATTAATATATGGCAATCAAGGAACTGATCAATTTAAGTTTTCAGGTTAATCAAACCATCTTTCAAGAAATTTTTAAATAAATTAACAATCTTAACCACATGATTAGTATTTAATCTAGATGCATCAACTGTAGGTATGTAGATTTGTAACTTCAAAAAATCATGTTGCTTTTTTTTGGCAAAGAAAAGTAATATAAATCATTAATTCCTTATGAATAAATAACTTTATCATTTTTGCCAAACATCCGAAACTTATTTAATTAAGTCGCATCTTAAATTGGTAGGTAGGTCTCTTGATATATAGTAAATTTTCATTAGAAAAAAAAAAAAAAAGATGATAAGATTTATGCTGGGAACTTAAAATTCCATGTATTTTAAATATCTATATAAAAATACTATAAATTAAAAAAAAAAAAATTTTTTAAAAAAAACCTTAGAAATGTATGACAGATTGTCATAAGATATTAACACCGCTTAATTGGTGCTAATGAACTACTCCATTTCATATGCTACAACTTGTGAACTTAAAGAGACTGTCAATAGAACTGGGGCAAGTAACACCATAAACCATCCCACATCCTCAAGAAACAAAATCTGTCAATATATGTAGGTGTAGGTAGGTGTACACAATGAATCAAGTTTACTTAATAACCTCAGAGATCAACCTTAAACCTAAATCACATATTGTTTAAAGCCAACTAAACCTCGAATGACAATTGCTCCTGACCTTCTTTACGCTTTAAAAACAATCAATACTCAAATCTGATCTCAAAATACAAACTGTCGTGGATAAGGAGACACTAATAAAGGATCTGTGATACAAACATTAAGTATCAATTTCAACAAAAATCTTCATAAATCACTGCACACAGAAATTAGCGTGTAACAGTTGTTCCCCTTTAGCCGTGTAACGGTGCTAATCAAGTCAACTTGTAGCTTAACAGCGATAAAAAGATGAATGAAAACAAGCAATAAACAACCAATACCTCTTAAAATCCGCCTCGGTCTGTACGGATATCTGTATGTCTGTTGCCAAATTGGCCCAGTTGATATCCATAGGTCCTGGATCAAAAATAATTCCTCCGAAGTTCCGTTGACTTCGAATTCAGCGTCCTTTTCTTTTGTGCTAATTTCCTATATTACTACTGTCAAACAACATCTTGGAACAATAGGGCAACGAACAGCTGATTCTGAACTATGTCCTTAATCCATTGGGAAGTCACACAAGTAGCTATATCAAACACGAGTTATTAAAAAAATTAATTGATACTGTTGTTCTATTAGTATGCTAAGTGATACCTGTTAACTAAATGACTATCAATCTATCCCTAACAGCTAGCTATGCAGGTGTCTCGGACTGTGTGTAAACACAAGTACTGCTGTAAGCATGCTGAAAATCTACACACCGCTAGCTCTAACACAGCCAATAATAGTGGCAACTTGGCAGTAACAAAGGCCAGGCGCTCCATTCAACATACAGTAGAGATTATTGGACAAAATAAACAGATGAAGCGGGCGAATAGAATATCGATAATAAAGACTTAATCTCCGTAAATGATTTGCAATCTTTGTATAGTTGTAATTTATTTGAATTGTGTTTTTTGATCTTGTCTCAGCGCTGTTTTGTTGACAACAGAACAGTCAAACTTGCAACAATGATAAACTGAGCAAGTGCATTAATGCAGACGATTAATTGGTTTTTATTTATTAGCTCCTAATCGTGACTGATTAGCGTAAAGATGCCATCATCAACATTATTGTGGCAAGTATCCTGTGTAATGATTATGTAGGGTAACATTTCCATTTGATACTTTTAAAAATGTAACCTCAAATCCAATTTAAAGATTATATATACTAGTTGGTTTTTTTTTCAAGGTAATGCACACACACACACAAAATGTTAGAAGGAAAATATATTTAATAAACCAGACTTAATTTTTAAAGTAAAATAAATTAGGAAAAGCTGGAATTAATATGCATTTTCAAATTTAAAAAAAAAATGGAATGAGATAAACGTACAACAACTTAAATCCCTCTCAAGGGTCCCTGGGCCAGAGAACTTAGCATAAAGGTTGGTAATGAAATTCTTGTACCAGGATTCAAGCTAACAACCCTTGACAGATCTGATGTTAAAATATACCTTGCCTTATTTTCTTTATAGTTTGATAAAAGAAAAAAAAGAAAATTTGGAGATAACTAATTGTGATAAAACAGTTTTAATATTAATAAAAAAAAAAAAAGTTACGCAATATGGTGGTAGGAAGTGTCTGTACTTAAGCCACTCAATTTCTGCAATTAAGAGTTGCCTACATCATGTGCCGCCTTGATTTGAGAAAGATGGCGACCCAAGTTGTAAACTTATTCTACTGAATGATGTTAAAAGAAGGCAGGCTATTCATATAAAGTATAAACATGGTTTATCAGCAATGGACAAAAATCAGATATATTTTAACCCAATCCATTTGAAGATCTAGAGCATTAATTTGATAGGATATACATCTTACTTAAATACATATATTAGAATAAGAGTTCTGCAAGCATTATAGTTTGTGAACTCTTCAGTTACTTGCATGAAAATGACAGTGAAAAAAACAACTCAATTTCCTTAACACTGATTGGAAAAAATGTTTTATAAATTGTGCAAATCCTTTGACTGTTCCTGGGTTGTACCAGTAAAGCCTCCTAGCAGGGATTGAACCAACAACCTTCAGATCCATGCTCTACCACTGTGACCCTATAAAGGGTGGGAATCAGGGAGTCCATGCGAATATTAGAAAAGGAAACTCTCTAAAAATAACGAGGACTCACACTAGCACCTGCAAAGACTGCTGTGTACCTGATCTCTATATACAATATATACTATTGAATATTAAGAAGATTTTGCTTCATTGTCAGCTAAGCAGACTCACAATAGAATTCTATTAATTAGGGAAGTAGTAATAGCTGTCATTTTCATTGTACTGTGTATTTATTGATTGTTTTACCTTAACAAATGCTTCTTTTACAATTGCACAAAGCTTCATGTATCGGAAGATATAGGTCAAGATCTAGGACAGATTTTAAGGCTCCCTGATACATTTTGGTTTGTCTGTGTTGGTGACTCCAATTAAAGGATTGATTTTCTTCTCTGTAAATTTCCACCAAATCTAGTTTAAATTAAAATATAAGAATTAAATCCAGTTAATTAAATTACAAGTAAAAGACAATTTGTAAAGTACTTATTTCTCAAACCATATGTCTTTAATCTAAAGCTATGTAATTTGAAAAATTGATTTTCTTTCTTACCTATTTCTTTAACATCAACTGGAAACCAAGTTTTTACAACTTTAACTAAGTCCTATCAATGGTTTTAGAGAGGGACCAGTACTTTATACCTAGGAAAATTATCATCCCATCCATGATGTTGGACTTCAAACAAATTCACATCACAAATGGATTCATATAACTATTATCAAGCTATTTAACATGAAAAAAAATCTAGCTCTATTTCAAACCATTCTCATCTTCATGTAGACTTTTTGAAAATTAGCAATTCCGTAAAATTACATTAATATCAATAAAAAATTTCATATATTTGGTGTTTGCACATTACCGGTATCATATATTGTGCTTCAGAATAATACCGAAACATCTTGTATTCATCTTTATGCAAAAACAGAGATCTCTTACTTATGGAATACAGCTTAAGGAGATAAATCTAATGTGTTGGTAAGAGTGAGAGAGAAAAAAAGGGAAAGAGACATTCTGTTAATCTGTAGTCATCAAACTGGGCTGGAATGGAGACATTTCCCGAGCCACTCCACACAAGTCAATCTCCAAGACAAATGATGTCTTGTCTCAAAATCTCCACAGGGAGCACGAGGCACTTTAAAATACAAAACTGTATTAGACCACTCAACTTTTGTTTACCATCTATATTAACTGCGTATTGTTGTTGTTGTTGTTTCTGGTGCAGCTGGGAAGGGCTTGTCTTGTTTTGGATGTTACAAACTTACATGTCATGTACGTGACTTTATCCGTATATTTCTAGCTACATCAAGTCATCTTAGATTTTAACTACATATCCTGATGTTAGTTTAAACATGTTTATTATATGGTAATTAGTAAACAAGTTCTTACAACTGATACTAATGATCCCTCTGGACAGTTCCTGGGTTGGACCAGTACTTTAAGTCTAATAAGATCACGAAAAATCCTTGTCCCCCATAGGTTTTGAATCCACAATACTTGAAATGTTGAATGGACACCTTGGCAACAGACCTTCACAATGATGTCTACAAGGATTGGCACCATGTAAAGATCCATTTCAACACACTTCATTATGATACCAATGCCAATATAGCGCTATGCAAATCATAAAATCCAAATCTTTTATTTGTAAAGTACTAAGTACTGGTTGTCTATCTACAGTGTATATTCATCATAATAATGTTCTGTTACAACTCTGAATCTATTGTAATGTGTATCTTGTTTATTTGTTTGATGGAAGATGTATTTTTACAGTTTTAATGAATCACAGTGTTAAAATGGATCTGCTCTGTAAATCATTTCAGTCTCTAAGGTTTAACATTAAACTGAGGATAAAGAATTCTTTTTGATTGTGTCATAACTATGACTGACATCAATATTGAATTCTGGACTTTAAATTTACAAAGGAATATTTTTTAAAGTTAATAGAATTGCTAAATCATTTATTACATTAAGATCTAATTATAACCTGTTTTAGCAGTTTAAATCTGGGCTTTCAAATGTTAATTTAATCTTCTTCTGCACTTGATAATTTGAAGCTTATTTCAAAGTGTGTGACAATAAGAATATTTCTTACTTCCAAACATAATGCTAATAGTGATAAATATCTGCTTTTGTCTAAGTGCATACATTTATTTCCCCTCTGCTCAGTACTGCTCTATTAATAGACAAAGCTCATTTACAACAGGGGTGCATTATTTCAGTGCAGTGTTTATTATTCGATTAAGCTCAGGAGAGCAATACTGTGTGTTTCCTTTCAATTATTGTGCAGATCATTAGATTTAAATGCTACATCCTTAATTTCTTTGAAAATGTTACCCAGAATTTAACATTTATTTTTGCATGAATGAATACAACATGTAATATCTGACAATGGAAGTATCAGAGGTACTAGCATTTATACGCTTGAGGATGCTGCAATGTTCAGTCTGGCTTCCAATTAGACCTCTGCATTAATACCTTTTAGTTCTTTACAGAATGATGCAAATGGTAACATCATGCTTAAATATTTAACATACTCAATTACTACATTTATCTTTATTTTTCAACTGGTACCAAAAAGTAAACAGAAATGAGGTAATTCTGAAAGTAATGAAGTGTCCAATTAACCGAAGAAAAGATGAGTTGTTGTGGCAGAGTTTAATTTGATATCAGAACATAATAATAATAATGGTAATGGAGCAAGAAAGCAAAATGAATGGGTCTTCTTCCTGAGGAAATTCATAACTGCTATCAGGTTGTATTAATAAATATAAACTTGCAGTCTTAACAAATGGTGATCTTCCACTCCAGATTCTTTTGGATGAAGGATGACAATCCAGCCACCAGAAATGGCCGATCTCATTAGTTTTCTTCTGTTCTGGGACAAGGAACTCTTCAGCCTTCTTTTCCAGCCTTTAACTTTCTCAAGACGCTTGAGTAGCCATCTTGCTGCATGGGCTTAATTAAATACAGAGCCAGGTCCTTCTTCATTTTTTTTTTTTTTTTGTTTCCTGATCATTTTGTCCGCAACATATTCAGCATAGAGCCTGATCAGACTGCATATATTATTTACCAAGTGATAACAGAGTCCAGACACCCTGCCTCCCAAGACGGCACTGTCTTTCTGTACATATAGCCCAGAGGAACACTGCTGTGCTAGTGCAAATCAACATTTTCGCTAACTTCAGCGATATGAAATGGAAAAACAGTATTGATTTAGGATCATTGCACAATATTATTTATGTCAAAACAAATGACAGCAAAATATTTTCTTGTTATTGGAAATCATAATCATGACGAATACATCTCTTTCGTAATTCAGTTTAAAAAAGGACAGCAAGCGCTACAATACTGTCTATAGATCTCATCAATAATTCACTGAGTAATGGGTTGCTTACTACTAACATGTAATAGATTTCAATCAGACGGCAAGTCTCCCGGTCCATCACTCACCACTGTCATATAGAAAACAATTGATTTTTCACATCAGTAAGTCTAATAATTTGTTGCTTTGTTATTCTTACTGGTGTGAGATCCAAATCATCTTAGATCAGTTCTAATGAAATGCCTCAGACCACCATCCACCCACATCAAGTATTGCTATACTGGTGTGAAGCCATGGCACCATTGTCTATTAATATGAACATTTTGAAAATTGTCAATTTTGTTACAGATATTGTGAGGTTGCAAGTTTGACATAGAATCTTAAGGTATGAGATGACTGGCAAATGTCAAGGAGTAGATTTCAGCATATTTCACGTTTTGTAGATCTATTTACAAAGTGCACATTTATGGGCTTTTCTCTTGCATGTTCGCCAAGAAAGCTTAAATTTACGACTGTTCAGTAGCGGCTTCTGCATTACAAAGAATAGCTTCTCCTGTATTTCTTTGATATATTTAACTGTACTAATTGAATAAGAACACATTTGCTTTTCTAATTTAATCATATTTTGAGAAAATCGGTATGAGCTAGATCCATTTACTTAAACACTTGTAAGATTTGTAATATCATTCATTATTTAGCAAAAAGAAAAGGAGGGAGGAGCAGAAACTAGAATTTGGACGATTTCTTGGTTTTAGGGATAAACAAAAAAGAACAAATCTTCAACAGACAGAAATATCTTCGGTGAAAATAAATAATAAAGTAGGCAAACACCCTTTCAGGACATGCTGAGAATCTGAGGTCTGACGTTCAGAAACTTTAAAAAAAATGAAACAAACATTTTGGCTCTTAGATGCATAGGATCATAATTATGATCATCCATATTGCGTATTATTACCTAAAATATGAGAGAATTGAGGGCATTTGAAATGTTACAAAACCCTATTGCTAAGGTACAGCACATGCGGCTGCCAATAGCTTGAGCTTTTTTTTTTTTCTGACAGTGCTGCTTTGATTCACTAGATCAAATTAAATGCATCCATTCCAAATATTATGTTATAAACTTACATGTATCTCAATCTGATTTCAATTGTTATGTATGCTGAATTGGGTTTGGCACACACCTTAAGATGAAGGTGTTCAAATACATTTTAAGGTGTAAATAGTTACGATTTGGTTTCTTGGGTCACCACCATATTTGCTTAATAATTTGTTCTCTCATCTCTCAAATGCTTGTGGCAGGCAAAGTCTGCAGACTTAAATAAACACTGTAATTACATATGTCTAAATGTGAAAGGGCAACAGAAAATCATATTAGTCTAAATGTTTCAGTAGCATTAGAGCATTGTGTAACCTTTGTGAATTATAACTGGAAAAAACTTGCAATGTATATCTAGTATAGTTGCTGAAGATTTTAGCTGCAGGGATATTGTTGAGTCTTGTCCATGAAAAATGTATGTTATGTTAGAGGGAATAGAAGCTTTCAGACCACTGACTCGTAGAGGTGTTGGAAATCTGCCTTCCACCCAGACAGTCACACAATTTATCCGTCTTTCAGATACATATCAAAACTCTGCTTTTAGACTTTACCCCATAAATTATAAATCAGTTTGTATTGTTTCAGAAACATGTTAAACTGACAGCCGTTTTCGGTCGGCCACTTCATTGGGGCAAAAACATCTACTACTACTTTGTCTGACCAACCATAGCACCAAGCAAGAATGCCAATATTCATCTATTTCATATGCTTTCTTGTTTGTTTTTTTGTTTTTTTGTTGTTGTTGTTTATCAAACAGCTTTTGACCTTGGAAAATATCCAGTTGAATGTCAAGGTCATATTTCTATGGTAAAATGTCCAGTAATGAATTTGTATTAATCCATTGAAGAAAATGTGAACAGATAATAGGTAATATATGATGTGAACAATTCTGAATCAGCAAGGTGTATACCACTTTATTATGATTTTAAACAAATAGCATGAACTTCTTGAACTTTGGTTCAAAACCTAATCTACATGTAGTGAAGATACATTTTAACACATATATGATTCAACTTTGGGCCCTAAATATGCATTTTTTTTTATTTTGTTAGATTGTTATTTATAGAAATTAGAAATTGTCAGTTAAGCTCCGGATTATTTGAAATTATTTATTTTCTAAATTCATATTCATTTAAAAATAAATAGATATGATAGAAGTTTTACCTTATAAGGTAAAGCATGCAAAGGAGTGGCTGAGAGACTGCCCCATCTCCTTCTATTTCTGTATGTACTTAGAACTGTTTCTCTGTCAGCCCTCAAATTTTGTGTTAACATTACGTAGATGTTCCTACTTTTCTTTTTGGACCTAAAATTATGATAAAAGATCTTAACCCTTTCCCTAATAGAGGAAACCATGAAAAGACCTATGCGAACAACATAAAACCAGATCAGCCTGCGAGTAACTCGCAGGCTGATCAGGTTTTATGCTGTTCGCTGCTCCTCAGTGGTCTGGAAATGAGGACTTTATAATTAAATTTGGTAAGGTTTAACTGTGGTTTTCTGTAGATCAGGCTTTATGTGGTACCTATTGAGTGCATCAAAATGAGTCTTTATGAGGGAAAGGGTTAATGTCCAAGAAAGAAATAGTAGAAGTGTTTGTGTAGCGAACTGCCTAATGTGTGGTATATAGGTGAGATGTGAAACTGCTTACATTCCCTGTCACCATGGGTCCCTTGTAGAAGCTGGCTCCTCATTTGTCACTGAAAGCAACTAGCACCTCGCGTGTTTCTATTCTCAACTCAGGCTTTTATACCAATTATGTTATGACCAGATACTGTTATGAAATAGGAAGAAAATTGTACAAGGATAACAGTTAGGAAGGTTTTCATCACCTTCTGGTTCTTGGGTTGTCATTATTCTTCCGCTGTCCCTGTAGATAACTAAACTGATGTGGGTTAATATTGATTTGGGACTGATGATAATTGATATCGAGTAGATCTCTAATCTTGTGGTTTCATATGGGATCTGTTACAGAAACATTATCTGTTCAAGTGGTTAACACAAAACGTTAGACAGACAATTTACCCATTCACTCTGTGCAAGGTGTAGGAAATTATGCCATCCCATGCAAAGGGGTCTGGCACGAAAAGTGAGTCATATATCACTATATATAATACAAGGGATACTACTCCCGATTCACCAAAATTCATACCCTCGTTGAAAAAATGCCAGTATCTCAGTCATTCATGATGGTATATTCAAATTCTTTGCACATATTGCAAGCATAATACATTTATGTAACAGAAAGTCACAACTGTTTCACCCATGCAAATGCATTTATCAAGTAACGAAACCCCCTTTGAGAATCTAACCTCAATTTTTAAAATCTCAACACACGTTCGTACAGCCGGTCTCCCAATACAAATAGTCATTTCTGCGAGAGGACGAGGTTAACTGATGCAATAATACCACTAAACAAATTAATTACTCATATTGGAATGCATAATGTCTCTTAGGCCGCAAGGAATTCTGTAGATATTGCCAGTTTCGTCCGTTAGCTATCTTTCACTCTATCATTAGACATTTTGTGAATCACATAACTATGAATTCGATTGGTTGTAGAAGCTAGAAACAGCCAATCAAAACATCTCTTTCTTCTGAAAGTCACTTGATTCATATAATTGCTAAATGCAAAATGAAAGTAGACACTCGTTTGAAATGGCGATATCTACAGTATTTCTTGCGCCCGAGAAAATATTATGCATGCCCATGTGAGCAATTTATTTGTTTAACGTGATAATTGCGTCGGTTTACCTCGCCCTTTCGCATAAACAACTGTTTACCCTGGGAGACTTGCGTACGAATGCGTGTCGAGATTTTAAAAATAGAGGTTAGTGTCTCAAAGTGGGTTTCGTTGCTTGATTATTGCGTTTGCATGGATGAAACAGTTGTGATTTTCTGTTATATAAATGTATATGCTTGTGATAGGTGCAAAGAATATGAATATACCATCATAAATGACTGAGATATTGGCATTTTTTCAACAAGGGTATAAATCTTGTTGAATCATGAGTAGTATCTCTTGTATTATATATAGAGAAACATAACCCAACTTTCGTGCCAGACCCCTTTGATCCCATGGTTTCATAAAAGAGGGTCAAAATTGAGCGGTTTCGCATATAAGTCTCTACATGGTCAGCCATTTTCAATACCTGCTTTGAATTTAAAAAAGATGAAAAAATGGGAATAAATTATTTCAAGGTTCACTTTAAATGACAATGATGACATCATTATATTCCACAGGGAGGCCAAGGAAAAAGAAGAAATGAAAGGGCTCTTAGATAATATTACTGACATCCATAGTGGCCTGTTACAATATGGCGATGCAGGTGAAACATTAGGTGCATTGTCAAACTGCAGTATCAGTTAATCTTCCTGTACACCACTCTCCAATGTTTGATTGACAGCAAGATAAACCGCACTTATCACACTGCAAATAAGCAATGACACACAATCATCTGTTATTCAATCAATAGGGACATGTTAAACTAGATAAAAACACATGTGTGAAGATCTTTGCTTCAGATGAGAGTGTGACCAACGCAAAATATATAACTAAATTATCTTCCTCTTTCCTGAAATAGGGAGAGACTAAGGAGAATCTAGCAAAACAGATTTGACAAATGAATGATTGTGGCGGTCTATGTTCTCTGCTGTGATTTTCTGGACAGAGTTGTCCCATTTTCTATCCCAATTGGTGCAATGTGCACATCTGAATCAATACACAAACTTACAAAGTTTATGAGCAGTACTGACAGCTGTCACTAATCTGCTACCATAATTCCTCCAATGTGAACACACACTGGAACACTGTGGGGTGATGATCAATTATGAGATGACACACTGTGTCCAGTCTATGTCCTGACTGTCCACTGTTGACTGAGACTCCCTAATCAAAGTAATGACAGTGCTGTCAGAACAAGGCTGTATGGCCAATTCAACTGAAACTTCTTCAATGTTCTTAAATATGTTGAGCCCAATTAAGTTTGAAACCCATTTTGACAGCATTTTTCTCCAGTCTCCCTTGTTGTCCCAACTTTTTCTCAGGTCATGACTAGTGTTTAAACTTATATCCCTTTAAGTAAATTGAAACAAGTTCGTGCAACTTTAGCTTATATCTCTCGATTTTTCCTGAGTTGGACCAGTACCATGTGCCATAAGAGATTCTTGCCCCAATAAGGGTTTAAACTCATAGCCTTTGGATTTGAAGTTACATATGTAACCTCTGGACCACAGTGCCCACTTACTTGTATCATAGAAGCAATCCGACATGGATGAGTAACTGTTGCAGGCTGATCTGGTTTTATGCTGGTTTGACATGAATATTTCAGTGCTTTCTTAGTGCTTGGGAAATTATAGTCTCTTTAGATGTAATTCAGTTGATTTGAACTCTCTATGATACAACAGTACAGAGCAAACAGCATGCATTTGTCAAGGACCAAATCTTGTATGTGCATTTTGACACATGTCTAACCTCAACTTTTAAACACAAGCATTATAAATTACATAGAAATAACCCACAACATTTATTTATCATTGATAGGCCATCAGTTATGGTGAAGCTTCTAGCATCATTCTTAAGCTTAAGTTAACCTTTATCCTATGAAGACTAACATAAGCCAACAAAGTAAAACCTGATCAGCCCGAGACTTCCTCACAAGTAACAATGAACTGATACAAACTGATACAAGTTAAACTTCATCTTTTATCAAATGTAGACTCTTTTAGACCTCCATTAAGTGCTGTCTGATCAGGGTCTGCTCTGTTTGCTTATACAATATTAGAGCTCAGATTCTACAAAGGCTGCACAGCAAAGAAAAAAAACAACAATCGCTTCAAACACCTTTTAAAGTTCAGTAACTTAAATTCATTAAGTCAAACATTTTTATGTGAATATGCATGCGGTAGACGGTTACTGTTTATAAGGAAAATAAAGTTATCAGCTTTAAAAAATAAAATCACAATCTTTTTCAGGAAAAAATAAAAAATAACCATCTTTTAGCATAAAATATGACAGAAAGGTTACCTTCGTTAATTGTTTTAAGGTTATGACCACAGCTGTTCTGACAGGTAAAATGTATAATGACTTATATATAACACCCTGACCTAGAATATCTGTACATGATGTGCCTGTCCCTAGACTGGGAGATTAGGTCATAAAATCCGACTGCTTATTAAGCATAACCTGTGATATATTGCCATGGAGAAATGAGAAATTAAATTGAATGACAAACAGCAATAGGGGGAATGAACTGCACAATTTCTGTCAAAGCAACGTACCAGATACCTTTGGTCTAGCGTGGGTGAGGAAGAGTAGCCCCACCCAATGAAAATGAAAGCCAAGAAAATTTGATATTTTGCTGTTTCATAATTCGATAAATTTAAATAAGAAAAATCTGTCAAATAATAGGTGGATCATACAAGTAAGCACAGTGAATGAGCAAACTATTCTATTTTATTTCTTGGCATTTAAAATGTCAGCTGACCACATTACTGCTGAAGCCTCTTGTCTGGTCAGCCAATCAAATTCCTCCTACATATATAAGTCATTAGAAATACTAAAGGTCATGTAATATCCGCTGTTGGAAATATATTCTTCTTTTCTTACTGAACTCCAGAATATGTACATTTATACAATCTAACTATAAGTCAGAGGAGGGAGAAGTGAAATGGAAAATACCAATTAAAAAAACAGTTTAATGTGGATTTGACGTCAGTCGTGCGAAATAACTATATTATATTACATCATATCTCCCGATCTCTCATCACTCGTGGTACAGGGAGGGTAAATTTTCTTACAAATAGAAAAGGTAAGGTTTTTGTAAATGTCAACTGGGACAATAAACTCTCTCACCAGGACAATGGTACACCACCTCGCTGACAGAGAGGACAACTCAAATCAAGGTAAAATACTTATGAAGGAAAAAAGCATTAGGCCTCCCTCTCCATAATGATTATGAATCAGACAGTTCATATGAGTTTACTGTGAAGAAAAAACACTGAAGTATAAAAAGGTAACAAACTAACAAATCCTTGCAATCAATTTCCAGCCAGGTAGACATATCGCTATACAGGTAATTGCCTGGTTGTTTAATATGTCAGACATCACATGACCTATATAATGATACATATTAACATCTTCCGGAAGTAAAAAAATGTTGAATGAAGATAACAACCTCGCCATCATCATTGTTGATATCATCATAATTATAGTTATTAACATAAATATCATTAATACTCCCCCCCCCTCCCTAACTAACAAGGGAGAATTGCTAAAAACAATGACAGAAGCCATTTTATCATACAGTTGTAACCAGTATGCAATAAATATCAATAAGTATGCATTTCATAAGGAAAGAAACAAAAAACATCACAATAAATTAATTTACAAGTTCAAACTAACTATTTAAAGTTAAATTGAGAGAAAAAGTCATATCAAGGATACTAGAAAGGATAAAAAAAGTCAAGTTTATACATGCTCAAGGTAAGTGACAGGAATTAAACATGTGACCTAATCCACAGCAATAAAATAGCATGAGAAACAAATGCAACATATGGTGTGGAAATGTTCACTACATATCATATACAGGGATGTTTCCTCCTATAATATGGGATGGGATGTTCTTAAGAAACATTCCTAGTTTCTCGTGGGGGTGCCAAAAATTCCATTATATAATCATGTTACATTAAATATTTTTTAATGTGAATGGATGGTAAATTTGACCAAGATTTTAGTCTTATTTGTAACCTTATAACTGTTTTTTTTTTTCTTTTCTTTTTCTTCTATTTACATTAGCAGATATCAGTTTTGAATTCCCCACTCCATTAATTTTAACTCCTAAACAACTGAGTTTGCTATTTTCAGGGAGGTTCAATGTTATGCTCATACCCATAATTGGATTATTACTTGATTATTAATTTTATATTTCAAGTTACGTTGCACATGCATACAGACATCACTAGCTACACCCATGATCAAACACTCCCAACACTCCCTACTTAAATAAATACCAATAGAAAATCATGTGCATTCATACCAATTTTTCTGGGAGGGGTGGAAGGGGACAAGAAAAAGACACTGTAACAATCTAACTTCCCATCAAATAGAAGCTTTGTGACCTATAAAAGCTTATCAGGTGTCATTTTCTGACTTGACGAAGTGGTGTATATACAGGTAGTTAACTTTCCTGTACTCTGGATTAACATCTTGCTATAGCTGTTTCACAGCATACTAATTGAGAGTGCGCTCCAAATGATATGCGTGAGCAACAATCTTTGCAAAGTTCATAAATTTTAGGGTTTTCTTTCACATCATCTCACAAAGCGTAGCACATAATCAATCTCAAAACAGTTTTCACTGGCAAGCTCATTACAGTGTGACAATAAATTAATTGTTTGAGATTTTATTTAAATGTTTTATTGGGATGACAAACGAGACTGGATTTTCTGAATTGTTATTGTCAAGGTCACAAAAATATGCAATGTATTTCATAGCTGTAACATTGTAACAGAGCGAGGCAATGTATAATTAATTGTCAAACCATGCAGAATTATGTTAACATAACCTTGCTCATCCTACAGTCCAAATTTCATGGAGTTGCATATTTTTTTCATTGTAAATTAAAACTATGTAACATACCACTGATAAAGCATCAACATAAACACAATAATAGTATATTATGTTTACTTTCCCTCTTGTAAAATACTAAATTAAGAGAAAATAGCTTTCAGTGAGATGTTTCTTTGTTTGGGTTCAACGTCCCAACAACAGCATTTTCAGTCATTTCATTCATATGGCTCTGACTCACTGTGATACTACACTGTAAACATATGGTACAATACCACACCCAATCACACTAGGGCACTACCCTCAAGAACAAATGCAAGAGGGAGACATATCAGCACTATTTTAACACCTTCAGTACAATGAAGCCTGGAGATGAACCCAGTTTTACAGTAGATGCTCTTACCATGGACACCTATCAAGGGTGCCTGGATAGTATGGTGATAACATGCTTCGCTTCTCACTAATATGTTCCGGGTTCAATTCCTGGTTATATACAAGAGAGGGAACAGTGGTCATTTGTCCAAAAACATGCATTTTCTTTGGTTCTTCAGGTTTCCTCCCACAATAATGACCACATACGAATCATCGTACCACCAGAACCATCAAGAGTCATTATTACAAGTTCTTATAACATGTGTCTTAATCAATGTAAAAACTTTAAAACCACTGGAACACTATACTATGACTAGTTTGTGATTTATATATGATGATTACTTTGGTGAAATGATTGTATCATACCTTTGTCCAGTAGCTTTATATGCTTTTATTTTTTTCCCCTTGTTTGCCCTACATGGTCAGTCCAGTCACAGAGATGAACTTCGTAGTACAGCGTTAAAGTGGAATCACTCTATATATGGAGACAAGCGTACGATGTGGTCCATTACTAACACGGACACTAAATATATATATATATAACACACACACTTAGCCATATATATATATATATATATATATATATACACTTAGCCATATATATATATACACTTAGCCATATATATATATACACTTAGCCATATATATATATGGCTACTTATTTAAATGATTTAAGCGCATTGTCACATACTTATGTTGTCCATTAAAACACAGTATTTACATTTGAACCCCTGTGTGCTGCACTATAACAAAAGTTGACCTAATTCTTCCATGAGTTTTTTTTTTCTTTCAATTTGAAACAGACTTTCATGGTTTTACATTCAACTCAATCCCCATAATAAGTGTATAAAAAAGACCCCAAAAAGAATAACAATGCTATAACACTGAGATGAAACAAGTAAGTATTCACATGCTTGACATGAAGAGAATCGCATGTTCCAAGTTGTTTCTTCAATTAGGTAATTGTATGAAACATGTGAATAATTCATGAATTCATTTACACATTAATCTTGCTGCAGCAAGTTCATAGGTAAACATACATATATCTCGACTTAGGAAGTGGCATTACCAGTTTTAACACTTCACACATGTGTCATTATCTCTGCACTGTAACCTACTTCTGAGATGTTACAGTGCATGGGTGAAAAAGAGATTTGTGATTTATATAAGTTATGTTGTGTATAATGTGTTCATGTCCGTCAGCACTGTTTTGCATCCCACCAGCAGTTTTTCAATCAGTATCCTCTGTACTTTAACCCTTTCCCTCATATAGACTCATTTTGACGCACTCAATAGGTACCACATAAAGCCTGATCTGCAGAAAACCATAGTTAAACCTTACCAAATATAATTACAAAATCCTCATTTCCAGACCACTGAGGAGCAGCAAACAGCATAAAACCTGATCAGCCTGCGAGTTACTCGCAGGCTGATCTGGTTTTATGCTGTTCGCATAGGTCTTTTCATGGTTTCCTCTATGACGGAAAGGGTTAATCACTTGAGTCCCGGTGGCCGAGTGGTTATAGCGTCTGCCTGGAAATCAGGAGGTCATGGGTTTGATCCCCGGCTGTATTACATACCAAAGCCGTTAAAAATTGTACTGGTATGGCTCCCTTGATTGGCGCTCAGCATATATGGGTAGTTCCAGGACTGGTTGGCCCAGTGTTAGGATAATGTGATTGGGTGTGGTATCATGCCACATGTCTACGAGGTGATACTGCAGTGTGGCAGCATTATATCTGTCTCAAGTAGACATCGTCTCCAAATGACTGAAATACTGTTGGTGGGACGTTAAACCCAATAAACAAACAAACTATACTTGAATCATCATGATATTTAGGGTAACCACTCACCATAACCAAATGTAACGTAGAGAGGGCATGACTTTTGCACTCAGTATGAAACAAGATCAGTCTGAGAATGGCCTGCATTCTGATCAGGTTTAGATGTGATATAAAAATTCATATTTTGCCTATACTTTTTGAATATTCAATGGATTTTTCTTTGCCATGCAGAATGTATAGAATGTGAACTACAATATTGGATGACCATTTAAGAAGCTATTTGATCTGGGTCTCCTTGTATAAGGTAATGGGGTAAATAAGTAGAGAACATAAATCACAACTGATTATCTTCTTCTTCTTCAGCATCCAATCATATCCCAAAATCATCATCAAAACCATCATCACCACTAAACATCATAATCGCCAATTATCAATTATTGTGACCTGTTAACAAGAACAGATTTGACAAGGGTGATCTATATTCATTCATCGGCAGTTAGGTATGTATTCAGAACCTATCACCAGGGCAGATCTGCTGTCATAGTCCTGCTGATAAATGCCCTGTAAAGTGTGTCAGGTATTAATGTCATAATAACATATCTGTTCATGTTGTAAGCAGGATAAATGATACGGTGTCTAGTTAATAGTGACAGATCACAGTCACGCGTCATTTCACACTTATTTGGGAAACATGCTTTCTACACCCTAGGGGCAGTAGAGCACAAACTGTAGTTACCTGCCCCTTGTCTATTATACCGTTGTCAGGTATACAGGTAAATGGTATCTATATGTCCAGTTCATATACAGTTCTCATTCATCTCTACTATGTTTAAATAACTCCCCACAACCAATAAAGATCCCTTATGTACTAGTAGACAAGATCAAATGCAATATCATAGACATGTGGTGGTGAATGTGACTGGCTGCAGGTTCAAATCCCAACTGACCAAACAAAATTCCTTCATATATGTTTTTCCCAAGCTCAAAGTACTGAAGGTACCCGGTGACCATCAAGAAAAATTCATACAAGATATAAGAGGCATAGAACTTGAAGATGATAAACAGGACAGAATACCGATGTGAAGCAGCACCGTGTCCTGAAGATACTAATGTAACCAGTAGGATGATCATCTCATAACTGTAGGTTATCCATTTTAGTTGTGAAGGTCTAAGTTGAATGTTTACGTGTACGAATTCCTGATTCAATTCAACATTTAGCATCTTAACCCTTTATTTCATGTAAACCCATTTTGACACATTGGCAAACAGAGCAAGCCCAGATTAGAATATAGAAGCTGTTAGATCAGGGTCTACTCTGTTTGCTCATACAAGTGAAGATTCTGTAACTAAAAACACAACTTATATTTGGAGGAGGTAATTTTGAAATTCAGTTTTTAGTGAAAAAATGTGAAAAAACTGATATTGTTTTTTAAACCCAAGATAACTTTTTTAAACAAAATTACATCTAGTACAAATGTATAGTGTTTCTTCCTACAGTAAAGCAGTCAACTTGTTCCTGAAGTGTTAATTAATACATGGCAGGACTTTGATTCCTTCTTTTACAATTTTGATTTTACTGGTTTACATTTTTCTCTTAACCTCACAACTTGTTTCTTTTTATACCAACAATCTTTATGTTTTAAACAAAGTGTTTTCAACAATCTGTCTGTCAAGTATTTCACTTACATAGAGACATAAAAAGGTGTTTACATTTTATATTTCATCAACAAAAATAATAAAGCTATGCTTCAGAGAGCAGTACAATACTTTTCAGTGCCAAACTGCCACATAAATAAATCATATTAGCCTAATTTGAGCTGTTAAGAAGCAGTTTATGAATTTTAACAGCCTATAAGTAACCTTTATTACCAACAGATATGAGTATGCTGTTTGGTAGCTCAGTCGGTAGAGCAACTGGTCCTGGGTTTGAGCCCAGGTCTGGCTGCTAAGTTTTCTCACCTGGTTACAACTGGCACTCAGCATGGGACTGTGCCAGATTATGTTTAACCCTTTCCCTCATAGAGGAAACCATGAAAAGACCTATGCAAACAACATAAAACCAGATCAGCCTGCGAGTAACTTGCAGGCTGATCAGGTTTTATGCTGTTCGCTGCTCCTCAGTGGTCTGGAAATGAGGATTTTGTAATTAAATTTGGTAAGGTTTAACTGTGGTTTTCTGCAGATCAGGCTTTATGTGGTACCTATTGAGTGCATCAAAATGAATCTATATGAGGGAAAGGGTTAAGATTACCATTGCTTCAGCAATAACCTACCTTTTGATGCTTCAATGGTGGTATGACAGGTTTAACAGCGGAATAAAACCAGGAGTGTGTCGAAATTAATTTTGCTGATGATGACAAATAAATAATAAAATGGTTAAATGGCTCACTATGTAGCTCACTTAAAATCTGATATTTCTCTCCAAAAATGTAGGTATAAATGCATAATTTTTTTTAAACTTGAATGATTTTGATGATATCTGCATATTAACAGAACAAGGGTGTCATCTCCAAAGGGAATGTGTAACACAGAAATATTAATCTAATATCTGTTCATGACATGAAATAACTTGATGGTTGCATGGCTCCTTAAACACCCCTAAACATATATTGGGACATTATGGATGTTTTATGATTGTCATTTTGTAAGTATGAGGTGAATACATTAAACAGTAAACTTAACTATTAACTTTACATTAAAGACTCTACTGAAAGAAATAGGACAGAGGTCTTAATTGTTGTATTTTGTAAACAATTAGAGGTTGCTGAGTGTGAATATTGAGTCTAGAGTTGTGGGTTTTAATCTAGTGAGAGGCAAGAATATTCATGTCCTTTTCAGGTGCAAAGTACTGGTTCAACCCAGGAACCATCAAGATGGATTAGTGTATATAGTACAATCCACAAAACAAGAGTGTTCTTTGAAACAACACATGTGTCACATGCTGAAGCATGATGGAAAAAGTGTAACAAAGTGTGACAGACAGACAGACAGACAGACAGACAGACAATAGAAAAGTGATCCCTATGTGTCACCTCTGCTTACAGCAGGTGACACAACAATAAAAATGTTTAAACTAAACAATTAGCAATTAAGTGATGAGTAAATGAAGAGTTAGACCAGACAACTGAACTTTTGAGTAGGGCTGGGAAGGGTACTCGAGTACCCGGGTGCCCGGCGGGTAAAAGCGCTACCCGGGTAGTAAATTCCTACCCGGGTACCCGGTCTAAAATTAGAATGACTTTTTCTTACCGCTAATTGATGCATCGAGGTACTTTTGGAAAGGTTTCCGTGTATACCAGGTCTTAAATTCGTGTAGATAACGTTATATGCCACACATTGGCCAGGAACATGTGAAGGAGGGGAAATATGCATAATATAGAATCTGTACAGTTAGGAAACACGCATGTACATATTAAATCATTAAAGGTAGGTAACCCCATCCGGAAACCATCGCCGATAGTCGGCCAAAAGCCAGCAGTCTTATTTCAATCTACGGCAAAAACGAATACGTATATTTCAATACGTTCAGGACATGAACAGTTAAAGATGAAATCTGAACGAATTTTCTGTTATTTTCAGCATGTAGGCCTACAGTATTGATGACTAACAACAAATGGGTTACAATTAAAACACTTGGAAACAATTTCTTCTTTTAATAATTAAAAAAATTGCCAGACCTGACTTTTGTTTGCTGACATGATGCTTTCATCAAGAACGTGTAAACATACAGCATCTAATCTGCATACACAGTGACGTCAGTGATTGATCTTAATCAACTGAAAGTTTGATTTTCGCGGGTACTCGAGTACCCGCGGTTAATTGGACCACGGGTACCCGGGTAGAAAATCTCTACCCGTCCCAGCTCTACTTTTGAGGTAAATTTTTAAGTTTCAATCAAAGTAATTGTGATTCTGTGTGTATGTATCATCCTTGATATTATGTCCTGTATTTTGACGCTTGTCTCATGTACAAGTTGATTCATATCATTCCACACTTATATACATGGTTAACACCTTAACTTTATCAACAAAGCAAACTTCTTAAACCTGCATTTAACTTGTAATTTCATGACAGGTAAAAATTAATGACTTAGACAACAAATAATTAGGTAATAATTAACCCAATATTTTGTATAGATGTATTTGGACGCCAGGCTAACAGAACAGACCCTGATCAGACTGCTTCTTCCAAGAAAAAATCTCTCGTTTTATATATCATTTGAAGTTTAGTAAATTAATATATGATATCAGGTCATGTATATGATTATTCATGAGATAAAGGGTTAATGACTTAAGGTTAAATCCCTGTTATGGTTCTGCTGCATTTCGGACATCATGGCCCTTCACGGAGATAACCAAGGTTTCCTAATGTTTCATTAGGGTACCTTGGTTATTTTGGTAATGGTTAAGTGGTCCAAGAAGAAGCGGAATGATTACAGGTACTTTGCCTTAAACAACAAATTATTACTATCAGACTTTTCAGACTGATCATATTTACCTGGTCACTGCTAATGAGAATTCATAAATGCAAAATTAATTCACTCTTAATTGGTCAGTATTTAACTAGCTGACTTCTTTTTTGATTACAAGATGCACATGTTAAACCATCTTTAAGAACAGAACAGAACATACTTTTATTGTATATAACTTGAACAACAACTGTTCATCGTTATACAGAGACAAATAAATATACATGCATGAAACAGCAATGCGAGAGTGAAGATACCATGACAGAATACAACAGATCAATACCTATGTTTAAATATAATTTATAAATTTTAATTTATAATTCTAATTTTCTGTAAAATGCAAATGGTTTGTTAACAATTCTTTACGCAAGTTAAAGGCTTTTTTTTTTACAAAACATACTAAGCTTGTACAACAATTTTACCTTATTAGTATTAATCAGTTCAATAAATTTGAACATACTTGGTTTTTTATGATAATACTTCAGTAAATATGTAATTCTTAAACTATTGTAAGATGAACAGGGAATAACAAAATGGTATTCATCTTCTACATCATTTGTGGAACATAAAATAAATTTCCTTTCGTTTCTTTGTATGTTATTATATCTACCAGATTCTATGTTCAGCTGATGGGATGAGAGTCTTAATCTTGCTATAATATTTCTAACTTTATAACAATTTATTTTAGCTAGATAAGGTGATAATTCAAAATGTGGTTTTATTTCACAATACAATGAATTTCTTGATTCTATATCACTATACCAACTTCCAACATACATATCTATCATTCTATTTTTGAATACCTTTGTGAAAATATTAGCATTTACTGATTCTGCATAAATCTAAGAATCCCGTTGTTTGTAATAAATGTTTGACCTGACTGGTCCAGATATCACCTGTTACATTCCTGTCCGTGTCATTCCTTAGTGTCACTATCATAGATTTTAACAAAGAATTTGTATTTTTTATTGAAAATAGACGTAAAAAATATTGAACAATTCTTGTATATCTTACAATATATAATGGATATCTTCCTAATTCTCCATATATAGCTGAATTAAATGTTGATAATTTAACTCCCAATATCCGTTTTAAAAATTTCCATGCACTCTTTCTATATTATCGGCTTTTAAAAATCCCCATTCCAGGCAGGCATAAGTCAATATAGACGTAACATATGTGTCAAAAAGGTTTAAAATTATTTTGATGGGTACTTCTAGATCCCGTATAATCTTAAAAAGACACCCCATAGATTTCAGGGCTTTATCTGCCAGTGTATGTGTTGCAGCTACTAGAGAATACTATACCAAGATAACTGAAAGATGAAACTATATCTAAATTTGCATTGTTGTAATGAAAATGAACATTTTGATCAACACTTCCACCTTTTTTAAAAATCATTACTTTTGTTTTCTCCACGTTAACTCTTAATTTCCACTTTGCACAATAATTGTACAGATTATCCAGCGATTTTTGTAAACCAATTGCAGTTTCTGAAAACAGCACTGCATCATCCGCAAATAATAAAAAGATACATTGAGAGATGGTCAAAAGTAATACCAGGATTATTTAATTGTAAATCTGATTCTATATCATTGATGAATAAGGAAAATAGAATCGGTGAGACGATCTCTCCTTGCAATAAACCAATATCACAATTATAGAAGTCTGATAGACTGTTTAAATGTTTAACACAAAGCTTTACATCATCATACAATGATCTTATTACTGTAAACAGACGACCATTCATGCCCGTTTTGATAAGTTTTAACCATAGACCATTTCTATAGATAGAATCAAAACATTTAAATAGATCAACGTAACATACAGTTTCTTTTTATCTTTTAATTGCATATCAATGAAATTCTTCAGAAGGAATATCACGTCAATCGTACTATGATTTGCTTTAAAACCAAACTGAGCGTTTGTTAGTATATTGTATTTCTCATTTAAGAATGGTTTGGATGTAATGCAAGGGTGTTAAATTATGTTTTCGCAGTGTTAAGTTGTGTGTATCATAAACTGACCCTGCTGTGGATGGCCAGAGTCACAGCTCACTGGGCAGTAGTCCAGTCTATAGTTCTCACATTTGGATGACCAGATGAAGGTCAGTTGAGCCATAAATCTTGGTCATTTAGTGGCCAGAGTTTGATCTGAGGGTCACCTGGGGGACTTCAACAATGAGATGTACTCTCGCTTTGATGAAAACCTTTTCAGACAGGGTAACAAAATTTTCACACACAAAAAATCCACTGGTGGAGGAGCTGTAAACAGCTATGTTTTTCAGAGCAAAAATGAAAGTCATTAGCTTCTCAAATATAGTACAAGGCATCCATCACTTCAGGGATTCAGTGGCCTGTTTTATACTCTTGACTTCTTTAAAACTGAGGCAGAGAAAAAGTTAATACCATAAATCAATTAGACACTTTCAACAGTTTCTCTACCTGAAGAACTGATCTGATTCATATCCATTACATAGTAGACACAGTCATTATACTGCTAGCACAACTGACTTCAGTTAAGGCTTGCAATCAAAGAATATTGCAAATAATTGGCTTACCTGTCTCAGGTATTGTAAAAAATCAATTTGTGTTGTCAAAACTGCAATTTCTGAAATCATGTCCAGTAGACAGACACTCTGCAATTACATAAATGCTTCCAATAGCACTAAAATTAATCACATGGTGGGACCAGTGCTAGAGGATGTGTCAAAGTTCATGATGCATCGCGAGTAGGGTAGGAACTGTGAGAAGGCCATTGCACTAAAAGTACTTTCCATGCCAGCTTCATCTTCTGTCCAAGGGGGAGGGGTCAGGGGCTTTTACTACGACATTGGAAGTACATACCATTACACCATTTCTGGAAACAAATTCTTACAACTTATACTAATCCTAAGCTCTAGTGTTGTGCCAGTACTTAATAATGCACCTGGGAAGTTTATGAAGGTGCTTGCTCATAACCTTCAGATCTGCTGTTATGTACCACTGAACCATGACATCACATATACCTTTGTCTTACAGAGGTGAGTCAAATTCATTGAATTAAGTTCACTAAGATTGGTCACTATTCATTTACAACTGTTATGAGGGTGATGATGCCTGTGGGTTACAGGTACTTACCATGCTCCCATTGGCCCCATTGGTTTCTGGAGCTGGGGGTGCATGTCCCCTGGGGAGGTCTTAGTGTCTGCAGGGTGGTTCTTCTGGTGGCGTAGTAATAGCTGGTGTCCCAGTTCCTCACACCACATAGACAGGAGACCTGCAAGTAGACATGCCCACATTTCATCATTCCTATACTATACTGGATGCTGGTGGTATTCAGTGAATTATACTATACCAGACAGTCAGTATGATGCTACTAGCTTAACTTCAGCTACGCAAATTTGTCTGCTAATTAAATTTTTACCATGTAGAAAATAACTGAAAAATATCCGGTGTTGTTAGGTAAGTTACCAAAGGACCACAGCTCACTCTGTTTCAAGACTGCATGTTATTTGCAGGCTGGTCTGTTTTTTATTGGTTACATAAGTTATACAAGAACTACCTTCCATGTAGAAAAAAAAATACCAATTACCCAGTTTCCTCTAAAAGTCAGTGAGCTTCTAATCTAAGAGTGACTTTTTAATATCATAAATCAGGTTTCAAAGTTGTTAATTTAGCTTAATTAAGGAATAAATTGCCTGAGGAAGGTTTTTGCTTAATTGGTACTGAAAGGTTTCAACTTAGATTTTTAATCATGAAAACTCTGCTCCAAGTTCTACCATAAAAATTCATTCCAACAAGAACCCGCAACTGAAATAGGCAAAACAATGTAGGACAGGAGTGGATTGATAGAGTACACACAAACACATGATAATTCATTTTCTCCACCTTTTGTTACTTCATTTAAGAGAGTCAACAAGAAGAGTTCAGCCACCCCAGCTCCTGCTGGAGTCCACCTGAGGACCGAGTGACAACAGACTGGACAGAGGTCAACTGGTGTCATTGACAGTGTTGTAATCAAAGAGGAGGGTTACCAGCTACCTGTGGCCATTATCCAGTGAAAAGGAGGCAAAACATACATTTACCTGCTCAACAGCCTGTTTACCTGGGCAGACAAATAAGCTTATTAACCTGCGGTAGGTGCAGATAAATGGTAATAACCTGGTATACTGTGTTACAGCACACGCTGCCACTCCTGTTACTGGTTCATGATATCGACACTGGTGTGATTATCATGTAGAGATTCTGCAGTGGAACAGTTTGGTGGTTAAACTGTAAACACATATAAATTAGGCCACCTGTCAAGATGCCTAAACCTTGCTCTGAAGTAGAACCAGTACCAGGAGGCCTATATTTATGATGATTCCTGATATAACCCTCTGCCACACTAAAGCTATGAACTTAGTAGCCTATGCAACCAGTCACAAGCCAGACCAGACGACAGTAATTTGCAGCCTGATCAGGTTTTATACTGTTGACTTCTGAGATCATAAAAAATACAGTGTCAGTTTGATCTAGGCCTTCAACAGACTACCATGGTTCAAATATTCATGTCTGGGTCTCAAATTCATAACCGCAATGTCAATACCCATCACAATTAACCCATGAAAAAACAAAACACCTTCTTCATACTTCATTTTCCTGCTCATTATTCACTATCAATGTGAAGTCAGCATATTTTTCAATGTCCCATAATCATTTACGATAAATCACACAATGTCTCATTTTTTTTTTCATGATCTATTGCAGATACAATCTACACCACAAATGTGCTGGTAAAAAATTGGTTTGTATGACGTCTGGAGATCAAACCCTCCTGTTATGCTCTACTGCCTGAACAGCAATTGTAACGCTGAATTACGTAATACAAAGCAAATTTCAACTTCGGTATTTTCCCTTTTGATGGATATACATTCCTTCAAAGTGATGCAGCACTCTGATAGGCAGCGAAGTTTCGTTTTCATTCATCCAGTTTTAAAATATAGTACACCATGGTTAAAAGTAATAACTGAAGTATCATTATTCTTATGATACCTGAAATGTCATAAGTTAAAAAATCAACTCAATAAACTGAGCTGTAATGCAATGAAATTGTTGGGACAAATTCAACAAGTATACTTGACAGAAGATTATGAATACGATGAATTCTAATGCAATGACAGACGAGAAAGTGCCATTTTAATGCTAGATTACCAATTTGTCGTCATAAATTAATGCCAACTTAAGATGCCAGTTTGAACAGCTAGAAATCAAATCCTACCTTTCACTTGATATTCATAAAATATCTTAATCCCAGAGTGCCATCAAGTAATTGATATTTTGCTTCACATTTATAGACATTGTCACATATGGAGAAAACATGATATAAAAGGTAGATAAAACAGCCGATATGTTTCCAGAATATACTGTACAGATCAGGCAGCAACATCTGTTGATAACAAAGTATTTCCTGTCTATATGTAATAATTATGCACTCTTTCTAAGGTTTCCATGTATCTCTTCATTAACATATTAATTCACAACTCTAGCAGCGTAGAATGATTTAATTGACTATGAACGGCAATAACTATAGCTGTATGAGTATTGAGACACTTGAGGCTGTCAATCCTCTAGAAGTGTAAGATCTAGAGCATTATATATATATGCTACAACAATTAGGAAGACTGCATCCAGTTGCCACATCAACACTGCTGACGAGGCCAGCAGTCAATACATTACAAAGTTGTATTAAAAAAAAAAAAAAAAAAAAAAAAAAAAAAAATCCTTCAGTACTTTGATTTTCAAGTGAAAAAAAAAAAAAAAAAATATTTCTAAACAACTTCATTTATTCAAACACTGCTTTCATACATTTACTTATCTATGACAAACAGACACTGACCACTTGATCTAAGAAACCCCATTTTTAATCAGTAAATAAATCTATTAGCAAAAAATCTTGTGGGTTTCATTCAAAACAATACCGGAAATATTTTGTGCTTACATTTCTTCAAACCAATCTTAATTGGTTATATTTAAACCAAAATAAAAAATTGATTTGCAAAAATTTACATTTAAAAATCCAACTAACCCATTCAAGATTTTAAATAACCATTAAGAAACTGCACTTGGAAAAATGATATCAAGAATAACTTCACAAGCTTTGCTTTTTTTGCCAATAAAATCACTCTGAAACTGTGATGATATGCACCTTCCACAGATATACAACTGCTTCAGATCTGCTGAATGAAATTCTTTTTCCCCCACTCCGCCCAACCCTCGCAGGAAGGCAGATTGCAGGCAGTAAGATTGGGAAGATTTTAGAAGATCCTGCAGCACTATCAGGTGCACACATACCCACACCACAAACCCAATCCCCAGTCACATGTCAGTATAAATGAAAAGCCACCATAATTGATTTCACAGGATCTGATTTTAAACTACAGCCAAGTTTTTATAACAAAAGCCAAAACAAACCAAGCTGGAGTATCTTATCAGCCTATTAACAACTTTTCAGTTTCAGACATTAGAGAACATGCTAAATACCTCATCTGAAGTGATGTTGTTTCAAACTGGTAACATAAATCAGATCTTGTTTGTACATAGGGTTTCAAATCCTCCTGTTTATTTTCTATTCCTTTGAAAACATTTTCTTTAGACAAAATTATTTTTTGTGCTGCAATAGCCAGCAATAGACATACTGGTATGGTATTACAATGCATTAGCTATTTTCAGATATTGTGGTATGGTTCCACACTATACAAGCTTATTATAGACAATGGTATGCTACCAAACTACATTAGCTTTTCATAAACCACAGGCATGTTATTATAGTAGAATTACTTATCACAGGCATGGGGGTATGGTTTCATAATGGAGTAAACTGCAATAATGAATGGTATGATACCATGCTAAGAGACAGACCGAGACAATTTAGTATGTTACCTCATACAATATAATTATCAAATATCATTGTTAACCAATCTTAGAATAACTTTCTGATCTCTACAATATATCAATATCATGTTTACCATATTTTGTTGTTTTTCTATAATTTCGTTTCACAATGTTTGGTTTGGCAAGATTTAAATGTATGTTAGTTGAGGTGTTATTTACTGACATTACTGTCAATCAAAGTTGTAATACTGTGGACCATACTAGCGAAAGATTAAATATAGACTTTAATTATTAACTTTACTATATTTATATTAAATAATATTGCAAATCTTTTTCTTGAAGAAAAAAAGTCTTTCTTTTTCAGATCAGTTAGAACATTCAGAATCATAATTTTGTGCTTGTTAATCCAGGGAGAAAGCTAATAAGTCTTCGGTAATTTGATACTATATAAGGTGTGTTAAAATCATCCAACAAACTCATTCTTGTTCAACTGAAATTGGAAACAGAAAGGTTACTATGGCAACAAACTGATGCCAAGTGTGGCTGAAAAAAGAGGAAATCTGTTAACCAGATATCATACCTTGACAGTTCAAGACATGTTAATATTTCAGCTTTAAGCAGTCTTAGTTAATTAGAACAGTTACCTTGTCTAAGATAGGTGCATTAAGAAAGGTAATCTTGCACTTTTAAATGATGATGACTTAAAAATCTACTAAAACTCTTGAACCCTGGGCTGCACCTAGATGCGTTACCACAATCTATGAGTCATATTATTAAGTCCCAACTAAAAAGTCAATCAAACAGTGTCTGAGACATGCATGAATATTCCTAACAAAGTCATTCCAATAATTTGTGGCATATCCATTAACACATAGGAGTGGTTGGATTTCATTATCAGTAATATGCCAAAACATGCAAGACAGAGGGAAAGAAAAGTGGAATTTGTTATTGTTATTAAAAAATAAGGTTAGTAACACTGTATCATAAACAAGCATAAAAAGGCTTTGAAAGAAACACAATGATTGTAGTTTCTCAACTACTTAGTTGTCTTGTGATCTAGTGATGTGAGCCAGTGATAATAGAACCAACATATATTTGTGAGCCAGAGATATATAAACCATGATTCATTTGTGAGCCAGAATATATGAACCATGATATATTTATGAGCCAGAAATATATGAACCATGATATATTTGTGAGCCAGTGATATATCTGTGAGTCAGTAATATATCTGAGAGTCAGTGATATATATGAACCACGATATATTTGTGAGCAAGTGATATATCTGTGAGTCAGTGATATATATATATGAACCATGATATATTTGTGAGCCAGTGATATATCTGTGAGTCAGTGATATATATGAACCATGATATATTTGTGAGCCAGTGATATATCTGTGAGTCAGTGATATATATGAACCATGATATATTTGTGAGCCAGTGATATATCTGTGAGTCAGTGATATATATATGAACCATGATATATTTGTAAGCCAGTGATATATCTGTGAGTCAGTGATATATATGAACCATGATATATTTGTAAGCCAGTGATATATCTGAGAGTCAGTGATATATATATGAACCATGATATATTTATGAGCCAGGGATATATCTATGAGTCAGTGATATATATGAACCATGATATATTTGTGAGCCAGTGATATATCTGTGAGCCAGCGATATATATGAACCATGATATATTTGTGAGCCAGCGATATAAATATGAACCATGATATATTTATGAGCCAGTGATATATCTATGAGTCAGTGATATATATGAACCATGATATATTTGTGAGCCAGCGATACATCTGTGAGTCAGTGATATATATGTCAGTGATATATATATATACAGTACAGCTCCGGTATATCGTGGTCTTCCGGGTCCAAGTCTAGATAGAAGTCTGAGCCAGTGATATATATGAACCATGATTTATCTGTGAGTCAGTGATATGAACCACATTTTTGTGAGCTGCTCAGAAAATATCAACCAGACTGACCCAAGTATTCACCTCCAAGATACACAATTTCACACTTTGTGAGAACAACAGAAATCCAGATCAGACAGAAAGCAGTTTTCAGTCCGAACATACGTATGGAGGTACCTCTAATGTAGATATACTTCGTAACTGAGGGTATAATTATATAATATAACAAAATGCTTGCTTTTTTTCACCAAATCAATGTGATACTTTGTTAATGTTTATAAAATATGCATCAAATTCATTAAAAAAATGTCTATTTATTCCTTCAGATAAAAGTGATTGTAACTTTCAGGCTCCATCCTTATTTTCAGTGTATGTATACATATAACAGATAAAGCCAAACTTTCTAAGCTCTTAAAGAAGGAATATCCACAGGATATACTTAATTATTTATAGAAATATTCAACATCCAAATATCAGACTTAATATACCACAATCAAAATGATAAAAACAAAGATAAACAAGAGGGCCAAGATGGCCCTGTGTCGCTCACCTGAGTAAGATGGCTGTGTTAGGCTTAATGACAAAAAAATATGGCATCTAAAGTATTTTTCTAACAATTGACTAAGTGACCTACATATTGATCCTACCTGAATTTGAACTCAACTGGGAATTCATGCAGTCATCATTCATATCAAGTTTAATGAAGACTGGGACAAAAATGTAGGCCTCTAGAGTGTTCACAAGATTTTTCTAAGATTTGACCTGGTGACCTAGTTTTTGACCTCATGTGACTCATTTTCAAACTCATCCAATATATCAATTAGACAAACATCCTGACCAAATCTATTGAAGATTGGGCTAAAACTGTGGTCTCTAGAGTGTTCACAAGGTTTTTCTAAGATTTGACCTGGTGACCTAGTTTTTGACCCCACTTAACCCAATTTCTAAATCATCCGAGATATCATGTAGACAAACATCCTGACCAAATCTATTGAAGATTGGGCTAAAACTGTGGCCTGTAGAGTGTTCACAAGGTTTTTCTAAATTTTGACCTGGTGACCTAGTTTTTGACCCCACTACCATTTCAACTCATCCGAGATATCATGTAGACAAACATCCTGACCAAGTTTCATGAAGATTGGGCCAAAACTGTGGCCTTTAGAGTGTTCACAAGCAATTGTTGATGATGGACGACGGACAAAAGGCGATCACAAAAGCTCACCCGGCACAAGTGCTCAGGTGAGCTAAAAAAAGAAGATAAAAAATAAAATGATGAAAATAAATGATAAAAGACATAATGAGGAAAAACATACAGAATAAAAAAAAAATGAATCAAAACAAAAATGATAAAATTAAATAGAAATGAGCTAGAGGGAGAGAGCAAGAGAGAGAGGGAGAGAAGAAGAAAGGAAAACAAAAGATTATAAGGATCACTAGAGAAAAAGGTAAAATTCGGAACATTTCAATCAGTGAAGTTATCCAGTACCTTTCTGTATTTGTTTATCTTCTATCATTATTATGTACTGTACTCCTCTAGACGCAGGTCCATTAATCGTAAAAACTCATCAGGATCAGGATTACCAAAAGCTCAAAATAGAATCATAACGGTTTCATCACACAGTCAATACATCAAAGGTCATTAAATAGAATATTATTGAACAACGTAAATTTTGAGAAACTCTGGCAGACGCAATTCCCTTGTTTCTATAAATAAACTTTATCTCAATAACTGCCCACTTTTACCTGTATGAGGTTCAGTAGATGTTTTGTGTATTCACTCTTTAGACTAAATACCTTGATAAAGAATGAAGTCAGGTCACTGAATTCTTAGTCATTTAATTTATTTCTTCAGCTTTCTCCTCTCACTGAAATCCAATACATAATGTATTCAAAACTTTGATCTTTGTGATTTCATTTTTTTGACTCTCAGTGTAACATAATAGTTATTCATTCTACTGCTGAATTCTTTCATTATGTTTTTCTTTACTTTACCCATAATGTTACTTGGGCTACATATGAACAAGGGAACTTGTGATTGAGTTGAAAGCTATCAGATACAAAATGGCTACATATCAGGCACATCTGTTTTCATTAATTCAGATATAAATTTTGTTCGTTACAAGACATTATGCTCTGGATTATTTTATACATCAACTCCAGTTTGTCTTCTTGGGTTTTAGAATCACTGTTTACTTTTCAAAGACTTGTCATACCCCAACTTCTATCCCCATCAAACAAGTCATCCACTCTTGCACTGTTATTTCTCCCTCTCTTGCCTGTCCTCTGATTTTCAAGAAGGATTTATAAATGAAATCACCAATATATAGTACAGACCTTGCTAAAACAACTACCTTTAATAAGGACTAATACAAACTGAATGTCAACAAAACGTTATATTTTCACATGTCTCTTCCCAACCCCTCTATAGTTGTGTCCTACATCCACCCGTGTGTATCATTTTATAACACTGTGCCATAATGGCTTGATCATCAAGACAACGCTTCTCATTGTAACCAAACTCTTTGTGACACTTTATATGCTTCAGATCAATACTGTTTTTTCGCTGTTGATACTTGTCATTTACTGCGCTCTGCTTCAGTTCGTTTATTCAATAATCTCGAAGTTCAACCAGAGTCACCCTAATCTGACAATGAGCTAAATTAAACAGGACGCTCTTGATTGTTATTGGACACAGACAGTACAAATATGGACATGGCTCATGTTCATCATTCCCTGTCTGTACGGCCTCCATTTTGTCATTAGCAAGATAATTGTTTAGATGTGATTTTATGTTTCCTTTCAAAGTGTCCCCATGTTAAATAACCTCAAAGTTTTTAATCAAAATTATAACAAATTCTGAGATTAAAACATCTTTCTTAGGGGGGATGAAAAGTATTTACTCCAATTTTTGTATTTTGTCAAGTTACATATGACTAAGTTTAAATGTTTATGTGAAGACAGAGTTTATCAAATGATGATACTGACCATGATCATGATGAAGATAATTATCAGGAAGGGGAAAGGAAGGAGGAAATTGATTTCATAAAGGAAGTAGAAAATGGGAAGAAGGAAGATCAATTTCTATAAGTCTGTTGGAGGTAGTTATGTTATTAATCTGAGTGAAAATTATTTACCCAATGCCTTATGAATACTCATGCTCAAATCTATTGCTAATTTACTGAACTTTAAAAAGGTATCTGAAACAGTGAACCTTTCTTTGCTGTGCATGAGACTGTGTTGAATCTGAGCTACAATATTGTATTTATAAGCAAACATGGGAGACACTGATTTGTTTACCAAGGCAACAAAACATGTCTATATGATGTAAAGTGATGTGTGAAATTCCAAAACCCCTTTCCCCCTGCTTGTAAGATGTTGAGAGAACCCTTTCCCCCTGCATGTAAGATGTTGAGATCAGTGCTTTTTTCCCCAATTTTTAAACAAGTTCCCCTTCACTGACAAAACACAACTTTTGTGGGGTTTTTTTTAAATCTTTATTTGAACTGAAAATAAAAAAAATATAAAGCGAGTTGAAAAAATGCTTTACTATGTCTGCTAGTATATATATGATGTCCCCACACTACAACCAATCGAAAATGCTGTCTTTAATATATCAACACATGAGATCAAAGCCTTTGTTTGACATTAAAAAAGTTGTGTTGCAAGTTGTAAAATTAATAGTCTTTGTAAACACTGGTTCCTATTAAAGAGCTTGGTTGGAAGCCATTACATATAATACCACAAAAGACAGAAAAATAGCATCCATTTTTTGTCAGGTGACCCAACAGAGGGGCTCAGAGTCAGACCTCAAATTTTGGGTGCAAAATTTATAGTGTTAGCAGAGCCGTGCATACTCTGTGTGCAGGCATGTCAGTGTTTAACACTGGGGAAACCTAATCCCCTTCCCCTCTGAACCCCAAGTATTCTGCATACTGTACCCACCATGCCCCGGACCATGCATTTAATTTGTTTCACAGCTTATCATAAATGTTAGTGGAATTCTTTACAAAATACCAGCAGTCCTAGTAAGTCAATGATATTAGATAAGTGGCATTCCAGTCCAATCATGTTCTCATCTACCCCGCCCCAGCCCAGGTAGTGACAGTAAACTGTTGCTATGGGGACAGTATAACCAGGACACGGTGACCCTTTCAATTTGAGATATATCATAAGCCTTATCACTCAGGTACTCCATTGACACCATAGTGAACTACTCATAAGCTAAATCAGACTGAAAGCTATTCTTAATTCAGGCAATGGAAGATTTTCAGCGTAACCTTTTGGTCCAAAAGCCACTGTGGAGTAGTGAACAGTGTAAAGCATGATCAACCTGAAATATACAGATAAATGCAGACTGGCCTGGCTCTGGACTGTTCCCATATTTGCTGGAAAGCTTTAATATGAGGTGAAATGTTAACTTGATATTCGCAAACTTTATTTCGACCATGCATTCTTCTTTTGATTATGTTCCGTTTGCGAACATCATAAAAACATTATAAAACCACTGTATGCAACATCATTTTCTAAATTATTCAAGGAAATAAAACATTTGAAACACTTTCTCCCAAATGTTTCCTTCTGATTAGATTACAGTAAGCTATCTCTTAAAATTTTCAGTTCAAGATTATTGTGCAGTTATTTATTGTACAAAACATTATACTCACTCACATTCAAAACCTTTCTGGTCTGGAATAATAAGCTGTAGAGGCTATTGTGACCATGAAAGGTCTTGGACCCAAATCCTCTTGTTCTTAACACCACCATGGTCCTGTGGTAGCATACATGACTGTATATACAAAGGTTGTGGGTTTGAAGCCCACTGGGTGGAGGGGCTATATTTCAAGGGAGAAAGTACTGGTCCAACCCAGGAACAATCAAGAAAGAATGATAAATATTGTACAAACTGGTTACCAAAGAACAGAAATGAGGACAATTTAATGCAATATTACTGCTGTTTCCTATTTGGCAAAATGTGTAACAACAACAAAAAGCCAATTTTAAGTGCATATCAAAAAGCAACAAAACACCATCTATCAAACAACATGCTGCAGATCTATATACATTTCTCTGAAAACCTAGAGCTAACTCATTGTGGCTTCTGCTTCCCACCACCACCATAAAATTGTTATATCATAAATAGAACCTATCCCACCCAGAGCCTATTGAGTAAGAACATAGCAATTAAAATCCAGCAGCAAAAATGAGCACCACACTGACCTATTCTGGCATTGTTAAGTTGGTTTTACATCAGCCCAAAACAAGCTTTCGCATCAATATCAATAATTTCACTCCCTCTCTGGGCATATCACATTTGGCTGATTAATAATGCATGGAAATGCAATGGTTAGTCTTATATTTCACATAGCAAGCCAATACATGGTTCACAAAATGTCATTTTAAGTTGTCTACAGAGAAAATGGAGAGGAAAAATGAACAATGGTTTTCTTGTGCTGGTGAATCAATCAACAAGGAACTGAACAGCTTATTGCAACTTCAACAGCTGGCCATGAAATCCGCATTGAGATACAAGTTTGACGAACCGGTCCCGGCAGCCAAGTGGTTAGAGCATCCGCCCAGGAATTGTGAAGTCATAAGTTTGATCCCTGGCCATGACATACCAATGTCGTAAACAATGGTACTGGTGTAGCTTCCTTGCTTGGTGCTCAGCATATAAGAGTAGTTCCAGGATGGTTGGCCCGGTGTCAGGATATTGTTAGTGGGTGTGGTATCATGCCACATGTCTACGCCGCGATACTGCAGTGTGGCAGCACTATATCAGTCTCAAGTAGACATCCTCTCCAAATAACTGAAATACTGTTGGTGGGACGTTAAACCCAAAAAACAAACAAGTTTGATGCTATTTAAAAAATAATCTCCCCTAGGCCTTAGTATTACATGTATGGTAAGAATTCACTTCATAAACAGATCTTGTCTATTAAGTGCTGTTTTAATAAGTTAACACTAACAGAGAAATGAATACTCGTATTAAATACATCTCAGTAGTTGGACCAGTACTTAGTGTCCAGAGAGGTCTTGTAAAGTTCATGCATCCAACAAGGACACGCCACCTTTATCTGCAGTCAATGTACACCACCACTGTTGTGAAGGACCACCTTTTCTAAACCCCGCCCAAATATAATAATCATATTTACACCCTAGGTATATGTTAACCCGCCCCTAACAGAGCCCTTTCTGATCCTCACCTACTTGAGAGACTGAACCCTTCATCCATTTCAGGAAGATGCATTTACCTGTCTGGTCCCACTTATCACCTGAACAATCTGTCAATTCAGCCCTTAGGGGCCCTGGTAGTTAATACTGCACCAATGTTATGGTCAGTTAAAATAGCAATACCGAGGGAGGTAATGGGGGCTCAAATGACTTTGGCCACTTGCTTGTTCTGCTGTGTGGATAGGCATCTAAGTTGGCCCGTTTCACACACCTATCAATACCACTGACCTTTAACTGCCAGTATTAGCTTATCATGATCAACACCACCACACTGGACTGATCTTATCAAGACCAGATCTACTCATCCATCAGAAATACAGTGATATAATCTACTTTAATTCAACTATTTAGTAAGTGACTATAGGTATCATTAAAGGTGATTAATACCCCAACCTTGTCTTAATGTTATGTGAATGTAAGATGTGATATGACGTGCGTGATTCTTATATAGCTCCCCAACCATCTCCACTACGATGAAACCTGGATGTTATAACCCATGGAAAAAATACACTTCTCTTCTTGAAATGCAAAATCAATCAATCAGACTGAGACAATTATCATTTTAACCCTTTCCCTCATAGAGGAAACCATGAAAAGACCTATGCGAACAGCATAAAACCAGATCAGCCTGCAAGTAACTCGCGGGCTGATCAGGGGCTGATCAGGTTTTATGCTGTTCGCTGCTCCTCAGTGGTCTGGAAATGAGGACTTTATAATTAAATTTGGTAAGGTTTAACTGGTTTTCTGCAGATCAGGCTTTATGTGATATCTATTGAGTGCGTCAGAATGAGTCTATATGAGGGAAAGGGTTAACTCTTAATAACTTGACAACAACGATGTTCTTAAGCAACACAATTTGTTTTGTTTGTTAGGGTTTACGTCCTGCCAACAGTATTTCAGTCACTTTGAGACAATGAGACTACTTAAAATAAATATTATAAGTGCTGCCACACTGCAGTATCACACCATAGACATGTGGCATGATACCACACCTGGTCACATTATCCTGAAACTGGGCCAACCAGTCCTGGAACTACTCTTACAGGCTGAGCGCCAAGCAAAGGAGCTATACCAGTACCATTTGGCCGGGGATAGAACCCATGAGGCAGATGCACTAACCACTTGGCCACCGGAGACAGTAATAACACAATTTGATTTTAAATGTTTATTTACAGAAATATTTTGTTATGTAACTTTCCCACAATATATCCAAGGTAAACCTACAGCATGGTAACACACCCCAGATGAATCATCCTAGCATGACACCACACTGGTACATTATATGCGCTCATATTAATCACCACCCAAGATGAGCAACCAAAACCATTTTGATCAACTCTTGACATTTTGGCAGAGATCATTGACTCAATAAGTGGACAGTCTAATGACCAGGCCATTGTAATGGTCAATAACCATGATTCATCTGCCCTACACTGGACTACTGCAGTATACTACCAATACAACTGTAGGTTACCAACAGATCGTTCACAACTAAATGCATTTGACGTGACATCAATTACGCAATAGTTATTAAACCTGACTGACCTGGTTAAAAAAAACCCATATATGTGGGAATGTCAATTTCATTAGCCTTCTCCTGGAACAAAATATGACATCAAAACCAAGTAAAGCGTTGTTAATAATTTGATAATAATGGCAATTACTAAGCAGTGTGTTAGTAGGTCATTTGTTACACGTGAAAGCCTACCGTTTACACACATATACTTAACTTTGCTTAAATGCAATTTACATGCATGTCTTTTGATACTTGTCAAGAAATACTTAATTTGACAACTCCAAACAGAATAACCTTTCATGATTCAAAAATTATAAGTTAACAAAATATACTGGACTCAAATGACTGGGTGTACAAATCTTGATCTCCATTCAATTTGCAATAACATCTATTTATGCTAATGACTCTTTCAAGTGGTCATAAGTCATCCTCTGCAGCCTGTTTGTGCACTTTGCAAGCACCAGGTGCACAACAGAAAAACATTCATTGTTAATTAAATCTAATCACCACATTTTTAACATCAATTTCAATTTAATTGAATAAATTTTATTTTCAGTTTAAAAGCAAATAGACACGGCACATATGAAGCAAAATGCATGATTACCAAAAAGGCAGGTAAGAATTAGAAAGCTTTTCCCAGTCATATTAGATTTTATTATTCTATTTATTATTAAATTGGAGGGTAGCATTCACTATCATTCACTATAAAACCTTATCAACCATCAAATAACTCACAGACTTTTCTGGTTTTCTATTGGTTTAACCCTTTCCCTCATAGAGGATACCATGAAAAGACCTATGCGAACAGCATAAAACCAGATCAGCCTGCGAGTAACTCGCAGGCTGATCAGGTTTTATGCTGTTCGCTGCTCCTAAGTGGTCTGGTAATGAGGATTTTACAATTAAATTTGGTAAGGTTTGAGTTTGGCTTTCTGCAGATCAGACTTTATGTGGTACCTATTGAGTGCGTCAAAATGAGTCTATATGAGGGAAAGGTTTATTAGGGTACCATGGTCTGGTGGTGATTAACATATTTTTTTGACAGCAGATCCCAAGGTTGTGGGTCAAAACCCTGTTGGGGGGCAAGGAATTTTTATTACTTTGCCAGATGCAAAGTACTGGTCCAACCCAGGAACCTTGAAATGAGACAATCAATCTCATCATATTACACAGACTTGCTGTTACTCAGATATATACAAGCAGAAAAAACCGAAAAAAAAAAAAAACCCTGATCCATCCTGAATACTCTCATGCTGATTGGGTGTCATATTGATTGGATAGATCATTTTAATGCTGTAAAAAATCAGGAAAATGATGTATGTGGTCAGTACAAAGAACATACCAGAATGTGAATGAAAAGCAGGCTGATCAGGATTCATAATGGTCTAGTAACTCCTTATCACCTTGGGGATGAGGAGGGATCACTGTAAGACCAGTTCTGATAGAGACCACCGAGTTCAATCAGATTGTGTTTTACTTTGGTATAGCATGGTGTGAAATGACTGTGCTCTAATCATTCATCATCTGACAGCTGTAACAGTGGACCGTTAGACAATGCAGCACTCCAAAAATAACTTTTCCTTGTGCATCAGATAATCAACTTCATTAAAACTAAATCCACCTCAGCAATTGAACTATTTACACCATATCTTCCCCTACTTCATGTTATTATTTATTTATTATCACCACTGGCTCCTGTCTCTCTACATTTAGCTGCACCATTTATCTACCCCCCTAATTATGCCTGCCCTATTATTACATGTAAGAACTCACACGGGCAGGCAATAACATCAATATTGGAACCCCTTCCTGCACATTGGATACTCTAACTGTCACACATCACACAAGTTGTTTTATCCAGGATCAATGCCAATGCAAATGAAGCCGTATTTTATCTGCAATGATGAAGTTTTTATTTCTTTTCACTTTTCTCTGTAAAATTTGATGATCCCAAAATGTGTCTGTTTGGGAGAAATCTCTAAGTTTTCAGAAAAGAGAAAATTGCATCTGTTTTATAAACATTTATCGCCAGATCCAGTAACACTGAATGCATAATTTTGCCAGTACATTGGCAATTTTTAGCCTTGGGAGAATTGTAGAATTAAATTTAGGATAAGTTTTTTTTACTTTATTTCTGAAAATTTCCTAGGAAAGCAAACATAACTGGCTGTGATCAATTCCATGAGAGAGGCAACATAAAAGTGAATCTACAGAAAGTAATTGACAACCTTTCTATTTTATACAGATGTAAAGAAAATGTCAAAGCAGATAACATCCTGAAAATAACAGAATATATACTGGAACTTTATCATGACACATTAAATGATAATAAAGGAAGACTTAAATGAAAGGGAAGATGTAGACAGTGACACTTAAAACATTATAAGCACTAAATATATAACTGTACTTAGTCAACTTTTGTAGGGGGCCTCCATGGCTAAATGGTAATAGTCACCGACTTACTATTCCTAAGTCTCTCATGGCTGTGGGTTAGAATCTGGGTCTTGCTATTCAAACTATTTTTTCTATTAGCTGGTTTTTGGAAGGTTGCAAGTTCTACCTGAAATAGTGTGAATAGGTGCCCTGGGATCTTAGTCCACCTGTAAATAGTTGGACATCACAATATGATTTAACCCTTTCTCTCATAGAGGAAACCATGAAAAGACCTATGCGAACAACATAAAACCAGATCAGCCTGTGAGTAACTCGCATGCTGATCAGGTTTTATGCTGTTTGCTGCTCCTCAGTGGTCTGGAAATGAGGACTTTATAATTAAATTTGGTAAGGTTTAACTGTGGTTTTCTGTAGATCAGGCTTTATGTGGTACCTATCGAGTGCGTCAAAATGAGTCTATATGAGGGAAAGGGTTAAATTTATCCCCATTTAGGCTACCTTGCTCCCTCGCCCACCCACCGGAAAAACAAGCACCAACACAAAACTCTAACAGGGCAATATTTAACATAAAACTCAAATTCATTTTCTGGCATAGCAATTCTTCCTTAAATAGAAGGGTTTTAAATATATCTTTAATTAACTAGCAATTACAAAAATAAATTGAGGTGAGTGGGCTGTGAATAATGTTGCAGCATTCCCATAAATCAGAGGAAAGACTTGCCAGCTCCTGCACCAAGGAATCAGAACAGGACAGATAACTTAAGGAGCTGCTCAGTTTGATGTCAAGATGGACTTGTCAGATTGTGAAGCCTGAAGTTTGTCTATCCAATATTTGCCGAATCTATCAAACCTTGCATAATCATCATCACAAGCAATCCTGTACCATCATTTTGGAACCAGACGTTTCAGCAAGTAATATGGCGGAGGGCTAGAACATATTTTCGTCTCCGCCGATATTGGAAGATTAGTCAGTGTTTTAGCACTGACACAAAAATGAATACAATTGATTTTCCTAGAAGCCAGAGAGGTCTTTCGGCAGTATTCATCAATTTCAGTTAGGACAATAAATGTGATCCAACAATAAATCTGCTCATCTTAGCCGTACATGACTTCATATTGCCACTGCTTGTTTCAGAGGTAAAGCGATCTTATAAACATCATCATTATACCAGTTGGAAACAGTTATTTAGCATACTTGATTTCACTCCAGTGCAGTTTAGCCAAAATGCCAGCTAAAACTGTGTCATTGGATTCCAGCAGATTCTGCAACATTTAAAATATCATTTAGACTGGGATCAAGCAACATCGCTCAAGGGAGCAGTTTCTGAGCAATGAAATGGAGAACCAGACTGCGCTAAATGCATAAAGCATGCTGACTAAAATGGAGCTAGGATAGACTGGTCAGGGGTAATTCAATCAAAATCATCAGGAGGTTAATGATAGCAGTCTTTGATTTTCATCCCAAGGCATCTCCCCATTAATGAAGTTGTTCATATCTGACCATTTTCACTCCAGAATAGTAACATGCAAAATATGAGCACTGTGCAAAAATGGACGATTACTGTGAGCTTTTTTTTTTTCCTCTAGTAATATCATGCAATTTTCATCTAACATGACTATTTTAGGATGGCTGTTGAGCTGTTATACCTGACTGCTGCCTCCACGCATTTGAATGCAAAATGTTCGAGTTTTCACCATATTAACCTTCTCTTTTTTTAATTGTTTATTTGAGCTTGCAATATAATCACAATTTATTCAATCTAATCAGTAGTTAGTACCACAATATGGAAATATGATCTTGACCTTCCAACTTTTCCTTTTCAAGGTCACATGTTTATCTCAAATCAAGCCAAAATCAGACAAGAGAAGACACCACACAATATCACCAAAAGGTATAAATTGAGCAGCTAATGGAATCCATCTATTTCAAAAACAAACCAGTTATGCTTCAAACAAAAAGTCCAAATATTGATGTTTTTATTATGATTACGAGACTGTCTGTGCCAGTGTTAAAATTATATGTGTAATGCACCATTGGCCCCACTTTATCACAGCTCTTGGGTTCCCACAGTAGCCCCTTTACCAGGTTACCCCTATTATGCAAGTCATAATGAAAACCTTAATGAAGACCAAGAGGATGCTGGGGCCCTTGGGGCCCTTCAGGGCCTATTTATCACAGTAACTAGCAGAACATCACTTTGATGTGTGGCCATTACCATGGGTCAAAGGTCACAAGTGCCAACCTGTCAAAACTGACACATGAGTCAATGGGTTCTACTGGTTAAACATTCAAAATAACAAGGTGGCTACAGAAGTGAGGCTCTGGCCAGTTGTCATGTTTCTCAGACTTATGGTGAGGGTGTGATGATACTGGTCAGCAGTATTGGGCTCCTATAATGAATATGGGATGAATCTTTCAAACAAAAAAGACAACATGTATTAATGAGTAGAAATATGTGTCTATCACTTCCTCTTAAATCATGAAGATAAAAATATTGAGAATCAATTAAATAAATGATGATCTTTCAACAGTTTTAACCATATTGTTTATTATAAGTAAAAAAATGCAATAAAAAAACATAGTATTTTTTTAAAAAAAATAAAACAACAATTTAACCAAGAAGCATTAAAAATTTACATGATCTGATTCACACTAATTAAAATCATCTCATTAAAAACTGATATCAAGTCAACAATCTGTTTCAACCCTCTTGTATTTACATACAAGGTAATTCAGTATACACAGATATTCATCTGACAAGAATTTTAAATGTGCTTTTACCAATCTGCACATCTTTAAAGTAATTAATCATTTATGTTTTAATCTTCAATCAGTTTAACATTGTTTTTAATTATAAATGAAGATAATCACATTAAGGGGTAGGTTTATATTTTAGGAGTATATTAACATTTAAACAACAGTGACTAAAACTATGCTTTAAGTGTATACATGCATATTTGGTTGCAAAGGTGTGTCTTAATTCAGCATTTTTTTTATCAATTAGCTAGCTTCCACATGCTTATATACAGTTATACTCAAGAACTTTCAAAATACCTCACCTTCAAAAAGTTTATCAAAAAATATTTTTTTGTGTTTTTTAAAAGATATTAAAATATTTAGAAATTTAATTAGCCATATTTCACTGCAAGAATGGTGCATCTTGCTTCTATTTCAACACTTAAAAAAATAAGAGTTTTAAGGAGGGTTCAACCTATGAAAAAACAAAATGACGTAGGTACATGATGTGTTTTCTAAGTCCTCATGTATTTAATACCTAGAATCAAACCTGTCAAGGGAAGGGAATGAGAAAATGGTTGGGCGGCTCAGGTGGCTCCTGAACGGAGGTCAAGTGTATTACACAATTCTAGTTTCATTATCCCAAAGCTGGTCAGTTGGTACAGGTAGCTACTAAACACAGGTGACTGTTTTGCACAGGTGGCTGCTAAATACAGATGACTGCTTTGGAAAGGTGGCTACTTAATGCAGGTGACTGCTTAACAAAGGTGGCTACTAAATGCAAGTGGCTGCTTAACAAAGGTGGCTATTTAATGCAAGTGACTGCTTAACAAAGGTGGCTACTTAATGCAGGTGACTGCTTAACAAAGGTGGCTACTTAATGCAAATGGCTGCTTAACAAAGGTGACTGTTTAATGCAAGTGACTGCTTAACAAAGGTGGCAACTTAATGCAAGTGACTGCTTAACAAAGGTGGCTACTTAATGCAAGTGACTGCTTAACAAAGGTGGCTACTTAATGCAAGTGACTGCTTAACAAAGGTGGCTACTTAATGCAAGTGACTGCTTAAC
>CM037777.1:3248977-3298977 GCA_021229015.1 Solen grandis
GTCAATTCAACAAGCAATTTCTGAGATATAAGCTGGATAGTAGCTTGAATGCAAAAATGTAACCAAAATTCTAAGTCAAAAGGGGGCCATAATTTTAATATATTCAACCAAGTGTTATCTTCCTTTATAGTATGATACCCCTAAATATAGCAAAGATGTTTCAAATCAATCCTTATGCCTGGACTCTGAGATATAAGCATGAAAGTACATTGCATGCAAAACTTAAACCAAAATTTCTAAGTTAAAAAGGGGCCATAAATTGTAATATACAGTCAACATCGTACATGCGACCACCTGTATTAAACGACTTTTTTATTAAACGACCGTTATAAATCCCGCCCGAACGTTTTTACTATATCAATTTATCCCATTAAGCGACTTTTTTATTATGCGACCAGCGACCACATAAACCAAGTCCCAGCACGTAAGATTATGCACAAAATCAACTTTATTGAGCGACCGTGTTTGATTCCGTTGCTAATTATCGTGTACGCTGGAGCATGTGTACATATTCATCTTTAACACATCCGAACAAACAAATAATTATCCCGATCATAAGTGCTCACCTGAAACCAATTTGTTTTGACCACGAATGACTGCACCATGTGCAACTAAATTCTAAATATAGTTTCTGGTTCCCGTTTTAAAAGTTACTATGCATAACATAGGTGAAACCATCCCTCCAAATGCCGAATGCTTCGGATTTTGGTAAAAGAAAATTTGGGAATAAGGTAAATTAATACTTCCGGATGCAATGCGTACCATCAATAATTCGTAACTATAAGTATATACTTTGCGTTTTATGATACTCGACGAGGGCGCACGGTTGAAATAAATTTATCGGGGGTTTCTGGATTTATGTTAGACAGAGACATAAAGAAAGCTCATTGCTAAATAATATTTTTCTTGAAATTGTCCGAATCAATACATGAATTCGATGTCAAATGTTGTGTTTTCCCCCCGATACCAAATGCAAACCTCAGCCAATGATCCAAGGTATTATTCCAACATAACAGCTAAAAAATCGTAAGATATGACAAAAATAAACATGATGATGTTTATTGGTATAAAATAACAAAACATTGTGTAGTTTACATCGTATTTATGTTGTAATATAATCTAACGTTATGATACAATTTAGCTTACAGTTTGTATATTTATGACTTGTTTGCCTGGATTTCCAAACAAAATCTATTAAGAGACCATTTCATTAAGCGACCACTTTTTGGCAGTCCCTTGAGCGGTCTCTTAATACAATGTCGACTGTATTCCATCAAGAGTAATCTACCTTAATAGCATGATACCCCTAAACATAATCATAAACTGTCAAGTCAATACAATATTGAGATACAAGCTGAATAGTAGCTTGCATGCAAAATTTTGACCAAAATTTCTACTGCATGCAAAACTTGAACTAAAAATTCTAAGTAAAACAAGAGCTGTCAGAGGACAGCACGCTCGCCTATTCAAAATGCTTGTTGGTAAATCAAATGAAATCTATTTCATTTCTTGCCCTTCACATATACCCTGTACATAAAAATTGTCAAAAATGATATACCTTGATAACCTGATACCCCTTAATAGTTTTATGATGTCTAAAATCAATATCATGCCTAGTTACTGAGACATAAGCACAATAACACTGTGCATGCAAAACTTTTTAAATTTCAATAACCCCCCTGAGATATTAGCATGAAAGTACCTTGCATGCAAAACTTTAACCAAAATTTCAAAATAAAAAAAGGGGCCATAACTTGTAATTTATTCCATCAAAAGTTACCTACCTTGAAAGTATGATACCCCTAGACATATGAAATATGTTTCAAATCAATCACATGCCTGGATACTGAGATATAAGCATGATAGTATCTTGCATGCAAAACTTTAACCAACATTTCTAAGTTAAAAAGGGGCCATACTTTCTAATAAATTCCATCAAGAGTTATCTACCTTGGGTGTCTGATGCCCCTGAACATATTTATAAACTTTCAAGTCAATACCATAAATGGTTAATGAGATATAAGGTTGATAGTAACTTGCACGCAAAACTTTAACCAAAAGCTGCAACGCCAACGCCAACGCCGATGCCAGGGCGATTACAATAGCTCTCATATTCTTCGAATAGTCAAGCTAAAAAGGGGCCATAATTTATATTAAAGTCAGTCAAGAGTTATCTACCTTTGTTGTCTGATGCCCCTCAACATATTCATAAATTTTTAAGTCAATACCATAAATGGTTTTTGAGATATAAGGTTGATATTAACTTGCATGCAAAACTTTAAACAAAAAGCTGCAATGCGGACACAAGGGTGACTACAATAGCTCTCATATTCTTGAATAGTCAAGCTAAAAATCCATCTCTCTTGTGTAAAACACTTAAAGATCCGACCGTAATTCTAGTATCAGAGTTACTATTATACTTGATTCTCTGCCATGGCAATATGTCAGCTGTAATGCACTCGGCAAAAGTTCTCTAAAATATTTTTTTCTTTAACATTAAATTTCATTGCATCAATTGCATGAGTACATATATTTGAAGATTTCTTTGAAAAACCATGAGGTCGACTAAATTTTTTTTTTTTAAATTTATTTCAGCCATTTACAAAAATTAGGAAATTAATGATTCTACAGATTTCAATGATATCTCAACCATTGGTACTGACATTGGATTCCATTTGAGCTTTTAAGTCATACTGGACTTTCACTTTAAGGAACACAGAGACAACTTTTATCTAGAAAAGACCAAGAGCATGCTGTATCATGAAACCTTAGACCATAAACCACAAGTACTGATTGGCAGGACAGACCTTTGGCCATCAAGAACTTAAATTTTAATGTAAATATGCTTGCAAAAAAAAGTAATAAATTATTACAATAATGAACAAAAATATAATCAGTGGTGCATAATGTCCTAAATGGGACCTAATTCTGAAGAAAACAAGAAAGTCAGTAGAACTGACAGATGCTCCCCGAAGAACGTCATTGTTACAAATAAGGCCTTGGTCAATGGGTGGGAGGATATGTTGAAATCCCCATTCCTAAATCATATCTATTCTCCTCATCAGATGAGATGTTTTACCAACTCTAATTTGGAGACTTAGTAACAGTTTACTATTTAATATGATAATACGTGTTACTCATCAGATCTTTCATTGATTTTTTTAAAGTTTTTATACTACTAAAAATTAAGTCATACATTTCAATGTGTGCTCATATCAAAGAGGTTAACCAACACTCTTGACATATGACTGGATATTTGAAATATTGTATAATGGCCTAAACAACAATTAGCTGACATGATTATGATTGACATTACTAGCATATTGAATTTTGTGAGGTTTTGTTTAAATGATATCTCCTGTTAAATTAGGCAAATGACATGAATATTAGTCAACAACATGGTAGTAGGGGCCATAACTCTCTTAAAAATTGAGGAACCAGGTCATGTCGACGATATGCGTATCTACTCTTGGTAATAAAGCTTCCCATAAAGTTTCATTGAATTCAAGCCATTAGTTCCTGAGAAATAGCCCGGACAAGAATCATGCAACATGAACTATAGGCCAAAAAGTCAAGGGGCCATAACTCTGTGAAAAATTGAGGAACCAGGTCACGCCGACGATATGCGCATCTCCTCTTGGTAATAAAGCTTCCCATAAAGTTTTGTTGAATTCAAGCCATTAGTTCCTGAGAAATAGCCCGGACAAGAATCATGCAATAGGTACTATAGCAAAAAGTCAAGGGGCCTTAACTCTTTGAAAAATTTAGGAATCGGGTCATGCTGACGATATGCGCATCTCCTCTTGGTAATAAAGCTTCCCATAAAGTTTAGTTGAATTCAAGCCATTAGTTCCTGAGAAATAGCCCGGACAAGAATCATGCAATATGTACTATAGGCCGAAAAGTCACTGGGCCATAACTCTTTGAAAAATTTAGGAATCGGGTCATGCTGACGATATGCGCATCTCCTGTTGGTAATAAAGCTTCCCATAAAGTTTCGTTGAATTCAAGCCGTTAGTTCCTGAGAAATAGTCCGGACAAGGAAAATGTGACGGACGGACGAAGCGGCGACTATATGCGTCACCTTCGGTGAGCATAAAAATTATTATTGGGACCAGACATTCTTACCATGGACTCCTCACCCACTTACCATAGCATCCTAATCTATTTACCATAGAACCCAGATTTATTTACGATGGAATCCTGGTTATCTGCTTTTAATGTTTTCATAACCTACTTACCATGGACTCCTCACTCACTTACCAAGCATCCTAATCTATTTACCATAGAATCCACCTTTAAATGGATTGATAACCCACTTAACAGGGACTTCTCACTGACTTACCACAGCATCCTTATCTATTTACCATAGAATCCAACATTTAAATGGATTGATAACCCACTAAACAGGGACCTCTCACGGACTTACCATAGCATCCTAATCTATTTACCATAGAATCCCACCTTTAAATGGATTGATAACCCACTTAACAGGGACTTCTCACTGACTTACCACAGCATCCTTATAAAAAGGGACCTCTCACGGACTTACCATAGCATCCTAATCTATTTACCATAGAATCCCACCTTTAAATGGATTGATAACCCACTTAACAGGGACTTCTCACTGACTAACCATAGCATCCTAATCTATTTACCATAGAATCCCACCTTTAAATGGATTGATATCCCACTAAACAGGGACCTCTCACGGACTTACCATAGCATCCTAATCTATTTACCATAGAATCCACCTTTAAATGGTTGATAACCACTAAAAGGGACGACTACCATAGCATCCTAATCTATTTACCATAGAATCCCACCTTTAAATGGATTGATAACCCACTAAAGGGACTTCTCACTGACTTACCATAGCATCCTGATCTATTTACCATAGAATCCCACCTTTAAATGGATTGATAACCCACTTAACAGGGACTTCTCACTGACTTACCATAGCATCCTGATCTATTTACCATAGAATCCACCTTTAAATGGATTGATAATCACTTAACAGGGACTTCTCACTGACTTGCTTAGCATTCTTATCTATTTACCATAGAATTCCAACTTATTTACCATGAAATCCTGGTAATGTTCATGGTTTCATAACCTACTAACCATGGACTCCTACCCCATTTTCCATGATATATCTCACCCCATTCCAAACTTCCTTGAAACAAATCAGTACTAGAGACTAAGTACCTGGCATCCTTCTCACTACAGGATTAAATATGGTGTCAGTATTGGACTCCAAACCATCCTAATGGCAACCAGCATGTTCAAGCACTCTGCTTATAAGCCATGAGCTGAATTACAGATAAATCATACACTTATGAGAACAAGTCCTACTCAGATCCTTGCCTCAAGTCCTGAATTAATCACAGTTCCAACTTAAGTCTTTCAAAGAGCCACATTGTTTTGAATGTATTATGCAATTTTATAGATTTTTTCCACTGATGCTGTAAAGTTTTGGATACAAAGTTTAAAGCTCATCAATCCCTCATAACTTCACTAGCTTAGAAACTGAATCATCTGAATTCTTACATTTAATCTACAATAAATCATCCCTCTCCCATTTACCTAATCTGCATTTATAATTATTGGCTGGCGCCAAACACAGAAGACAATGCCTGAACATGCTATGTTCCACTCAGCTCATATTGTATGATACCATTTGTTTCAGCAGACAGACTGTGATGCCTCCTTTGGGACATGTAAAATCTAGGTCACTGCTGTATTCCTTCAAACATATTTTGTCTTACCCAAATCCAGTGGCCTCTGTCATTGATATACTATCCTAGATCTTAAACCACTCAATTCAATAACACCGTAAACATATAATCTTTTAAAATGAAAAAAAAACAACAAGAAAATGTGTTTCGGAGACACTAATGCCCCACTGGGATATGGTCAGAAACAAATATTTGCTTGTATTTTTAAAAGTTTATAAAATAATGTACATTTGTGTAAAGTTTCATGATGATGTGAAGTTACCTTTATAGAAAAAGAAGCTTATACACAGGGGTTAATCTGGGCCAGAATAACAAATCTTTAAAGGTCACCCTGCCAGACAATATATTTAGATGAGGATTTCTTTTTTTCTAGTAGTGAGTTTCGAGTAAGAAAAGTGAGTTTCGAGTCTGAAAAAGTGAGTTTCGAGTTAAGGAAAAGTGAGTTTCGAGTTAAAAAAGGTGAGTTTCAAGTCTGAAAAAGTGAGTTTCGAGTCGGAATAGATGACTAAGTGTATATACTGTACAGTGACCGGATAAAAATGTGTATGTTTTGGTGACTGTGTATATATTTAACAACATTTATGTTTTAATTGATTTTTACGGTAAAAACACGGAACATACACTCAGAAATTCCTGTAAATGGTTCAAATGCAGCATACCTCATTCCGAAATAAACCGTTTTAAAATGGCGCCCTTTTTTCTCCACATTTTTCGTAATTTATTGGTTTGATATAAGAAAAAAACACTTGTCAGCACAAAAATAAACCTGTCACTTATGACTTTTCGGTATCGTCTCCCTCGACTACTCTTCTTTTGTTTTGTTATTTTCCCTTAAAATGCCTTTACCTTCTGGTCGATGTTTACACACCGGCGAAACACGAATGTATTGTTGGTTTTGTTTATCGACAGGGAAGTAGTGTAAAAGTAAGTATCATTCTTGAAATGGACATTTTATTGTGCCCATGTTCCATTGTTGTATTTTGTTTGTTAACTTTTGCTGTATGCCAACATCACTGACATTGTGACAGTCACACTCATTGACACGCACTCTAAAAACAAACATCAACATTATCATTTGCATTAAAATAAAGATCCGTGACCGAGAGGGTAAAATCGCTGACTAACACTCACTCAGCATCTCACTGCGTGGGTCCAAATCCCGGCAGGGTCATTCGGATTTTCATGTAAGGAAGCCCTCCAGCCGTAGGTCGGTGGTTCTGTCCGGATGCCTCTGTGCATTCGGGGACTTCCTCCACCTGTAATTAGCTGGACGTCGCTATATGACTAAGATACTGTTGAAGCAACGGTAAACTCAAATAGTCATGTTAAGTCAAGTCAAGATTGTTAAAATTATTTTGATCCATTGAAAAACATGGCTGCCAGGGGGCTAAGCCCATTTTCCTTATATGTATATAGTACAAATTTGAAAATTCTTCTTGTCCTAAAGTACTTACTCGATTTATGGCTTGCACAGGGCAGAACCTATTTTCCACAATATGCTTTTTCTTTCCTCCCACTAAAACCTGGTTCTCAGGTGAGCGACCCAGGTCATCATGGCCCTCTTGTTAAATTACCACTGCGTTTTTATTTTCCAGTCTATCATACTGAAGTTAATGTCAAATTGAACAGCATTGATTAATCATTTTTAATATGAAAATAAAATTTTAATGAACTTGAAGAGAAAAGCTTTATACCCAAGAAGTTAAACTGTTTATTTTGTTGAAAGATGAACCTATACCTTTTTTCTTTACTTTGCATTTCTTTTCTTTTTTGTGCTAATATACATATTATAGGAATTATGTTATCTAAAAATATGAATTTCAAGAGCTTTTTAATGGTGTATACATTTTGATTTTTGAAGCAGAAATATTGAAATTATAGGAAAATGAAATTTCTGCTCCTGTAATTTATTTTAAAAAATCCTTTGAATTTGTCATTCAAGATGGCTACCAAAAGTAGAGATATTCACAGATGTGGAAACTATGTATATTGGTTCAAATATGTTGTATTACAGATACCAAAGAGTAACAAACAAAAGCAACTATTCTTAGTGAATTTGTCCAGAACCCACAGTATTTGATACAAATATAGATAATCTTATAATTGGGTTAACCAATCATCAAATACCATTTCTGTTGAAAGTGTTGTATTCATAATTTTGTATGTTTGCTTGTGAGGTGTTTTGGGGAATGGATCTTCGACCCCCTAACACCAATTATGGGGAGAATAAATGGGCTTCTTGATAGCTGAAATTAAAAAAATAATAATAAGGTTGATCAGTATTTCTGAGATGATGTTATTTTTAACTGTATATTTTTATAGTCACTCAACAATAAGAATGATTTAGTGTAAATATAGACAATTATATTTATGGAAAGTAAAAATAAAATCACGTATCATTTTCTGCTAAAAAAAAAACACGCAAGCATAGAAAATTTAAGTAATAAGAGTTATACTGAATGTTTAAGTGACAGTAAAAAAATAATTTTTGCAAAAAAAAAATAAAAAAAATATATGCCTTTATTTTAAAAGCATGAGACCAGGTGTTACTTTGTAGCGGCAACCTTATTTACAGGAAAACAGCTTACTTTCGTTATCTATACAGGCTTATTTTGGCACTGATTTTATTCATACTCGTTAGAGATTCGGTAAAAAAGCTGTGTCAACAACAATAAGAATTTTCATGAATGAAATTGTATTGTCAATCGGTTTAAACAATATTTTGATACTTAATACATACTCTGTAAAAGACCTCTGCTTCCTGACAAAATCTTCATAACAAGGGAGTTAACAATGTATTGCGAATGCATTTATATCTTCAACTGTACTAGAAACTCACTTTTTCCTGACTCGAAACTCACTTTTTCCGACTCGAAACTCAACTCTGCCCCCTGGTGGCCATGTTTTTCAACGGATCCAAGTGATTTTTACAATTTTGGTAGAGAATGAACATCTGTGCAAAAATCTTTTTAAATCCAGACAGTACTTTTGGAGGAGAAGATATTTGAAGTTTTCACTTTTTTTTCCCCTTTTAATACCATGGCCACTAGATTTTGGCATGGCATTTTAATTCTTTGAACAACTTTGGAAGAGGACCACCCAAGGAACATTCCTGTAAAGTTTTATGAAAATTGGCCCAGTTGTTTAGGAGGAGATATGTTGATGATGTATGATGGACATTCATTGGTCACAATAGCTCACCTTTGGAAAAGGTGAGCTAAAAACAGTTAACTTCATTTAAAACCTTCACTAGGAGAAAGAAAAATATCACAGTTCCAAGATATTATTTGTCAGCATTCATGATATAGTCTTTTTACTGCTGCCTGAATATACTTGGAATATTACAGAAACTCTCAACTTAATCCAAATTTCAACTTGCCAATATTAATTTTGCATTTTTAATGATCTGTGCATACTGCGAAAACCAGATATTGTAGGCATGTCAGGTAATTAGTACTATAAATTTAAATAAATTCATGATCAACAGATATCAAGTTACAGAGTGCGCATCCATTAATTCATACTGTAACAACAAGCCTTTTGAATTTTAAGCTAAAGTATTATCTTCTAAATTGATTTCATTACAAAAGGTCAATACTAAATGGATAAGCTGTTACAGCTGACTGTTATATATATAATATATAAATATAAAAATACTTTTTTGTGTGTGATCATATTTTCTTTCAAACATGCAGTCCTAGTAAATACTATTTTCATGAGGGATGGAGCCACAAAAGGAATTATGTATTTTCATAACCAAAAGCTAATGAAAATACAATCTCACAAAATAACCAGCAAATCGAGGGCTTAGCGCAAAACGGTTGTAACTTATATGTATTAAAGAACAAGTTATGACCGTTTTGCGCCGAGCCCTCGAAATATTCTGTTTATTCATATTATTCTTACTACTTTTTCACATTATTCTTTTGCTTTCCTTTCTTCATTCCCTTGAACTCAATTAAACATTTATATATAAAAAGACATTTTTATTAATTTGATGTTATTTTACTTACTAACCTGACTAAGGTAATTTGATGTGACTTTAAAACTTAGAACTATCACTTAAGGCTAACCACCTTTACTTCATGAAATGAGATTGTAGAACTTGACATGAGGCAGCAAGCATGATTTCTACTTAGAAGTGTTGAAATGATTAATCAATTTGTCAACAAAGACCATGGTGATTTATCGTTACATGATGATGTCTTATTCGTCATCAAATTAAGCATTTTTTGATTTAAGAAAGAATAGCCATTTTTGGTTGGTAGCCACGTAATTTTAAGATCATTTTTTACTGCATAGTTTGACACTGTTTGTCACTGAATTTTGGTTTACAGTAATATTTTTACTTGTAAACTGTTGAAAAGATCAAAAAGAAATTTTATTGTTATGTTTTGATATTTATCATAGGTTACTATTTTTTGAATTTCTAGTAGTCTGTATATAAACAGTTTGCAAGTCATTGATAAATCATTAATCAGAAAGACAGGCTGATTAATCAACAATTAACAGGCTGATTCAAAACACTCTAGTTGCCATTGCTGGGGTGTTATAAGCATACAGGAGTCTCAAACAAACAATAAAAAATAGAGAAATAATTTTAAGGGGCCTCAATTTTCAAGAGATCAACTTCATTTTAGCAAATATGGTAGAGAAAAATAAGGTGACCATTTATTGTGCCAAATGAAATGAAATATTGACCATTTGTTTCAGAGGAGATGATTTTTAAAATTTTCTTAATAGATTATAATTTTATAAGGTAACAAGAAAACCCCATGAGGGCCTAATTTTTGAAGGAATCAACTTCATTTAAGCAGCTATGGTTAAAAAAAAAAGAAGAAAAAAATAGAAATAGATGACCATATGTGCGTAATGAGATAAAATTCACATCATTGGTTTCAAAGAATATGGTTTTTGAAATTTTCCATATAGAGTTTATAAGGAAACTAGCAAACCCCCTGGGGGTCTCATTTTTTAGGGATCAACTTCATTTTAGCAATTATGGTAGATGACTATGAAGTGACCATTTATGCCAAAGGAAATTAAATTCTGACCATTGGTTTCAGAGATGATTTTAAAAGTTTTTTTGTTATTTTTTTTATTTTTTTATAAATTGTTGGTTGCCATGGCAACCTGAGTTTTGCATAGATCAAGTTTTAATTTAGCAACTTTGTGAAGATCCACCCAAGGATTATTCATGCCAGGTTTCATCAATTTCTACCCATCAGTTTCAGAGGAGATGTCTTAAATCAAATTGTTGACAACACACGATGGACACAGGGTAATAACAATAGCTCACCTTGAGCGCATTGTACCCCGGTCAGCTTAAAATTACTGATAATGTCGAAGTTCCAACATTGCACATAACAAGACTTTTCATCTTTTACATCATAATATCCCCATTTAATGTGTTTAAAGGGATTAATAAAAGTTGCAAGTACATGTTTTCCAATCGACATAAAATGAACTGAAATTTACTGAATCCTTCAGCTTCCCTTATAAATATGAAACATGCAATAAATTATTAATAATACATGTGTTACTCGGACTCCCTTCAGTAAATCAAGATGATGCCCCGTCTTGTGTTACCCACAGTTGACAGATTTTAACACACCTGATGCAGTGAAACTAATTATTTACACACACAGAGGTTACATAATACAACCAGGTGTGACTTCCTACCAGTAATAAACTCCTCTCTACATCAAGTGAAAGGTAAATGGATATTTTATGTTGTTATTCAGAAATGGCTATAAAAGATGCATAATGGTGCAACTCAAAACTACTTGCATTGCTATGCATCTTTATTTGCAAGATTTTTTTATGCATCTACAAGTAATTAAAAGGACCACCTGGAAAAGAATGCAGTGCATTTTGGGGTTTAGCAATTTTTTTTATTTATTACTTTTTATATTTGATTGATTTTCTTTTAGTTTACAGTCGCTGCAACAGTATTTCAGTCATTTAGCGATGCCCAGCTAATTATAGATGGAGGAAGACCCAGAATGCATGGAGGCATCCGGGTAGAACCACTGACCTACCGCAAGCCAGCCGGATGGCTTCCTCACATGAAAATCTGAATGACCCTGCCGGGACTCGAACCCATCCGTTGAGGGGATGAGTGAGTGTTAAAGTCAGCAACTTTACCCTTTGCCACAGAGGCCTCACTTTTTATTTTCACAACCATTACTGCTTTACTTCACTTCTGACTGCACTAGTAATGATAATCTGACCAATTAGATACCAGATGAAACATTTTAAAAAATAACATATCTAAAACTAAGGAACTTCAAACCCCTCTACTACTTGAGAAATTCTAAGAATATAAGCAAAGCTACAAAAGCAATAATGTTAAGACTGATCTGGTTTTATGCTATTCGCTGACTCATCAGATCACAGAAGATAGGACGGCTACACTGTAAAATCTTAGCAGTCTGAGAATTGGTTTCCATCTAAAATTATGATGGTTCAACAGAACATATGTTAATATGTAATATGCCTTGGTTTAAAGGCCACATTATACCAGGGTTGTTATTTATGTTTGTGAGGGTTGTTATTTGTTTGTAGACTTTTCTTATAACAGATCAGATGTCTTTTACAGAGAAATGGATGTTATATCATTAAAAATATATATTATTTTTCCTATCATATGATCTATATAGCACAATTCTACAGTAAATGGTTTATATAACAACACACCAAACCTATCTACCGTCCCTCACCCGGGGCACGTTAGGGCAAATTTGATGTCAAAAGTCATAGAACTCAAAGCACACTTACTTTATGCATGTGCTAGTTTTATTCCTTAAAAATATTGGGTTTAATATTAATTAATACTGGATAAATGCCAAAATAAAAATACTACTGGGAAAGTCTACAAACCCTCCTATACCATACCTGTCTTTCATGAAGCATCTCAAACTGAGATTTTCCTCAACTCAAAGTTTGGAAAACTTAGAACTCCCTTGGTTACCACCACAGAGAATATATATTTGCATAAATATCATTGTTAACATATTCATTCAGGAAACTGTTTTCAAAATTGGTACAGATTTATTATTTTTGAATTAAGGGTAAACTGAGTTTGAGAAAATTTTGTAAAATGCTCATCTTCCTTCATTAAGAAACAAAATTTCTTTGGAACAACCCACAATACAGGAATTATGAACCCTAGTATTTAACAAGATATGTCACGTGATGGATGCACCCAAAATGCATTTTCATGGATTTCAACATTTCATTTGACTTTTCCCTGACATTTTTAACAGTGAAATTACTACAGCATTAGACATGTACGAAATACACAATATCTTAGAATCATAGGCATAATTGAACCAAAAGTCCCCTACCGGTTGTGCATGTTTTGATTATTTCCATTACCATAGCAACCAGTATTTTTTTACAAAAAAATATCAAAATGAGGTGCATAATCTCCATATTGCCATCATATACCAAGTTTCACTGAGCTAGCTTATAAAATGGTATCTAAGTAATCACAGCATCCCAATTTCTGGACAGCCAGACAGAGGCAAACCAATGCACTATCAGGGCTTATGACACTTGACTTCTTAGTGTGACCATGACCTTTCAGCTATGAACCTGGGTATTGTACACAACACATTGTATCATTACGGTGCACATTTATGCAAAAAAAAAAATAACAATCCGTTGAGGAGTGAGAAAGATATGGAGTGGACACAAAAACCAAACACTTTGAACTCTAAGTGTGACCTTGACCTTGGAGCTACAGACCTGGGATTGTGTGACAAATTGTCTCATGATGGTTTTTGACCTTTGAACTTTAAGTGTGACCCTGACCTTGGAGCAACAGACTAAAGATTGCACCTGATACATTGTTGTTGTTGTTGTATTGGGGTTTACCGTCACTGCGATAGTATTTCAATCATATAGCGACGTCCAGCTAATTACAGGTGGAGGAAGACCCCGAGTACACAGAGGAACCCGGGTAGAACCACCGACCTACCGCAAGCCAGCTGGAAGGCTTCCTCACATGAAAAATTCAAAGTCCCTACTGGGATTCAAACCCACAGCGGTGAGGGGCTGAGAGATTTATAGTCCACGACTGTAACCACTCGGCCACGCCGGCCCTTTAGTTGAGTTAAATAAGGCCAAGCCTATTCACAAACTGGCAATGACAGTGCGCGCCTTATATAACAACCAGTCTTGCGACAGTGGTGCATGTCCAACATCAAGCTGACAAATTAATATCTTGAATGTCAAAAATCTATAAAACCGATCTTTCAATGTTAGCAGAATCTGACAGTTTAGTATTATCAGCTTGGAGGACGTTCAATGACAGACAAAGTGACAGATATAAATTCATTTATATTCATGGACACACCATGTACAAGTTTTCCATTTAATGAATGTCTAGCCGCTGCTAATAAAATGGTTGGTGAACTTCTGATGGCTTTGTATGTTAACTGCCTGGTCTTCCAAACGACGGCAACAGATTTAACCGATGTATATGGAACAATGGTCTACAAGGGTTGCAAACCTCGGAAATCAATATCACAGGATATGACACATTGTTTTATTTCAACCGTTACAACTGGACTGTGCCATTTTACATCATGGTAAAGTAAAGTAAAAGTAAAGCCAGATCAGACTGTAAGATTTTTTTATCTTTTTTAGCAAGTTTTACAGTGTTCTCTCTGCACCGCGGGGTAACTGTGAAGTAGCAAAACACCTACTCACATGCTTATTTGGTTTTATACTGGGTTCTTAGATAAGTTCCTTTTCAATTAAGACACATTTAGCACCTTGTCTGTTTTCTTGAGTCATCATGAAACAAATAGTATTAAACAGTCAGTAGGGGACTTTTGTCTACAAGAGGCTTCACAGTGATATATGTTGCAGGTAAGTGTCAGTCACAATATCCTCCTGACTGTGGGCACAGCAGTCCTGGAACTAGGCCATAATTAAACAAAAACAAATATGCCCCCATCAGAACAGGTCAGATGTCAGTTAAAAGCCATTCATCAGTGGAGTAAGTATGGCAAATATATAGACTTTATTTCATATAGTAATGGGAGTAATACTCAAGACAAACAAGAGGGCCAAGATAGCCCTGAAGTCGCTCACCTGAGAAATGTTGCCTTCATTGCCTGCAATGCGCAAGAAATGAAGCTGTAACAGTGTAAAAACAGCAAATTTATGTGATGTTCTGATATTTCAAGGGCCTAAAATGTAGCTCTGTCAAATATCAGCCATTATCAAACTCAACTGAAATATTGTTGCCGAAGTGAAATGATGATTGCTTAATAATTACATATGCTAGGGAGTAAATATAATAAAATTCTGGCATTTTTTATAATTCAAGGCCCTTAATTCCTGACCGAATTAGCCTATAACAGCTATTATCAAACTTGGCTGAGAGATTATGTCCATAAATATGTCATAAAGTTTAATGATGATTGCTTAAAGAGTGTAAACATTTTTTAAAAAAACCTCCTTATTAAGTCAATATCAGCCATAATCAAACGTGCTCAGATTTTATGGCTATTTACATTGTCATGAAGTTTGAAGATGATTGCTTCAGAAATGAAGATGCTAGAGTGTAAACAAAGTGAAATCTGACATTTTTTTTATATTAAAAGAGGCATAACTCCTGATATAATTGGTGAAGGGGCCTTAGATTTTGGGGTCAAGGTCATTTGAAGGTCAAGGTCACCTAGTGGGTAGAGCGTCATCTGCAGTTATAGTTCTTGGACAAGACACTTCAACTATTTGCTTTAGATCCTATTTGAAGTTTCAAGTATATCCCTTTTATAGTTTTTTTTTAAGCTTTGCTCCCGACAAAAAGTTATTTTTACTAAATAAACAAAGTGCCATGACTCTGTGATAAAACAGTCTTATAAAACATGCTGATAATATGATTTGGTATTGATCAATCCTATTAAAGCAGCTTGTTTACAGATGATCAGTAGAAATTTGAAAAATAATTTTCTACTCTCCCTCTTCTTGTTGGTGAAGTCTTTGTTTCCTGAAAAATAAACTCAGCAAGTACAAGTCACACATTGCACTGGAAAAGGCTATTTCCATAAAGGCAACTTCGACAAAATCAGTTAAATATAGAATATGGATCCCTAGAGCACTGGTACGAGGGGTACCATGTGAGATATTCCACAACATGGAGTGTTCATGTAAGTTCAGCCTAAGTAGTTCATGCATGCACGAAGAGAGAATATGATCAGCTAAGCAACGGGAAATGAAAACAGAAAATCTAAATATAGATTTCATAATTCTAATTATAGTTTCAATACTGTCTGTGACGGTATTGCCTGTGATGGGGAAACAACCCCTTTTTCTACAATCACAGATGGTTGCATTGTCTGACCATACATCTGTAGATCAGTATTGATAGAAGACCATATACACACATACAGTTAAAAGGGCGCCGTGGTCCAATGGTAATGTATCTGATTATCCGAAGGTTGTAGGTTCAAACCCCATTGGAGGCATGAACTCTTCATGACCTTCCTGGGAGCAAAGTACTGGTCCAACCCAGGAACTATCAAGAGGGATTAGTATAGGTTGTAAGAACTTGTTTCCCAATCAACGTAAAGTAAATAAGTTTAAACTATACTATACAGTTAAAATTCTTAGATAAAAGACTATCTGTGAACTAGCTGCATTTAAGTTTCAGATGCTTTAAGCAGACATTGTTTGCACAATAAATATTCAAAAAGCTTAAAATACAAATGGCCATATGTTAACTCATGAATAAACCCACCCAAACACACCTATGCCATGCACAACTAGACTTGATACTGATCAATCCTGTGAAGTTAAATCAAAATCAAGCTAGGGGATTTGGAGATAAAGTCCAGTGATCATTCGTAGGACCCAAATGTTCAGACAATATGCATAACTAGACTTGATACTGATCAATCCTGTTTAGTTTCATTAAATTCAAGGGTGGGAATTTGGATATGAAAGTCCGGACAAGATTTCATAAAAATACAAAGGACCAAAGCAATAATTATGCACAACTTAAAATAATACCAATCAAACCTGTGATGTTTCATCATATCAAGCCAGGGTTTAGAGATGAAGAGCAGCCAAGATTGTGTCTCCAGACAGAAGGACAGACAGACAGACGAATGGACAAGCTGATTCCATTATACAACATTCCCACAACTTTGTTGCAGAGGTATAATAAATCATAAGTATCACATCACATAAATGGAATATTAGACAAGAAATCCCATTAATTGCCATGCAAGAGCCTTCATGGAATGCCATACATATCTCAATAACTGCCATGCAGGATACTTCATGGAATACCAGACATATCTCAATAACTGCCATGCAGGATACTTCATGGAATACCAGACATATCTCAATAACTGCCATGCAGGATACTTCATGGAATACCAGACATATCTTAATAACTGCCATGCAGGATACTTCATGGAATACCAGACAACTGCCATGTAAAGACTTCAAGGGTCTCACTGACAGTAATGCAAGAGACCTCATGGAATGCCATATAAAAACTCTCAATGACTGACATGCAAGAGACTTCAAGGACTGCTATAAACAATGTCTCATTAATTGCTATGGTATGCGAAGATATTTCAACAGTATGCTTTATAAAAAGACCTCAAGAAATGCAATATAGGAATTGGAATAGAAGCAGGAGGTCCCATTACATGCCTTGCATTTCACTCATTGTTGAAAGATTCACTGAATGTAATCTAAGAGACCCTATAACATACAAAACAGACCATTATAGCTTAAGAATCCTGTTCTGTGAATAAACAATCATTACTTGCAAAAAACCCAAAAGCCATTCCCAAATGAAGTGCAAAAACCATCTAAAGATGGAGGCTTCCAATATCAAGAAGTATTGCAGTTGCAGTTTATAATTTTATCTGGATGAGAAATGCCAAAGCCATTTAAACATCTTGTTCATATGCATAAATCAATGGCCTAATTGAAATGATTGAATTGTGTTGCTGCATGATACAGTCCCTGTTTATCAGGAAATAAATGAGGGCCCAGAGGAAGAAATAATGGGTGAACACTTAAAATTACCAACAAGAAAAATTAAACTTCATCTTAAGTTTGTTTAAAGTTCCGTTAAATTCAATAACTCTGTTAGCATCATTGGCGAAAAATATTTAACTGAATAAAGGCAATGAGTTGTCCTATTACGAAAATGGCAAACAGCAAATAATAATTTTTCTACATTTAACAAATCAATACTAATCGTTATCTGGATGAACCGTGACCCCAAGAACAAATAAAGTTTGTCTCATTTTATTTGCTTTCTATGACTTAGCCAAAGAGAAAATTACACACGATTACTGACATAAAACATGCTGTATAGAGATACAGAACAACTCTTCTGTGACCAGGTATATGTATGTTAAGATGTCTGCAATTAACCTGGTAAAGCTAGCTTATCTGTTATGATAGGCTTGCAACAGAAAAAAATGTTTACTACAGCATGTATGAAGAAAAATGTGTCAAGAGGACACAGATACCCCCACCTGTTGCATTTTCCAAAACAAAGGCCACCACCAAGGTGTACATGTCATGTCCTGAGTAATATATATCCATGAAGTTTAAAGTCTGTAGCACAAATACCTTCAGAGTTACCTGTGTTACAGTTTTGGGATGGACGGACAGACAAAGGCAAATCTATATGCCTCACTTTTTGGTGGTGGTGGGGGGGGGGGGGGGGGGGGGGGTGCATAAAATGCAATGACAAATGAAGAAGAGAGCACAGTAATAATCTTTTCTAACAAATTTATTAGAAAATAACAATAACAAGTTCATGTCCTGAATAATATATCCATCTAGATTCAAGTCTGTAGTACAAATACTTTCAGAGTTATGCATGTCACAAAGTTTCGGGATGGACGACGTTTGGACGGACAAAGGCAAATCTATATATGCCCCCCACCATTTTTGGTGAGGGCATAAAAACAACTACATGTATAGTGGGAGCTATGAAAATAATTTACCTTTATAATTGGTTTCATATACTATTTAGTGACTTTTCTTTTTATGATAATCAGACATAACTTTAATGTATGTAGGAATATTGGCATGATTCTACATTCATTTAGACAATCCTGATAATAGCCAAGAACAACAAATTAAGGAACTACAGTAAACCTGTTTTTTCTTCTTTTTTATTTTTATTTTTTACTTTGGCAACATGAATAAAGAACGGAACCATGGGTCTAGTGGTGAATTCCAAAGGTGGTGAGTTTGATCCCTCCTTGGAGCAATACATTCTTAAGACCTTCTCAGGAGTAAAGAACTGGTCCAATCCATTTAAACAAAAGTTAAAGAAATGCTAATACATATATACTCACAGGTGCCTTAAAACTCAATAAACTGAACCATAATAGAGCCATCAACCTGTAGACAGTTTCAAGTAAGACCTTTTTAAAAATGTAGTTTTTACAGTAAAACTAATTTTAATTAGGTAAGTATTAACTAATTAAAATTAGTTTTACTGTAAAAACTATAATTTAATAGCATTAATACATACCTGTTACAACCTGGATCAGACTGCATCGCTCTATGAGACTAGGCATATCTTCGCATATCTTGTAAAGAGTCTGAAGGGGCCAAGTCTTGAAGACGAGGGAAATAGATCAGAATGATCAAAAGAGCAGGAGTGATATATGAAAAAACAAACAATACAGGAGCTGACTCAAAACAAGGACTGTACCATGGGGAATGAACCTTGCAAACTTGAGAATCTCTGAGAAGCAACTATGGGACCCAGAACCTGAATATTGTCAGCTTGTGCTGAGAAGGTCCTCAGGTAGAATGAGGAAAAGTGGAAGGAGATTTCCAATCAGCAACCTTAAGAACATCCTCAAGTGGAGCTTGGAGCTTTATTAAGAAAAAGCCCAAGAAGTTGAAAGGGCCCTGAGTTCATGAGGGTGATTCTTAGAAAGGACAAATCAGTATCTCATAGAACTGAGTAGTCCAGTTTAATGGTAGAGGCAACCCATCTGGAAATGGATGCTGCTGAGATATGTCCCCATTGGACCTTCATATCAAAAAATAAAATAAAAATAAATAAAAATAATAGTTATGACCTCTTTTAATATTAATATTATTTATATATAGAGAGGTAGTTATCATTTTATAATTTTCCCTGCACGAATCCCAAGTCTCACTAGGCTTAAAAATATGACCCCAATTAAGTAGCATTTTCCATTATATTTTATGGCATCTTGTGGATGCATTGAAATTTAAACTTTGAATTCTGACAGTGAAAACATTACATCTAAGATAAAGAGAAAAACATGTGAGTGGTTATTTTTTTTTTAGCTTTTTTTTTTAAAATAGGACCTCTTGACCTCTCCATATATTATTTTTACATACAAAGGCTGATTATTTTTCATTTTATTTTTGGTTAATGTTTATGTTTGAATCTAAAGGAAGCAGATACAAATTAACAAAAGCAAAATAAAAGGATGTATAAAATTATTACTTCAAACAAACTATACAAGTATAACTCAAGAATTACCAAAAATAACAATTTAAAAAAAAAGAAAAAAAAAGGTCCCAGCTGGAAAAGAACTCATGACCTCTTGAAGGGAAAAAATTATGGGTGGCACTCTTACCAATGGAGCTAATTCCACAAGTGTAAAATGATGGTGTAAATAAGGCTATAGATAATTAACCTGATCAAAACAGAAGCACTAGCACTACACTGACAATTGTACTGTATCGATATCTACACCATGCGTTCTTTATATTATGGTTACATCATCAATCAATCAATCAAATCCAGATTTTATTTTTCATCTGCTGCGGACATCCCACAAACTGGGGTAGGCAGCAGGCGGCTAGATCGCCTGACACTCAAACTCCACGAAACCCTGTTCAGAGGATCGGTGTCCAAGAGGTTGCAAGCTTTCAGGTCAGCCTTTGCACACTCCGACCATGTCTTTCTTGGACGCCCACGTTTTCCGGGGCATGGGATCCTCATGCTAGTAATAGTGTTGATGTAAGCTGAAGAACGCATCACATGACCATACCATACCAATGTCTGGAGCGAAGTGCTTCAGTCACTTCCTGTATCCCTAATACAGAGCAGTTGAGTGGGAGACTCCTCAAGTGGCTTGGTCCCACAGATCCAACATATCATCGCTCTGTCATTTCTGCAAAGTCTCTGTAGGTCAGCAACGGTTATGGCCCAAATTTCACTGCCATGCAGTAATGCAGAACGTACACATGAGTTGAATACTCTCCCCCAAGCTGTCAAGGATATGTGCTTAGATGTACATCAAAAATAAACATTATGCATTACTTATCCCACCCATCATGTAATAATTAAACTACAATGTATAATTATAAGCTCAATACATAAGACATGATATGGGCAATGTCCAGACCGATGATCGAAGCAATAAGTAGGTCATGACCGATATGTATATAAACATCATAAAAATACAAACATCTACTGACAACTTATTAAATATGACCAATTACACTGGAAACTATTTAAAACAAATACAAATCACGTATTTGATACCCCCCAAAAAAATCACATAGAAAAATATTGGTTACTGAAAATTATTATAATCACAGCTTTACATTCAACTGCAATACCAATTTGCACATGCCCTGACGGAAGTTTAAATCCGTTTTAATTGGACTAATATATATAAAGTACTTAATAACAGTAATATATAATATACCTGACAACTTATTAAATATGATTATATAAAAATTCAAGACAGATTCATCACAACTACACATAATGACAAATATTGACAACAAAAACACTGACCTGGAAGTGTTTATTAATGTTCTTCATTATGACTGGCGTTACTAGAAGTCAAGGTTGTAGTAGCAGAAGGTTAAGTGTATATAATTATAAGGTTAAGAACATTGTATTTAAACAATGTCATAAAAATTGTTAAAATTCTCAGAAAAATGTGCATTTCTGAATAATTTTGACCTTTGACACTACTTATAGTGAAGGTCAAGGTAGCACTGAAATAAAAAATCAGACCAATATCAAGCAAAGAAAATGACAGCAAGCCAAACAAATAGATCAAGATGTTATTTTAAAAGGAACACTGGCCATATTTCATGAAAATATTTCCTGCTGCCACGGGCACTATCTGTGAACAATGTCTGTCATCTTAATATTGTCACAGGTGGCTTAATGAAGAAAACATCATGAGTAATGTATTTATATCTACAAAAATAAAATCTGAGTGTCTCAAATGACAATAATGTACGCCAGGTTTTCAAATGAAGAGCTTGGTAAGATATTAGTTTACGTGTGTAGGGTCCTCATTAAGAACTCTCGTCAATACCTGACAAGCTGTGTTAACTTGCTTGAAAGCAATATTATCTGATATTCAAAGAAATCTGACAAGTCAATCACCAAGGTAACAAGGCAAAAACACACACTAAATTACTTTATTTCAAAGATCATACAGACTTCAACAGAATTTCCAATTAAAATGACAGTTATAGTGCAGAAGGTACATTATGTTGTCTGGTTTGTTATAAAGGGAATCACACATGTATTCTGTAACTCAGAAAATTGTAAAATCAGGTTTCAAAGTAGGCATATGTGAGCATGTAAATCAAACAAGAGGGCCATAATGACCCTTTATCACTCACCTGAGTACCAATGCTCTAAGGAACAAACTTGATAGAGGGTTACTCATAGAACACCTGTGCCAAAACATTTCAAAATCTGGCCAGTACTTTGGAGCAAAAGTCTTTTCAAGTTTTCACTATATAAATTTAAGGCAAATTAACCCTGCCCCTGGCGGCCATGTTTTTTGGGGGATTGGGATAATTTTAGTAATCTTGGTAGAGTGTTGCCCAAAGATCATTTTGAAATCAGGCCAGTAGTCTTGAAGAAGTGATTTTTAAAGTTTTCATAATTCTTTTTCTTTCTCTTGCCATGGCAACTAGAGTTCTACATGGATCAAGTTTATTTTAGCAACTTTTGTAAAAGATCACCCAAGGAGGATCATCCCTGCCAAGTTTAATCAAATTCTGTCCAGTGGTTTCAGAGAAGATGTCGTTTAAAGCAAATTGTTGGCGACACATGACAGATGACGATGGACACAGGGTGTTCACAAAAGCTCACCTTGAGCACGTTGTACTCAGGTGAGCTAAAAATGACACATACATGACTGTAGTGAAAACAAAAGTTTCAAGGTCCTATACTGCTTACTAGAGTTCAACCACTCTTATAAACTATTTTAAGACAAGATTTAAAACAAGAGTGTTTTTTGGGACATGCATGTCACCTGCTGAAGTGTGATGGAAAAACTGTGATGGACAAACAGACGACGGAAAAGTGATTGCTATGTGTCACCTCTGCTTACAGCAGGTGACACAAAAAAGAGCAAAACTGAGCATTTTTTAAAAATTCAAGAGCCATAACTCTTGGTGTACAATTTCAATATCAGGCAAAAGCAACACTGACATTGAGATTGTGTTTAAACAGAAGCTGATGACAGCATTTGGGGGCAAATAAGATAGCCAGGAACATTAATTGTAATCTTTAAAACCCAATTAGCTCAGATCATCAGTTAAATCTTGAAGACATTGTCAGAGTCTATCAAGGGGAGGGAACCTAACAAAACCCTGTAGTCTGCATGAATATCTACACCCATGGGAACAAGGATGGGCAAAACATACACTGGTGGTAATTAAGTTATATGTTGTAGTGAGAGGACTGTTCAGGGCCTTATTGATTCCTCACAAGATCGCCTTCTATCCTTCTTTGATCAATGGCAACCATTCACAGAGTCATATTTACAGCATGGGATGCACATGGAGATTTTTCTATTTCTTTTTTGGGGGGTTAAAGTGAAGCAAACTTTAAAATTTTGCAATTTAGCAATTAAGCCATAACGGGGATGCATTTTGAAGAATTATTTCACGATTTATCAATATCCCTCTGTGTCGAGTCACAGTATGAAATCTCCAATACAACTGATAAAGCATGTCATGAAATACAGAGAAAATGACGCAAGTTATTGTGTTATTTGTTTTAAAAAATCCCTGAATTGCTTTTTGCTCAAAATTTTGAAGTCAGGCCAGCTAAAAATGTGTCCCACTATCACATTTAGGTCACATTTCTGTTATGCAATTTTGGTGACTCAAGCTGCAGGACATCTTCAATAATTCTTAGTAAATTATTATGTAGTGTTTCAATGTGAATCACAAACTGTGCATCTTTAATGCAAAGGCATTATTTAGCAAAAATGTGCAAAAAGCGAATACAATACCATTATGTCTTTGTTTATCTGCCATTTTCATCTTTACCCTTAACAATGTTGTTGGCACCTGTGACTGCCTTGATGACCAGAGCAGACCAAGATCAGCCTTCACATCTGTGCTGTCTGATCATGTGCAGGCTGATCAGTCTGCACTGTTTGCTATTTAGTCAATAAATTTTCAGCAAGCACCCCCATAAACAACTAATGGTACAGTCCAAAATGATAAAATGACAAGTCCAATTAAAAAAATAGCATGGAAAAGGTAAAACCATTAAAATTAAAAGTCCTAACACAAGCCATTCTGATTTTGGCCCAACAATAAATAAATAATCTGAGATTAAAGTACAGTAAATGACCCAATTATAGTTCATGTGGTCAATACTTGGGGTTCTGGGAGGAATCCTGGATCTAACTGTGTATCAATTAACCAGCCATTCATGTCTCCGATTCATTAACAGCCTTCTCAATACATGCATAAATATATAGTTATCATTTCTTTATGTTTTCCTCCCAGTAAAACATGTAATTACAGAAATACTCTGGGAATAATCAAGGTGCCAAGATTGTCAGCTTTAATTGTTTGTTTGTTTGTGGGGTTTAACATCCAACCGACAGTATTTCAGTCATTGGAGACAATGTCTTCTAGAGACAGCTATAAGTGCTGCCACACTGGTGTATCACACCAGACATGTAGCATGATACCACACCCAGTCACATTATCCTGACACTCAGCCAACCAGTCCTGCAACTACCCTTACATTCTGACCGCCAAGCAAAAGATCTATAACAGTTCCATTTTTTACGACTTTGGTATGTTGCGGCGGGATCAAACCCATGACCTCCCACTCACAAGGCGGATGCTCTAACCACTCGGCCACCGGGGACAGTTTAATTACTTATTAAAATCCAGATGTAAAACTGAATTACAAATTCCTTATTTCTATCTCTCCCTTTTTCTTCTTCTCTCTTCCTCTCTCCAAAGATTTCCATTTTCATCATATATTATTAACCTTTTCATCCATATCCTTATATATGTTAATGAAAGATATGGCAATTCCACAAACAATAGGTTTTCCATATGGAAATGATTAACATATCTTTAATGTTTCTGTTAGTACATCATGTCTAGCACTTTAAGTCACAGGGAGTATATCACCAATTAGTAGCCATAGTTTTGAAATATGTTGATAATTAAATTGTCAACAATCACATCAGATCAATCAAAACAGTTAAAACATGACATTATTACGGTCTGGACAGAGACCGTTCATAATTATAAGGGTTGTTCAAAAAGTTTTTGGTCAAGTGCTGTAACTTTTTTCTTGATATGGTTATTAGAATATAATTTTCAAAAGTGATACTTTTGATATATTTTGTACATAATCTGGAAGGAAAATTTTTTACAAATTGCAATGATGAAAATTCCACAGCCACTATGGCAACATTGGGTGACAACCCACGTACATCCATCCACCCACCCACTTCTGCTAAAATAAAAAGTAGACTTCCTATTTGAAAATCCTTTTAAAAAATCTCAATCATTTAAGTCATCAGTCCCTTCTCATTTTTTTCTGCACCCTTTTTCTATGTTTCTTGAGTTACTACATATATAACATATACTACCACATGATGACAAAAGTACTATGTACACATCCTCATCATTTTGGAGGAAAAAGAACTTCATACGCTGTTGTTGTGAAGTAAAGTGGTTTCTCTCTATTATATCTCAATCCTATCTAATGTGGCTTTCATGTAAAGTCACACTTAAAAGCCTGTATAACATAGTTGTTCAGTTTGAGCAGTGGCCGATCATTATTTACGACCTTTATACAGATAAAAATCATCATTGAAAAGGAAAACCTTGTTGCCCTATTGCAATCCATAATGACGATATTTTGGCATGTCCTCAATTTCAATTGATTTAACCAAGCACATTGCTCATGCAATACCGAGAGCTTTGGGCAAAAAATGCCTAATCTTTATTTGCTCTTGAAACGTCTTACCTTGTAAAGGTGTCTCTTTTTGTTTTATTGATAAATGTGTAGAGATCCGTAATTGAAAGTTCTTGTAACTACTTGCAGAGAGATAAAGGCTGGCTTTATCAGTAGGTTTGACAGAGAGGCACACATAAATCCTCAAGTTATATTTATAATAAAGCCATGATCTACCCTTCTATTGACTTACCTCGATCGCTTATTTACACAAGTGAAGCATGCTTTTGGTCCCTTGTTGTAGGGTGAATTAGGGTATTTTGTTGTAATTTATACAATACATAAAAGCACAAATCATGATGATTTTCGTACTGTTCAAACATAACGGTATGGAAACTTCCTTTTATATGGTATGCCTATAAGAAGTATTGTGACAAATGGTCTTTAATTTTTTCTGAAATGGATGTGGTCCAAATCAAACCCCAAACAAATGAAAAAATACATCGCAAAGCAAAAGTAATGTATCATCTTCATTTTGGCATAGTCTTAACAGGGTTCCCACAAAATTGAAAAATCAAAATTCCCTGACTTTTCCCTGACCAAACTCAAAATTCCCTGACCAAATTAAGTGCAAATCCAGCAGCAAATACGGATCATCTATGAAATGAAGGGGTGCCAGTTGGATGCTGTTGGGAACTTATTTAATATTATGCCAATCTGACAATTCAAACTGACTGAAAAAAGCCATATGGAAGAAACTGCCTTAGCCTTTCCTTATTATAATCCTCCTGCTGTTTGGTCAACATTCCTTGATTGTAAAATTCCCTGACTTTTCCCTGAATTTTTCTGAATTTCCAAAATTCCCTGACCAATTTTAAATTTCCCTGACTTTTCCCTGACCTTGAAAAAAAAAATTTTTTCCCTGACTTTTCCCTGACTGTGGGAACCCTGATAGATTCACTCAACAGATTTGTTAATTTTGAACATTCTGGCTTTGGAAGCATGAAAAATCCAAATATACATACAAGTAGATAATTTAGACAGTGCCATATATATATACAAAACATGCAAAGTCTGGGTGATGATACAAAGAACATTTGGCACATTATATAAACTGTCACAAGCTAGCCAGCAGGAGTCATCAACAACATCTGACAATATGTAGGACCAGAATGTAATCATACAGCACCCCCTCTACACCTTCTTTTACAGAAAAGTCTGTGAAGTTTCCAAAACTACTGGGATATTTTTATTTTAAATGTTCAGAGAACTTAATATCAGAATTGAAAAAAAAAATGAAATTATCAACAAAAAAAATAAATATATTTTGAATAGTTAGAAAATCAAATGAAAGCATACCCCACATATGTACCCCACATACTGCTTTGTCATAGCTACATTTTGACAACAGTAACTACTGATATAAGTAAACAAAATTTCTAATTAAAAACAAAACAAGAAAAACTAATGTGGATAAATTTCAACCAGTTGCTGTATAGGAAAACAGATAATAGTATTAGAACTATATTCAATTTAAGCACAGATAATCACATATAGCCTTGCATCCAGAGCTCGAATTTACCTTTCATGCAAGAGATAAATATGTCCACAGCATGGTTAAAATATCTAATTCCTATTAGAAATTATTAACAGTAATAAAGGTTAATTTTTAGTAACAGAGACCTTTACCTATCACACCCAAACAGCTTTTCACCAAAGCTATATATGTTGCAAGTTGTTAGGATATTTCATTCCTAACAAAAGTTATTAAGAACAAGAGGGCCATAATAGCCCTAATTTGCTCAGCATATAAAACTCTATGTAAAACAAGTGACCCCTGGTGCGGGGGCATTTATCACCGTAGGGCTATGATTTGTACAATCTTGGTAATAATGGCCCATAAGATGATGCTACATACCAAATATCTAAGCTCTAGGCCTTGCAGTTTTGCAGAAGAAGATTTTCAAAGTTTGCATTTTTAAAATCTATTTTTAGCTCCTGTGACCTAATTATGCAATGGACCAGAACCATTTACACAACTTTAATAGAGCTTCATCCAAGGAACATTCCTGCAAAATATTTTTCAAATTGGCCAAGCCGTTTAGGAGGAGATGTTGTTTGAAGCAATTGTTGATGCCGGACGCACGGACGACGGACAAAAGGTGATCAGAAAAGCTCACCTTGAGCACGTTGTGCTCAGATGAGCTAAAAAGGGGCCATAATTCATATTCAGTCAAGAGTTATCTACCTTGGTTGTCTGATGCCCCTGAACATATTTATAAACTTTCAAGTCAATACCATAAATGATTATTGAAATATAAGGTTGATAGTAACTTGCATGCAAAACTTTAACCAAAAGCTGCAACGCCAACGCCAGGGCAACTACAATAGCTCCCATATTCTTTGAATAGTCGAGCTAAAAAGTAATATTAATATTCCATCATGGCTTTTCCATTTAGCTGTTCTGTTTACTGAGCAATCAACAAACAAACCCCAAGAAAATAAAGAATTCAGATCTCTGATGAAACAAATTTTTGTTTATTAATCAAGAATACTGCTGGGCTGTAAAACACGCCTAATCAAGTTATTCTACTTAAAACCTGTATGAGAAAACCAATATTTCAATATCAATTACCTGTTAAATCAACATACTGATTAGGCGAAAGTTTGAATTTCAACATGTCCTATGTCTAATATTTGTTTAATGGGTATACATCTGAAGGTATTCAGATTAGTATTTGTAATGTGTCACTTGTATCCTTTATTAGACTTTTAACATTTTCTTCCATAAAAGGAAAGCCATCTAAAATATCAGCTTATTGATTTGTCTACATATATCTAGGCTGAAATATCTCCATTGTAATCTAACAATGTGATTTAGAGGCTTGGCAGAAATGAAGAATAATGACAACTACCGCGTCATCGCTCTACTCTTTATGTGTTAGCAGCTTATAAAAGAGTCTGCAGAAGTAAGAGGAACTATACGTCTGAGAAATGCCATGTCAATAAACAAAGTGTGTAGTAATGCAATGGTATACTGTCAACCTCAGATGCTGTATGACCTTGCATTTGTCTCGAGTTTCTGTACATATGTATTACCAGGCAATGCATTATATCAACCATGATGGTCCAAGGGCAGTAACTCTTACAAAATATTTACCTTGAAAAGGATGATGTTTGCCCTGACCAAAATTATCATAAAAAGAAGATGTTTCTGCAATTTGACCAAAATTATCAAAAGACCAATTAAATAGAAATCAAAATGATCTAAATAGTCCTCCCAAAAAATCATATGAAATAAACCAGTTAATTCAATCATACATCAGACTTAATTGTGATTTACACATGGAAAGCCTATTAAAATGTCGAAATTTTTACTATCTGGCTTAACATTTTTGACAGTTTTCAATAATTTCAACAGGTCAGTGTTTAATCTAATGAGAATTGATATATAAAAAAACACGAGGGCCAAGATTGCCTTGGTTTGCTCACCTGAAAAATATTGCCTTTATTTCCTTTTATAACATAGTCATACTGAACACATAATCCATGCAGAAGTACAGCAAGGAAAATGCAACACAAAAACTGTATTTGTGGTCCAAATTTTGATGTCATAGTTTCAAAATCAGGTGACCCCTGAGTTGGTACAAATTTTGACCCCAGGGCCATGATTTGAAAGCATGGTTCAGGCCAATATTACTACGTGCTCAGGTGAGCTCAAAAGTTTAAATAGATTTCTCATATGAGTTTTTTTCAAACTAAATGCTTAAAAGTCAAAGTTGTTTAGCAGAGATCTGCTAGAGAGGAGTCCCACAGGAGAGTTTACAAGCACAAGGTCCTCCTTTGTAACACACATAGCATATCTTCTTCAATTAACTTTCTTTTAACTAAGAAAATGGATGCATAAGCCATCCATCTCAAATCTCTAACAAATCCACTAGCAGTATCAATTATGTATGACAAGGTCTGGGGTAAAAGGCTGTCTCTGTAAAGCCTTAATATGATTATAACTCAAGACAAGAGGAAACCAGAGTTTACTGTTTCAAAATATCAATATTTATGTCACACATTAGTTTAATGTTAAACTTCAATCATTTAAATGGTTCAGCTGAGATTCATATTGACCCATTTACTATCAAAATTGCAGACTCAATGTAAAGCTATCTGGCACACAAGCCTTACCATTACTTCAATCCTGAAAGCAAGCAAGCAAGAGAGTATATATGAATAAAAGGAAAAATGAAAAGGTTTTACTGAAACATTGATTAACATCCATGTTTATAGAATCAAGTAATTCAATTACAAAGTAATCAAAAACATACAACTACTGATAACCAAATATGCAAGACAAGACTCCTATACTGGTGAACCTGTTGACTATAAACAACTGGGTCACAAGGATGCACATAAAACTTGAGATCAAAATATGTCTAGTAATGCACTGACATGATCACTGCAGTCACAGAAAATTTATAGAATTAAGCAGACCTATGTATACAGAGGATGCATGTTGCATAAAGGACATCCTGCCGGTGTTGACATCACACACGGATCACAAATCATGTATTCCCCCCCCCCCCAAGTAAAATATTCTTTAAGCTTTCTGCTTGGTTTGACTAAGCTTTCAGCTTGGTTTTACTAAGTCTTTTGATGTGATTTACCAAGCTTTCTGATTCATTTTGCTATGTGGAAATTCCTTTTTCCTTTTCAAAGAAAAAAAGAAAAGCAAAAAGAAGCATGACAGAAAAAGTGTGTCAGACAATGGAGAAGTGATCCCTATGTGTCACCTCAGTAAAACTGTTTACAGCAAGTGTTTTTTTGGTAAAACTAATCTTAATTAGTAAATACTTACTGGTTTCTGAGACAGTAATATACTCTGCAGCTGAAGATCTGTATTACAAAATGCAGGGCTCAACATGAACAGGTACCAGATTGTCTGGGACAACCAAATCTTGGGTCTAGGCAAGTTAGTTCTAGGGCTCAGTCTATACAATGGGGTAAGTAGTGGTATATTTTGGAATCTAAATCCATTGCACAAATGACAATATGACAAATGTTTACAGGTTAAGTTTTCAGTGGTTATTTGACAGATAGTTTTGTTTATAATTAACCATTAGTTAAAAAAAATAATTAACTGAAATGGATTTTGAAAATGCATATGAACTATTTACCTTATTTAGACATATGTTGATGCCTTGGCTAACAAACAAGACCCAGGGTCTCCTCTGTCTGCTTATACAATATTGTACTTAATTTTTTTACACAAGAAAAATCCAATGCTTCAAAATAACATTTAAAGTTCAGTAAATAAATATTCATCAAGTCATAAATTAGGACATGAATGTTCATGAGGGAAAGGGTTAACTTAACTGAGATAAGTTAAATCAGTAAGAAAATTAATTTGGTTTTGTTTTTCCTCTCAAATTTGTTAACTGATTTAATCACTATGTGGAGAAGAAATTGACTTCATGCTGACAGTCACCGCAAATAATATAATGAACTTAAAACTATGAAATTAACTTCTTTTACCTGATATATGACCAGAAATTAACCCACCAAAGCACTGATGTTGTGTTAAATAAAAATTAGGACATATAAAAATATTGCAAAATTATGGAATGCTGTTACCATCTAACATCAACTAATTTCAATATATCTTGTTCATTGTCTGTAATATCTTGTTGAAATGTCTCCTACCTTCTCTAAATAGTGTGTAAAGCTACCATGTTATCAAGTTATTATGATAATAGACAAGGTTTTCTTGTTGAAAATTGGTAACATATTGTGCTGTTAAATTATTCCGAGGTGTTGCAGTCTAAATGTCTGTACCATATATAATGTTGAATAATAATATTATCATGTCAAATTCATTATACAATCACAAAGCAGTGTAATATTTCTATCTTCTTCATTTGAAAGAATGTTATCTCATAGTAATGTCATCATGCCAAGCAGTTGCATCATACTGTTAATCATGAATTTGTCATGAGATCTTGTCCAACAGTAGTGTTGTCATGCCATTCAGCAGTCTCATATTGTTCATCAAGAAAGTAATTACTTGTATATATATTGCATGTATTCTTGAGAATCACCACATCAACATGTGAATTAACCCTTTCCCTCATAGAGGACACCATGAAAAGACCTATGCGAACAGCATAAAACCAGATCAGCCTGCGAGTAACTCGCACTCTGATCAGGTTTTATGCTGTTCGCTGCTCCTCAGTGGTCTGGAAATGAGGATTTTGTAATTAAATTTGGTAAGGTTTAACTGTGGTTTTCTGCAGATCAGGCTTTATGTGATACCTAATGAGGGCGTCAAAATGAGTATATATGAGGGAAAGGGTTAAGACATTCTCCAGGTAATTCAATAGAACAACATTAACTGACCAACATATTTACATGATAATTTAGACAAGATTAGGACAAGTGGAATTTAGACATTTTGACAGGACGTTGCTTGGACTATAAAAAATGACATTTAAAAGAGAGAAAATAGTCAATGTGCAAATATACTGCAATTCAACAACATTTGACTTTCACACTTTTGTATAAAACAATCTGGGCAAGCAAATCTTTGTTTTGTACAATTTCCTAGCCACTTGACCAGTTGGACAAGTTGTCAGGCCTTAAAATTTTATGTCTAGTCTTGAATATTTGCACAAGAGGCATCAGTCTGCTTGAGGGGAGGAAAGAGGCTCTGACCAGATCTTGTCCATCGCTGCATGGTGTTTATGGGAGGGACATTTCTTTGCATACTGAAAATATAATTGATATTTTTTCCATGAAAAACTAAAACACTTCAAATATTTTTATAATGCAGTATCCAAAATACAATCAATTATTTAAGATCCTTTGACTGGCTCAGAGATCTATGATTTAATAATATCTGGATTTCTAGCAGCCTTATATGCACTGGAAAATCCTATTTAGTGTGCAAAAAAAATAAAAATATGCTGTTAGCAAAACAGGGACTAATCAGCTTATTGGCTGTTGTTGTTGTTTAATGTCACTGAGACAGTATTTCTGTCATACAGCGACATTCAGCTAATTACAGGTGAAGGATTCACAGACTTACAACAACCCAGCTGGTAAGCATCAGCACATTCAATCTTGTCTGATCAAGCACTGAAGGCTCATTCAAAACTACCTAAAGGACTAACAACTATCGTGCATTGAAGGTTATCGATTTGATCCATGTTTGGGGCAGATTTCTCTCATAACCTTCCCTATCGAAAGGCATTTGTTACCCTGATGTAAAAGAAATAAGAATTGAGTTATCTTGTCCTTATCTAGAATTTTCCTGTCATGTGAAAGACTGAATGAACCAGGCAGGAAAAAGAGTACAAAGAAATATTTCATGGGGTGTGAGGACAGGGTGTATTAAGTGAGATAGTATCAGGACCATAGAACTGTCTTGTCACCCCATCTCCATTAGCTGCACCGTAGAAGAATGGTTTATGTAGTTTCTCCCACCCTTCTACTTATTACTGGGATCCAGTCAGTATACTCAGCTTCTCTCTTGAGGAACAGTTCTAATTGAATGTCTGAATATCCTTTGTCTATTGGATTCCTCTATTCAGTTCCAAGATGCATCAAAAGCACAATTTGGAAAGTTTTATCTAATATTTCAGACATTTGTGATTGGATAGTGCTGCCAACCTGTAGTATCACTGTTGTAGAATAGACTTACTCCGGAATTAAGAATATTTGGGAATTTCCATGCTAATCCAGGGGTACAAACAAACTTTTACAATTACAACTTCGTGGTGTTGCACTAATTCAATTGTGAACGGTAATGCACTATGAAGCTATAACGGTAAAAGTTTGTTTGTACCCCCAGATTAGATGGGAAAAACACACATTTGCCAAGTTCCGGATAACATTTATTGCGACATTGAATCACACAGTCACACCTTGGACCTTTTCAGTGTTCACAGATAAATTCAAATTGACTTGCAGACCATTCAACAGCTACAATGGTTGACCTGTTTTACACAAAAAAACCTTGGTGTTGTTCATGCATGATACTGTTTGTGAGCAAATCACCTTGGCTTGAATGGAAAAGGTGCAGCTAAATCTACACTGCTAAAAATTGGCAAGGTCACAGAGCTGACCTGCCAAAGAACTGACAGCAAGGGGAGTATACTTCTACTGTTAATGTATTTGGTTTGTTGTGGTGATAGATTCAATCTAGGAATCCTGAAACACAGCGGAAAAACTAGGAATGTGTCCACAGGACACGAATGTCCCCCCCCCCTTTTCACTTTGTTAGTTGAAGGTTGAAAATACTCAGGTGCACAGGTTCATACCCTGAATAATATATCCACAAAGTTTCAAGTCTGTAGTACGAATACAATTAAAGAGTTATGTGTCACAAACTTAAAATTCCATTTTTCATAAATTCAAGGCCTGTAACTCTGTCAACGGCAATGGTGATTCAATAAAAATACCCAGGTTCACAAGAACATGTCCTGATAATATGTCTATGAAGTTTCAAGTCTGTAGTACAAATACAATTAGAGTTACATGTGTCACAAACATAAAATTCCATATTTTCACAAATTCAAGGCCCATAACTCTCTCAAATTACCCAGGTGCACAAATTCAAGTTCATGTCCAGAATAATATATCAATGAATTTTCAAGTCTGTAGTACCAATACTTTCAGAGTTGTGCCTGTCACAAAATTTCGAGATGAACCTATGGACGGAGGGACAAAAGCAAACCTATAATGCTCCCCTCACCCCACCCCCCTTTGGTGGGGGGATAAAAGTCATCAGCACAGGGAGTCTTTGCTTAAGTATAAGCCCCTGAGAACCTTTAGGAATTGTGAAGGCTCTTTCATTCCTTATACCAATGAATCAGGAAAAATAACCACAATTCTGGGACTGAACAAGAACTATCACTGAAGATAATGGATATCCCCAGAAACTGCTTTGTCACTGTAATCTGTAAAAAAAAAAAATAAAAACAATGTTTGTATCACAGAAAAACGTTTCCAATAAATACAACAAAGGGCAATGACTCAATTGAAATAGGGTCCATTAGGATAACAAGTAACTGGTGTTGTATGCAACACATGAAGTCCCCTACCGGCTCCACCTTGACTCAATATGGTAATCAATAATACATTTATGAATTGATGAACAAGTCTTCAAAATAATCTACATATTGCCATCTAGTCATATACCAAGTTTCATCAAGTTAGCTTGCTTAGTTATAAAGTTATTGTGGGATCCCAATTTTGCCATATTTTCACTATTTCCATTTACATAGCAACCACAATTTTAGTTGAAGAACAAAAATAAAACAACGTGCATAATCGACACATTGCCATCTAGTCATATACCAAGTTTCATCAAGTTAGCTTGCTTAGTTATAAAGTTATCGAGGGATCCCATTTTTGCCATATTTTCACTATTTCCGTTACCATAGCAACCACAATTTTAGTCGAAGAACAAAAATAAAACAACGTGCATAATCTACACATTGGCATCTAGTCATAAACCAAGTTTCATCAAGTTAGCTTGCTTAGTTATTAAGTTATCGCGGGATCCAGATTTGAGCGGACAGACGGAGGGCAAACCTATAGTCCCCTCCGGTGTGAACACCGGTAGGGGACTTACTAGGGTTGGTATATATAAATACTGTGAAGATAAATTTGAATCTAAACAATTGTAGCTGAGAAACAAAGAAGATAAAATATATTCCAGAAATAAGACAAGGGGGAATAACTCAATGCAAATTAAAGCAGGCAATACATGCCTACAACATGTGCAAGAAGGCTTGGTACTTTTTTTCCCTCTTTCGCCCTACAAGGTCAGACCAGTCAGAGATGAATTTCGTGGTCATCCAGGTCACCATACAGGTTTTGGTTCATTGAAGTGTCAGATGGCCATATTGCCGTAACTTCTCTTCTGGTCATGCCATTTGCATCTTTGGAGGATGTGCTCTGTGGTATTCTTCTTCACCACATGGACAGAGTGGTGATGGTACCAGCTTGTACTTCCTGTACATTGTGTAAACTCAGTATGTGTGACCTGATTGCAATCTGACCATGACAACTTGCTCTGGAGGGCAACACTGCATGTTATTCTCAATTGGTGCAGTGCTCTGGCTAGCTTTGGTGTCTTGGTGTTGGTCAGGGCTTGTATAACAGATTGAGAGTCTGTGAAGAAGACAACACCTGAGCTCTTCTCTACAAGGTCTTTAACTATGGTAATGGCTTCCATGAGTGCTTCTGACTCCACTTTGCAATTCCTGTTAGTGTGCTAGCTTTTTTCGTACAACCATTCAAGAATTGTTTAAAAATACCAGCTCCCCCCTTCTTTTATAGCATCAGTTGCTGATCCATCTGTGTTCACACGGATCCATTCCTCTTGGGTGTATTCTTCGCTGATCATAGCTAGAGTTGCAAACTTCCTGGTATGGTCATCCTCCTCTTTCTTTGCTTCTAGGTTAGGAACCCGGGTGTTGATTGAAACTGCAGACAGGCTTGATTCTTATTATTGTTGTTAAGTGAAATAAAAATTCTGACCAATAGTTGTTGAGAAATAGTGGGTACAAAATTGATTTAAGAAATATAACAATAGGCCAGAACTCATTTAAAATCAAGCTGGTCAAGATGAGAAAATAATTTGCACAACTGGGCTTGGTTCTTATTAATGCTATGAAGTTCAATCAAAAACAGACAAATGGTTGCTAAGAAATAGTGCAGACAAAATACATTCAATAAATATAACAGAGCCATAACTCATTTAACCCTTTCCCTTATAGAGGACACTATGAAAAGACCTATGCGAACAGCATAAAACCAGATCAGCCTGCGAGTAATTCGCAGGCTGATCAGGTTTAATGCTGTTCGCTGCTCCTCGGTGGTCTGGAAATGAGGATTTTGTAATTAAATTTGGTAAGGTTTAACTGTGGTTTTCTGCAGATCAGGCTTTGTGTGATACCTATTTAGGGCGTCAAAATGAGTATTTATGAGGGAAAGGGTTAAACAAGTGGGCTCCACATTTTTCAAGGGATAAACTTTATTGTAAGAATTAGTAGACAGTCATGAGAAGAAATTCAATTCTATAACCACTAGTTTCATAGATGAAGAATTTTTAAATATTCTATATAGAGTATACAAGGAAAGAAGCCAACCCCCTAGGGGCTTCATTTTTTATGGGATAAACATTATTTAAGTAATTATGGTAGACAGCCATGAGGTGATCATAAATGCTAAAGAAATTCAATTCTAACCACTGGCTTCATAGAAGAAGAATTTTTAAATATTGTATACAGAGTATACAAGGAAACTAGCCAACCCCCTAGGGGCGTAATATTTCAAGAGACCAACTTTATTTCAGGAATTATGGTAGACTGCCATGAGGTGACCATTGATTTTGTGCTAAATAAAATTAAATTCTGACCATTTGTTTCAGAGGAGAAGATCTTTGAAGTTTTTAAAGTAAAATTCTGTTGGTTGCCATGGAACCAGATTTCAGCATGGTTCAAGTTTATTTTAACAACAGTTTCAACAGTAAAGGGCCACCCAAGGATCATTCATGTCAAGTTTCATCAATTTCTACCCAGTGGTTTCAGATGAGATGTCATTTGAAACAAATTGTTGAGCTTTTTTTTTTTCTTTTAAAAAGATAGATATAATAAATGTGAAAATGGGCTTTGAGTTAATGCCCTTGATGAGAATGTAGCCCTTGTGATAGTGAACATGTATGTGAGGTTTGATGACAGAAGCTTTAATAGATTAGAAGGTATGGCCAAAGTTAAAGATTTGCATGACAATGACAATGCCAATTACAATGACAACACCAGTGATGACAATACTTCCAACTTTTTCGCTTTAAAGAACAGAAAAGCTAAAAATCCTACCACAGGTTTGTTTAATTATAGGGTTTTACATCCCTTCAACAGTATTTCAGTTATTTTGAGATGATGTCTACTTGAGAAAGATATATATTGCTGCCACACTGCAGTATCACGACATAGACATGTGGCATGATACCACACCCAGTCATATTATCCTGACACTCAGCCAACAAGTCCTGGAACTACCCTTACATGCTGAGCGTCAAGCAAGGAGCTATACCAGTATCATTCTTTATGACTTTGGTAAGTGATAGGTCAAACTGAGGCTTGGTGCTTACCATGACTCCAATATACCCCAGTATACATGTATCTGGGGGTATAATGACATGGGTACAATATAATAATAAATATCTAGAAGTAAAATAAAACTCATATCTGCATCAAGGAAAATTAATAATACATTTAAAAAATATGGCTGAATGAAAAACTGTAGTATGCTAAACATTAAACAAACAGAATCTCTGTTATTCAATATAAAAAAGTGCATATTCCAAGTCAAAAATGGTAACTACAAACACAACAATAAATAATAATAAATATTGACAAGTCAAATCATTTAAACATATTGTTCTTTAACCCTTTCCCTCATATAGACTCATTTTGACGCACTTAATAGGTACCACATAAAGCCTGATCTGCAGAAAACCACAGTTAAACCTTACCAAATTTAATTACAAAATCCTCATTTCCAGACCACTGAGGAGCAGCGAACAGCATAAAACCTGATCACTCGCAGGCTGATCTGGTTTTATGTTGTTCGCATAGGTCTTTTCATGGTTTCCTCTATGAGGGAAAGGGTTATTTTTGCAGGCTTCTTCATTTGCAAACGTTCAAAAAAAAAAAAATTTAGCAGAACCTGTGATGCTTATTATTACAGAGATAATCTAGTTCCAGTCGTAATGACAACATGCCTTGGGGAGACAGCTGTTAATAGCAAGGCCATGCCAGGGTAACTTAGCCATGTAATAGTGTAGGGGAGGTCACTCCAACTCATCCTTTACTGCTAATTGCACATGGCCTGACTAGGAGATCATCAAATCTTATATTTATTAAAACTGATAAGATTATGATTATACTTTACTGAATTAACTAGCTGTATAGAAAATATATTTCCCAAGTCTGGCAAAGTCTGAAGCAGAAAAAAAATGAAAAGAAAAGTGAAATGATGAATTTAAATACATATATTTATATTATCATATAAACTTTGATTGTGACCTAGACAAGCAATGGTTAAAAAGTATACGAAGATGTTTAATTTCCAGTTTCCGGAAAAGTATTAACTAGCAAAAAGTAAACTATTTCTCTTAAATTTCAATTACTTTTGTATGCTAATAATAAACATGCTTGAAAGTTTAACTAGATCAACTCCTTGCAGCAAATGTAATTAAAAAAAGATGACTGTAACAAATGTGCACATCATTAGCTTAAATAGACTTCACTTGTACTGTTAACCTTGCCTATACTGTGTGTAGAAGTGGGTCAGCCCTCAGGGACATGAATTAAAACTGATGATTCAATAATTCAGTTTAGCTGTAACTATGTTAACTATGTTCTTTAGTCATCATCTCAAAGATATACTCTTACAGTCATCAGTAATTTGATCAAAATCCATATCAATTGTCAAAAAAATTCTTAATGAATTCGACTCAAGATCAATTGCCACACTATTCATGAAGGAAGTAATGTTTATAAATATTGAAGGACTCTATCAAAGGAAAAAAGGTTTTTATTTTGCAACACGCTAATTTTTTTTTTCAAGTTCTTAACCACAGGTAATGTGAGAGGAATAAAGACAATTGAAAAATGTGTCATTATGAACACTGATCTTCCCACTTTGGTGTTAAGCACATTAACATAGTGCAAAGTTGACACAAATTTGATCAAAGTCATATGTATGTTAAATAAAGTCTGCAAGACAGAAATCAAGGCTGGACAGATGTAACTCTATATGCTCTGTCCTTGTTTGTTTGCTTTCTTGGGTTTAACCCTTTCCCTCATAGAGGATACCATGAAAAGACCAATGCGAACAGCATAAAACCAGATCAGCCTGCGAGTAACTCGCAGGCTGATCAGGTTTTATGCTGTTCGCTGCTCCTCAGTGGTCTGGTTATGAGGATTTTACAATTATTTGGTAAGGTTTAACTGTGGTTTTCTGCAGATCAGGCTTTATGTGGTACCTATTGAGTGCGTCAAAATGAGTAACATCTCACTAACAGTAATAGCAATTTGGGTAATTTTGTCAACATATAAGTTCTACCCCACTTTGAAATCATGCTGTATACCACAGTAAGTAACACTATATTTGGACATTGGGTAAATACCCTCATTGTGTTAAGCATCAAGCTCAAAGAGGTATACCAGTTCCAATTTAAGCAAAATGGCATGTAGTAGCCAGGGATTGAACTCACAACCTCTGGGTTATAAGGGGAAACTCTAACCACTGCCCAAATGGAACATGAGTCTCTATCATTCTTGAAATAAGTGAGATAAATTAATATACTTGGCAAAGTTTATATAAACTTATTAGTTTCTGACCTTTGAAATAGGTCAAGGTCAAATGTTTGTACAAGAATAAGATAGTTTTATAGCCCAAAATCACTTTTCAAAATGAAAAGAATTCTACAAGTGCATTACGTTTAATTGTTCTGGTTGTGTTCCTCCAAAAATACTGAACCTGTATAGTACATATCTCACAAATGCATTGTAAAATGGGTTGTTTAATTTAATTCTCTGAGTTTGTTCAATCAATGTAAAATTAACAACTTCTAACCTAATGAATAGCAAAGCTATGGGCAAGTTTGAATGATGTGGACTCAGGACTTTTTATTTCACAATGAACACCACATTACCAACAGAATTGTGGACCATCAATATTCACTTTGATATAAAGACAAACTACACAGCCTACGTGAATTGTTCTCAACTTGTATCACCCCAGGTTGCTGCCATTGTTAATAATCCAGTAATGGGCCAATGCTACCATTCCCCTCCATCCCCAAATGCCACCCAAGGGTATTAAACTTCCCCTAGATATGTCACACTGTGTCCTCCCTGGCCTCTTACATCTTCCTGAGGTCTCCTATCATTTGACTGTATGAAGGAATGCAACAAATAATTCCCTGCAATGGTGAACAATAGAAGCTGGTTCCCATCTTTACACAGCCTCTCTGAACTGGGACCAGGAAACAGCCATAGAAGCCAATAGCATTTGTCTTAATTGCATGGATTCTGAGGGAAAAAGCAAGGATGTAACTTGATAGATGCTCAGTTTTGGCAATAAACTGCACATTAATTGAATTAGTTCATCTTTATCTGCCAATTATGTCTCTGGGTGCTATCAAATTTATTGAAATTTTCAATTGGAAAAAAAGGTTAATCAACATTTGCATGAAGCCCAAGTGAATTACAGACTGATGTAATGTTGTGCTATTCAAATGTCTCTTCTCCCACTAATAAGCACAAGAAGGGCATTTTTCCAGAGTTCAAGGAATCCCAAGCTTGTTGAAATAGCAATAATTGAAAGGTGTTCCAGAAAACAGAAACATCTTCATCATAATAAGTAACTGTTCCTAGAAAATCTTCAGCAAAGCTAATCACTTCCCTGTTTTTATGTTCTGATTTCTTTTATCCCCAGCTGTATGTTATTTTTGTTGACCAAAAATGACTATTTGCCCATAAAGATATGGCTCCAGACGGAAAAAAATGAGATAGATCATGGACAGAAGACAAAATGGAGTTATGTGTCTTTCAAGTACAAAAGGATGTTATATCATTCTTTTTTTTTTAATAAAAAAAATAATACCTCTGGTTATAACAAAATATTCACATCCTGCAATTTAACAACTCAAGGGCAGTAACTCTAAAGTGTCTGCCACATTCTTGCTTATTATCTAGCTCGGTTCAGGCATTGAACTAACACATTTTGTGAAAGGTTTGGTAAAGATCTGTTACAAGTTATCAGTGTTAGACAGTGGACATTGTTAATTTTGCAATTTTACATTAATTCAAGGGCCGTAACTTTGGAGTGTCTGGGTCATCATGACTGGTTATCTAAACTGGCAAAGATATTAAGCCCTTTCACATTGTGACCAAGTTTAGTAAAGATTGGTTCACTAATTTTAAAGTAAACCATTATACCTCCTGTCATTCGATGAGCATATAAAAAGGCACACAACTCTAAAAAACAACAACTAGAACTGCCATTGTCATGGTGCAAATACCCCTCGCATGCCGCTTTGTCACAGAGATTTAATACAAGTAACATGTAGGTCAGAGAAATGGTCACTGCACTTCCCCTCAATGAGATATATGCATACATGAAGTTTCATCTCGATACCTTTTTATACTTTTTGAGTTACAGTCCGGACAAAAACTGTGAAAATTTACAAAGGGCAATATCTCAAAAATTATGCAACAAAGAGTTATGGTTCTTGGTTACAGCACTCCTTCTCAATGAGAGCCATCAGCATATGAAGTTTCATCTTGATACCTTTTTATACTTTTTGAGTTATGGTACAGACAAGAGGGCCAAGAATGCCCTGGATTGCTCACCTGAGAAACAGTGCCTAGAAGTCATAACAGTCATACTGAATACATAAACCATGCTGAAGTGACCCCTAGGGCTGGGCAAATTGTGACCCCAGGGACATGATTTGAACAAACTTGGTAGAAGTCTACTGGGCTATGTTACACACTAAATATTTAAATTCTAGGCCTTGTGGTTTCTGACAAGAAGATTTTTCTAGTTTTTCCTATATATATATCTATGTAAAATCAAGTGACCCCTTGGGCAGGGCTAATTTTGACCCCAGGATCATGATTTGAACAAACTTGGTAGAGGTTTACTAAGCCATATTACATATAAAATATCTTAACTCTAGGCCTTGTGGTTTCTGACAAGAAGATTTTTCTAGTTTTTCCTATATATATCTATGTAAAATCAAGTGACCCCTGTGGCGGGGCCCATTTTGACCCCAGTGCCATGATTTGAACAAACATGGTAGAGGTCTACTAGGCCATGTTACACACCAAATATCTAAACTCTAGGCCTTATGGTTTCCGACAAGAAGATTTTTCTAGATTTTCCTATATTTATCTATGTAAAATCATGTGACCCCTGGGGCGGGGCCAATTGTGACCCCAGGGCCATGATTTAAACAAACTTGGTAGAGGTCTACTATGCGATGTTACACACCATATATCTAAAATCTAGGCCTTGTGGTTTCTGACAAGAGGATTATTTTAGTTCTTCCTATACAAGTCTACGTAAAATCATGTGACCCCTGGGGCTGGGCCAATTTTGACCCAATGGTCATTTTTCTAACAAACTTGGTAGTGGTCCACTAGACAATGCCACACATCAAATATCTAAGCTCCAGGCCTTGTGGTTTCGGAAAAGATTTTTTAAGATTTCACTTATAAAATCTATTTTTAGCTCCTGTGACCCAGATATGCAATGGACTGGAACCATTTGAACAACTTTGGTAGAGCTTCATGTAAGGAACATCATAGGCAATTTTTATCAATTTTGGTTTCAAAGGAGATATCATTTGAAACAATTGCAGACGACAGATGGATGACATACAGCCATTGATCCTAAAAGCTCTCATGAGCACTACGTGTGCTAACTCCATTAACTCCAAAATTATGTGACAGAAAGTTATGGTACCTTGATACTTTTTATACTTCTTGAGTTATTGTCTGTACCAAAATTAATTATGAAATTTTTTAAAGGGCAATAACTCCAAAATTACTCAACAGAGTTATTGTTCTTGGTCACTGCACCCCCCTCAATGAGATCTATCCACATATGAAGTTTCATCTTAATACCTTTTATATTTTTTGAGTTATGGTCTGGACAAACAAAACCCAACAGACAGCCGGACAGACAAGCAAATACAGTATACCCCTCTTACAACTTCGTTGTGTGTTTGTTTTTTTGTTGTTGTTTTTTTGGGGGGGTGGGGGGTATAAATAAAAACACACACAAAAAAACATATAATACAAAAAGGCACATAGCCCTAACCCTAACCTAAAACTGACCCTCAGCTAGACACTTGGTATTCATTTTATGAACTGGACAAACAGGGAATGCAAAAAAAACAACCTTTGTTTTGGCAGTGTTTAATTGGTAATAACTGTTTCTGCTGTGAGTTTATTTCTGCAAAGGAAAGGTACATTAAGTCTTATAAAACTTACACATATCTAATATAAACAGATGGGCTTACAAGTGAGATAGAAACTATACTGTATCTGAACAGATCTTAACAGTTGTAGTATTTGTTGTTAATGTTTATGAGCAAGGATTATAAGAATGCCAACAGTTAAATTATAAATTGTGTTATATTTATGGTTAAGAATGCCAGTATCTCATGATAAAGTAAGTTTGTGTATTGGGCTTAACGTCCCACCCACAGTATATCAGTTATTTGGAGACTGTCTACATGAGACAGATGTAGTGCTGCCACAGTCAACATTATCATACCATAGACATGGGGCATGATACCACACCCAGTCACATTATCATACCATAGACATGGGGCATGACACCATACCCAGTCACATTATCATACCATAGACATGGGGCATGATACCGCACCCAGTCACATCATCATACCAGACATGTGGCATGATACCACACACCCAGTCACATTATCATACAATAGACATGGGGCATGATACCACACCCAGTCACATCATACCATAGACATGGGGCCTGATACCACACCCAGTTACATTATCATACATAGACATGGAGCATGATACCACACCCAGTCATATTATCATACCATAGACATGTGGCATGATACCACACCCAGTCACATTATCCTGATACCAGGCCAACCAGTCCTAGAACTACCCTTACATGCTGAGCGCCAAGAAAGGGAGCTATACAAGAACCATTATTTATGCATTTTGTACGTTGCAGCCTGGGATCAAACCCACAACCTCCCGATCCAGGGCAGACACATTAACCATTAACTTGGACTGATTCACAATACAGAGATCCAATCTCTTTATGTATTTTTTTTTTTATTTATGCCTGCCTCTTAACTTTAAGTGAGATTAACAAATTGTATCTCTTCTTCTGAGCCACTAAAATTAGAAGTACATCCTAGCAAATGGTGACCACCACAAGATCTTGAATTTAAAATTTACTGGGCCAATATTAACAAGACACCGCTGTCTGCAGACTGGTTACAGGAAGACAATAGTTCTTACATCAGTTCTAATTGATCTGCGGCCCTCAAGTACGCATCAATGATATCTAATAATCAATATAACTGTGCAGATAGCATTTATCTATTTTTGTCAATTACTGATACTCCGTTTTCCAATGTATGAAAATTTGATTAGAAGGGAAAAACATCAAATTTTAAACATGTAAATGATTATATATCATTACTTAAATACAACATTCTGAATGGTATGATCATGCCACAAGGGAAATCTATTAACTTGATACAATCTCCCAGATAATAAAAGAGTGGTAGGGTTTCATAATAAGAGTGTAACTTTATCCTGCTGTAAAAGATGTGGCCTCTTCAACTTCAGCACCGAGATGATTCCAAGGAATTGCAAGATATATGGCAATAAATTTTCTTACTGCCAAGACAATTGCTCTAAAAACAATCCTAGTTAAAATGTCACTTCAGAGTAAATACTTCCTTTTTTCAGTAGAAATGCATTTTCCAACAGCAAGAAGTTCCCGTTTACTTCCAAGTTCAAAATACAGACAGGATCAGAAATTACACTGTTTTCTCTAATCAGGTGGAAAACCTTCAACTTGTTTCAAAATTACAGCATTTCAAGATAGCAGAACTAGACTTGTAACTATCAAAGAAATAGTGCCAGGGCAAACAAGAATTATCACTGAAGATGATGAATACCCCCAGATACCGCTTTGTCACAGTAACAGTTACCATGTCAGATAGTCTTGAGAATTATAACAAGGGGCCATAATTATTCAAAATCAAGCCAATCATGACATGCTAATATGCCCAACTTATCAGTCTAGTAAAGTTTCATCAAACTCCAACCAATCTCCTCATGCTGACCGTATGTACCAAGCTATCTGAATATCCCTCAATGCATGAAAGTTTACACCTGCTCGCCCGCCACAAGCCTACCAAACAGGCCGCTGACCAACACTTACCTTCCTATTGAAAAACATGGTTCAACATCACTTTATTGGAATCAAAGCAGCTTAGTTTTGAATCTCTTGTTAATGAACTCTTCTACTGAAATTCAAAGTGATGAAAATAAATTTTGTACCAGAAAAATAATTCAGATATCCACAATTTTTTTCAAATTCAAACCCCTGGATTCTGTTAAGCCCGAGAAAGCTTTTAAAAATTCATTATTTATTAACTACTATTTAAGAATAGAACAATAAATCATTACTATTGATTGAACATTCAATGACAATTCATTCAGGAATAAGATGGAAAAAAAATAATACAAAATTCAAATATGCCATATCAAAATATTAAAACCCTTATTTGGAGAACGATCAGAATCAATACACAGTTTTTGCCAGTAAAAACTAAACAGCAGTATATAACCAATATGTTTACTGAAATTTAATAAAAAACATCGACTCTTTAATGGCTTCTCATTTTTCTTGTGTCAGATGCATGGCTCAATTAACAAACCAATTTATCAGTTACATGTTTCTGCAAGATGATTCATGTTGCTCTAATTCCCCTTTGAGATCTGTGACACTAAAGCATTGTCAATAAAAAGAAAAAAAATAACAAAAAGATGACGAGAAAATTGACTAAGAGCATGAACAATAATTAATGTTTCATCAGAGACCTGATCGTAACAACATCATTCGCACAACCAGATGATATGGTATAGATTTTCTGTAGGAATCTGTTTTGTTAGTGGTATTGATCTGAGAGAAATAAGCAACATTTCCCCTGTGACAGGTTTCTGAAGGCTAATATGACAATATCTTAAATGCAAACCAATTTAATCAGACTTCCAGAGAGTGGATGCTGGACCGAACTGAGGCAATTATACATGTCTCACAACACTATCAACTCAGAGGGCTCCCTGCCTTGTTCTTCAATAATCAACAAATAACGGTCATTAAAGATTTGAAAAATGACAAACATGACCAATATTACGTTTGTTGTTGCTATGGACAATTTGTTGCCAAGCAACCATTGTTTACCCAATGACTACGTCTCCGTGATTTTATTCAAATTCATTAGGCTTTCATTAGCCTATCAACATCACCTTCAGTCCTATTTAATCTAAGAAACATGCTGTCTAATACTTCTTATAATTAAAAGCTAACAAGTTGCCATGAGGTTAAAAAATGTCACACACCTAAATGCTGAAGCATAATTTGATAGCAGATTTGGAAAAAAAAGTTTACATAATTGAACAAGAGGGCTATGATGGTCCTGAATCGCTCACCTGATTAATATTGCCTTCATTGCCTTTTATAGAACAGCAAAATAATCTTAATTGCAAACAAACACTGTACCTGTGGTCCAAAGTTTGATAGTCATAGCTATAAAATCAGGTGACCCCAAGAGCCATGATTTGAAAACTTGGTTCAGGTCCATAAGGCCATGTTATATACCAAATATCTAAACCCATGTTCTTCTGGTTTCTGACAAAGATATCTTTAAAAAATCTTTCATATTTAAGTCTATGTAAAATCAAGTGACGCCTGTTGCGGGGCCAATTTTGACCCCAGGGCCTTGATTTGAACATACTTGATAATGTCCACAAAGCAATGTTACACACCAAATATCTAAACTCAAGGCCTGATGGTTTTTGAGACGAAGATTTTTCTAGATTTTCCTATTTAAGCCAATGTAAAATTAAGTTAACCCTGGGGCGGGGCCAATTTTGACCCCTGGGCCATGATATGAACATATTTGATAGATGTCCATAAAGCAATAATTAAACTCAAGACCTTGTGGTTTCTTAGAAAAATATTTTTTTTATAAAATCAAATGACCCCTTGGGCAGGGCCAATTTTGATCCCAGGGCCATGATTTGAACAGACCTGGTAAATGTCTGTATGGCAATAATACACAATAAATATCTTAACTCAAGGCATGTGGTTTCTGAGAAGAAGATTTTTCTAGTTTTTTTCCTACATAAGCCTATGTAAAATCAAGTGAACCCTGGGGCGGGGCCAATTTTGACCCCAGGGCCATGATTTGAATAAACTTGGTAGAGATCCACTAGACAATGCTACACACCAAATATCTAAGCTCTAGGCCTTGTGGTTTCTGAGAAGATGATTTTTCTATTTTTTCCTATGCAAGTCTATGTAAAATCAAGTGACCCCTTGTCCGGAATCAATTTTGACACCAGGGCCATGATTTGTGCAATCTTGATAGAATTCCACTAGACAATCCTACACACCAAATATCTAAGCTCCAGGCCTTGTGGTTTCTGAAAAGAAGATTTTTCTATTTTTTTCCTATGCAAGTCTATGTAAAACCAAGTTACACCTTCTGCGGGGCCAATTTTGACCCCAGGGTCATGTTTTGTACAAACTTGGTACAGACACACTAGACAATCCTACACACCAAATATCTAAGCTCTAGGCCTTGCAGTTTTGCAGAAGATATTTTTAGCTCCTGTGACCTACCTTTTCAACCAATCAAAATTATTTGAACAACTTTGATAGAGGGCATCATAAGGATGATTCCTGTGAAGTTTGGTCAAAATCCATTCAATGGTTTAGGAGGAGATGTTGTTTAAAGGAAATTGTTGACGCTGGACGCACATACCCGTGCACCCACAGACGCATTGATGACGGACAAAATGCGATCAAAATAGCTCACCATGAGCACGTTGTGCTCAGGTGAGCTAAAAATATATAATGTGTATGTGTCAATACAACAAATCCCCCCGCCAACATAACTTTTTGTAGCAATAGTTTCTTATGTACAACAAGAGTGCCAGTGCTGCCACAAAATATAAAGATCAAGATTATAGAGGCTTACAATATGAAAGTAGATCAAATGGCAGTGTCAATATGTATCATTTATAAATCCTGAGCATAACTCTAGCAAACTCACTGAACAAGATAATCCCTGTTTTATGCACTTCTACCCGTTATAGTAATGACATTGATTAAGATCCATTCTGAAACTTAGAAATTGCGTTCTCAAGTTAATATGCAATAGAGACCGAGTTTCGAAAAATAGCTAAACTGGACAATCCCTGCTTCATGCACATCTACCCATCATAGTTATGACATTGTCCAATTTTCATAAAGAGATCAGTTCAAAAACTTAGGATGAGCTGCATTAACAAGGCTGCAATATCAATCAGCTACAACGACTAAGTTTCAAGGGACATAACTTTTGCAAGAATCAATTAATTGGAAAATCTCAGATTCATGCACATCTACCCATTATAGTAATGACATTTACCAAGTATTGAAAAGATACAGTCAAAAATGTAGTTGGAGTTGCGTTCATACAACTGCAATATCAATCAGCTACAGAGACTAAGCTCCAAGGGACATAACTCTTGCAAAAATCAATGAACTGGAAAATCCCAGATTCATGCACATCTACCCATTATAGTTATAACAATGACCAAGTACTGAAAATATAGTCAGAAATGTATCAGGAGATGCATTCACAAGGCTGCAATATCAATCAGCTACAGAGACTAAATATCAACGAACATAACTCTTGCAAAAATCATTGAACCAGAAAATCGCCGCTTCATGCACATCTACAAATTATAGTTATGACATTGACCAAATATTGGAAAGATATGGTCAGAAACACAGAAGTTACATTCACAAGGCTGCAATATCAATCAGCTACAGAGACTAAATATCAACGAACATAACTCTTGCAAAAATCATTGAACTGGAAAATCGCCGCTTCACACACATCTACATATTATAGTTATGACATTGACCAAGTATTGGAAAGATACGGTCAGAAATGCAGGAGGAGTTGCCTTCACAAGAAATGTGGACGTACAGACGGGCTTACGGAGAAGTTGACGCCAATATTCGACCGCCTTCGGGGGCGTATTAAAATGTTTTAAGACAAACTAAATGTTGATTCGATCTGTAAATCATAATCTAAAGTTCAGTTAAAATTGATCAAGAAAATTTTTTAAGTCGAAAGGCTGTAATTGTGTAAAAAAAGTACGATAGGGAGAACATGCAATATTGATCTGTCATAGTTC
>CM037777.1:3299077-3349077 GCA_021229015.1 Solen grandis
ACGCCTAGTTACGCTCAACACGATTTATTTTCATATTAAATTTAGTATATGATACAAAAAGTCGCTTGTTCAAATATATACGCTTTTTTCTTCAATTGAACAGTAATTTCAGTCATATACAGAACACATATTTCTCTTTTGGTGTTCTGACACGACTCGCGTCTCTCTCCATATGAAGAAAAGAAGTGAAAACTGTGTTTTGATGCAATAACATGCTAGCGTGATGCATATCTATCATTGAAGAAGTGCTGATAATGTGAATATGGTGGAAAATGACGTAAGTAGCAAAATGTCCGAAACACCACTTGGTTCTCATTTTGCAAGTTAGTGGACAGTAATTTTATGGACAAAAAGAAAAAAAGGAAAGAAATCAAGAGAATTAAAATTATTTAAAGACGTTAAACAGCATAATTATAGATATGTATATATCAAACGGTATGTCAATCACCATAAACTCAAGGTGACTGAAATTGGTAGAGAGTAAATGTAACATTTTTTCTTTGTATTTTTTTTCCTTGTACATGTACATGTAATACTTCTAGGATCATAAACTTAAAAACAAATGACTGAAATAATGTTGGTGGGACGTTAAATTCAACATACAAAGTATAAAATCTTATACATTTAATACAACAAGGAAACATAAAATGCATACATCTATGATCATGACTGAGAATTTGATTTAGTTTTTAGCTCACCTGAGCACAAAGTGCTCAAGGTGAGCTTTTGTGACCGCCCTTCGTCCGGCATCCGTCGTCGTCCGTCGTGCGTCGTGTGTCGTCAACAATTTGCTTTAAACGACATCTCCACTGAAACCCCTGGACAGAATTTAATGAAACTTGGCAGGAATGTTCCTTGGGTGAGGGTCTACAAAAGTTGCTAAAATAAAGTTGATCCATGTAGAACTCTGGTTGCCATGGCAACAAAAAGAAATATAATTTGAAAACTTTAAAAATCATCTCCTTCAAAACTACTGGCCAGATTTCAAAATAATTTTGTACAGATGTTCCTTGGGTCAACCTCTACCAAAGTTGCTAAAATTATTCCGATCCGTAAAAAAACATGGCCGCCAGGGGCGGGGCTTATTTGCCTTATATGTATATTGAGAAACCTTTAAACAACATTTTCTCTGAAACCACTGGACAGAATTCGATTAAACTTGGCAGGGATGATCCTTGGGTCAACCTTCACAAAAGTTGCTAAAATAAACTTGATCCATGTAGAACTCTGGTTGCCATGGCAACAAAAAGAAAAAAATATGAAAACTTTAAAAATCATCTTCTTCAAAACTACTGGCCAGATTTTAAAATAAATTGGTACAGATGTTTCTTGGGTCAACCTCTACCAAAGTTGCTAAAATTATTCCGATCCGTAAAAAAACATGGCTGCCAGGGGCGGGGCTTATTTGCCTTATATGTATATAGAGAAACCTTTAAACAACATCTCCTCTGAAACCACTGGACAGAATTTGATTAAACTTGGCAGGGATGATCCTTGGGTCAACCTTCACTAAAGTTGCTAAAATAAACTTGATCCATGTAGAACTCTGGTTGCCATGGCAACAAAAAGAAAAAAATATGAAAACTTTAAAAATCATCTTCTTCAAAACTACTGGCCAGATTTTAAAATAAATTGGTACAGATGTTCCTTGGGTCAACCTCTACCAAAGATGCTAAAAAATTTCCGATCCGTAAAAAACATGGCCGCCAGGGGTGGGGCTTATTTGCCTTATATGTATATATGGAAAACTTTAATCAACATTTCCTCAGAAACCACTGGACAGAATTTGATTAAACTTGGCAGGAATGATCCTTGGGTCAACCTTCACAAAAGTTGCTAAAATAAACTTGATCCATACAGAACTCTGGTTGCCATGGCAACAAAAAAAATAAAAATGAAAACTTTTAAAATCATCTTCTTCAAAACTACTGGCCAGATTTTAAAATAAATTGGCACAGATGTTCCTTGGGTCAACATATTTATCTCAGGTGAGCGATTTAGGGCCATCATGGGCCTCTTGTTTTATTTTATTGTCTAATTAATTGCACACAATAATGAGTTTTTAATACTTGATAAATTATCGTATTGCAATATTCCTTTGTATTGTGATTTAAAAATGTATAGTTACAAGAAAAACAGAAAAGGTTGGTAAAATACAAAAAAACAACCCAAAAAACATTATTCGTACAATATCGAAAGCTAAAACAAAAAAACAACAACAACAACAACAACAAAAAAAAAACAACAAAAAACAAACAAACAAACAAAAACCTGAGTTTAAATAAGTGCAACCGATGTGTTTATCTGTAAAATATATTCTGATATTATTACTGTCCTAAATAAGACAATAATTATAGAGTAATAGGGATAAAATTATTAATGTTAAACGTCTCTTGATTGTTCAGCTGGTTTAGACTTTCAATACATTATTTGACAGGTTTTAATACTATCTAAAAGTGGTTTTATATCCAATGACTGTAAATATTTTAACGAAAAATTGATACATCAACCATGAAATGAACTTGGAATATTTTCACGTAAGGGCCCCAGCGTATTGGTGTCATACATGTATTTACATCCGTCCAATATCAGCTGTAATCGACCTTGGCTGATAAAGTACAGTCACATTTTGGACCTCGTGGCCTTTCACGGATATAACCAAGGTTTCCTAATGTTTCATTAGGGTACCTTGGTTATCTTGGTAGAGGTTAAGTGGTACAAGACGTAGAGGAACAATTACAATTAAGGGACTTTTCCATAAGGCTGTTTAACCATTTAGTTTGTGTTAATTCCGACTGTTTTCAGTCATGAAGGGGCTATATATATTTACACACACATATATATTTTGTTAATATTTTCACATAATGGCCCCATAATAAGATCCGTTCAGACCTATAGATCTAATATCAGATGTATTAATCAACTTCGACTGATAAAGTACAGTCATTAACATTGTTTGCTAGCTTGATTTAGAATGCTTAACCATTTAGGATGCGTGTGTTAATTCCGACTATTTTCAGTCACGAAGGGGCTATATATATATACACACACATATATATTTTGTTAATATTTTCACATAATGGCCACATAATAAGATCCGTTCAGACCTATAGGTCTAATATCAGATGTATTAATCAACTTCGACTGATAAAGTACAGTCATTAACATTGTTTGCTAGCTTGATTTAGAATGCTTAACCATTTAGGATGCGTGTGTTAATTCCGACTATTTTCAGTCACGAAGGGGCTATATATGATACACAAGAAATCACAATGTGACACACAACACACAAAAAGTAAATCAAGTCATTAAAAATAATATGAATATTTTTGAACATGATTTTTACACGCATGTCATCATGTCACATTCATTTAATTGAGGGATAATCTTTTTATATTGTATTTAATATAATCAGTGTATTTTAGCCACATATATACTCATTCTTTCATCTTCCTATTTAGCGTCTCAGGAAACTAGTGACTGTATAGTATGCTACCAAAGGTAGCTGACTTATTCCGTTTCACTACACGAAAATATAATAGATGATCTATCGATAGGGCCATGGGTATACGACAATGACATAATCGATGCCGTGACATGACCACCAGTGAATTACATCCAGATAGAGATACTGACCTTGCGCAATTAAATTAGAAGGCTTCCTAACATGGAAATTCCGAATGTTGTTAAAGGGGCTCTTACCCTCGGTGTCGAGAAACTACATGAATGTAATCAGTGACTAAAACCCCTCAGCAACGGATTCCTCTTTTTGCTGAAGAGACCATGATGCAACTGAATTGTGATCAAAATCTGTCGCTTTCAATTTTGACGCTGATTCGTTTTTATAGGAACATTCTTCAGAGAAAACCATTGTTGCGACCTTCAAAGAACGGGTGCGAGCATGCTCAATGAGTGAATGGCAAGCAACTCAGAGTACTGGGGTATATTGCTGGGATGTATATACAATCACAAATTATACCTGCAAATCATCTTTTACTTCCTGTATGTCTTCTCAAAAACAACTCAATGTCATATGGATCTTATGGTTATTTGTTACAACTTATCCGTTTTAGAGAAAAACAATTGCTTTACGATTGGAAAATTGCGTTTGCTTATTCACCAACGGGGTTCGGACCCACATCCATTGGTTCTGAAATCATGTACACTACTGTTGAAGAGCGCCACCTTCAAATACTCTAGGACCGAAATGACGTTGGTTTGGAACTTTGGAGAGAGAGTGAACTACATATACCCCTTACATTCCTGGTGCAATATAATTTAATGTATGCCGTTTTCTAATTTATTACAAACAAATCAATCAGGTTATTATTGTTACCATACATAGTTATATAGTCAATCTTGAATTCCTTTAAAATAGTTACAAGTTACTTTTGTTAAAACATCTTATGTTTCTATGTCTAAACTATCTCCTTCTACGTTCGATCGTGTTTTTTTTTCGAATTATATTAATAAAGTGCAGGAATAAAAATATTTTCAAAAACTCAAGATATGTCATCAATCTTCACCGAGATTTCAAAATAGTCTGCCCGACCCACAGATCCATGGTTCAGACTTGATTTATTCTCAGAAATAGAGTACAGTATCATTGGCCATTCATCGGAACGAGATGCAAGTCCGCAGTTGTAGTTGTTTTTAGTAGCGAGTAGTAACCATCCTTCATCTAAAGTACAATCTTCACTGCTGACAGTTTTGGCAATAACAAATCTTCCGCCTACTGTTTGTTGAGTTGGAGCGTATATGTACTTGTGGAATATATTAAAAGTGTTCACATCTTTTGCCATTTGAAGATCTGACCAGGAACTGTTCAGCAATTTAGAATGGCTGAACCAGGAATATTCGTCGGATCCTGTTCCATCAAAATGAAGCCAGGCTTGCACGGTGTCGTTCTTGATTATTTCTAGTTTAACCTCTTTAATTGGAAAGTTTGTCCAGTTCCCAGTAATGTCAATATTTCGGAACTGACAGTCACGTAGTGTAGTTGTGTTATAATAATATTTTTCGTATAAGTTTAAAACCTTAGCCTTCCCATTGTATTTTATTTTGTAGATTTTAGTCCAGGGGTCGTTACAATCATACTCACAGCAATGTAAAGGGTTGTAAGTACCAAGACTGCTGTCACAAACCACGGACGACATGCAGTTGAACGACGTACAGTTGTAATACGCTTCCACCTTCTGTCCCTCTGTAATTACTGACACGTTATGTAGAGATGGCGGCGGAGTCCAGCAGTCCGTATGTACACAAGTGAAATCTGGGTCGGACCAATTTCCACTGGCCAAGCAAATGGATTCATTTTCCTCTCCAAGCATCTCATATCCAGTCTCACACTTGTAGTTCCTCTTGTTTCCAACAGTCTGAAGGTTTCCGTCAATGACAGCGTGTTTGACAGCAGCTGGACTTGATGTACATGCAATGACCATACAATTCACGCTTCCATCTTTCGCAACTTTACAAAATGTATTATTCGAACACACAGAGCAGTCCGAATGAAACACTTTGATCATCATCCAGTCTCTCTTATTGCTATACACATACCCGGGTGCTTTCTTAAGAAATTGTGCAGAGAGAACTCCGTCAGTGTCTAGGAGCTGGCATGTTCTAGTCCTTCTATAGTAGTTATAAGAATGGCACAGAGCAATATCCAGACAATTTCCATGGCATTGCTCTGGGGATATGCCATTCCAACTTATGAAGCTTTGTAAATCCAAGTGCTTAGAAAATTGCAACTGTCCCGTAAAATTACTTTTCGCGCATACTGCACCTAAATTGACAATCGCACCAAATACAATGACGGCTAGATTCATTTTAAAAGATGATAACCTATCACAGGTCGCCATAACAGTGTTTCATAACATTTCTATTGGCACTACTTCACATCTTACGAACACTGTTCTGAGCAATAATCATTTGACAACCAATCTATTTTTTCAACATATTCCACATCTACAACTTATGCCGATTTAGAAATGAATTGAATTACATATTCACATGTTATGGCTTTAGATACCTTGCGACTTTTGATTTGAATTGCTCTTGTCATGTAGATCCTATATTCTGTTTAAGCCAAAGTGATATAATGCACCTGCTCAGGTCTAATGAATCATTTAGCGCACAGGAAAATGGACAAAAGTGAAACATAGATGATGATATATTTTTTTAAGCTCCATGACATGTGAAAATTCGTTTGAATCACATCATTCATGTTCATATGGTTTGTACATTTCCTGATAACAGTTAACGTCAGTTTTATGACTATGTTGTTATTTATTAATGTATGTTCAAATGTTCTTCGCCGTCAAGATAAGAAACAGCTCTCCGGTCTCAATGTGAAAACGAGAAGCATTCCTAACCTCATCTAAAACGCTCGGTCATATTCGTCGCTACTCGTGACAATGTGTGAGATGTTCCGAATGCCAAAACGTTTAAGTAGCTGGGTCCTCATTGTATCTTTCAAAAAAAGCAACTTAAAAAAGCTAACGGAAGTGAAAACCCATTTTAATTTGACATCCTAATATATATACAATACTTAATAACAGTAATGTATATGCAGTCCAGAAAAAAAATGTTGTGTCTGTTGGACTCAAATCTCGAGTTTCTTAGTTTTTTTCGAATAATTATTCATCTGCTTATTAATGATCACATATTCATAAATGATTGATCACAGATTTCAAAGATAGTTTAAAAATATATAAGGTGTTCTTCATTATTAAGCTAAAAAAACAAAAACAAAAAAATATATTTTTTATTACCTCCTAATTTGAAATCGTTAAACTTAGCAAATAATGTATGTATGTATGTATGTATGTATGTATGAAACAAAGCATTACGTACATTTTTCCCCGATAGTCGAAAGAGCCGTTCTTTGGGAAAGAAATATTAATAAAAAGGGAAAGGACACCTTATGTAGTGTCAGTTTGGTAAAAAAAAAATTCAGTCGGCTTCCATTCCTTGGATTTAGTGCCAAACTGATGATAGAACCTCCAAAACTAGGTTCTTATTATTTTTTGGCAGGAAAAACGGTTGCAGGGGGAACAATATGAAATCTTGTATTTTATGTCTAAAAAAAAATCAAACAATTTAAATGCGTAGTTTATAGTGTTTATGTCATAATATCTGTATTCAAGAAACCTTTCATCAACAGCTTGTTGGGAGCTGAACATTATGATCAGTACCAAAGTCAATTCTTTACTCTTAGGCGAACAAAAATATTAAGTTGTTTGTTTTCACGAACATCTCCGTAAAAAAAAAAGGTCAGTATCGGTAGGTCGGCAAATTTCTCTCTCTCTCTCTATATATATATACATATCTTTAATAGAAGTTAAGAAACACCCTAAGATGTTTCATTTATATGACCAATAACATGTCAGACATCATGTATTTGACACGGAACCCCTCTTAATTTATATTTATTTGTTATGACGAAAATGTTTTAGCGAAAAGCTTAAGGAAGCTTAAGCCAATTTAATATCAAATCTATCGTAAAATAACGATCTCGCGGTTTGGCTGACAAATGTTAGATCTACACATTTTGTAAACCTATCGGATGTGCAGGCTGATCTTGGTCTGCATCTGCACTTGTTGCAAAGACAGTAACAAGTGTTTTTAGCATTGCAAAGGGTTAAATGTGACTCGATATTTATGAGTTCATGTATATTATTACAGGAACTCATGAGACTGACTAAATCCACCTGTATTAATTAAACACGGTCCAGAGTTCAAAACATCAGATTGCTTTCAGAGTCTGCGTGTGTTAAGATTGCCCCAACCAACTACCTTGATCCCCCTTGGTAAATACCTCATTCTTTCAAGTAAGGTGAAGGCCATGATCGGGATTGGGACTTTGCTATCCATATACTTTTGTTTGTCGGAAGAAAGCTCTTGTAGGTAATGTTTGTAAGCTATGTATGTATCTTAGTTAATTAAGAAAATACTGTATCTAAAAACAAGGGCTTTATCCTATCCGAAGATGGAGATCCAGAAACCGTGAGTTGTAATAAGATTTTTAATAAATTTTCCAGTAACTCTCTGATTTTGTCTCTGTGTGTTTATATATAGATATCATCTTTGCTCTCTTTTTTTCAAATGCAGAATTCAAGCATATGGGTTATCCAGATTTTCAATGAAAATACTTTGAAATAAATATTGTTTTATACACTTAGAAATATTTTTTGACCAAAGGTAGGTTGCTCATTCATTTTTTTTATCTCTCCTAAAATATCATTAAATTGTAAACAAAAAAACAAACAAAAAAACCCCCAAAAACAAACAAAGCAACATACTAAGTTCTTTGGTTTTAACTATTGAAATTTGTATCCATAACAATAGGTTTTAATTCTTTGGGAACAAGTCTCTCTCTCTCTCTCTCTCTCTCTCTCTCATTACCAAGGGAGGTCATTACGTGTACATTTACCGCTTCGTTTTTAAAAGTTATTGTTCTTTGGGAAAATGCACAGGACGGCTGTGTCAAAGCCTGATTTCAAATGGCTGTAGTTTCTAATATCTGCATTCGCAGATTTTTTTATGCAGTATGTTGGAGGATGGATTTGCAAAATATGTCGTTTTTAGAACGCCGAAAGATAATTGGCATTTGGATTCTAATTCAAGATAAAACTATAAATATTGCTGGATGAGATCAATTAATATATCCCTTCATAAGAGAGAAGATGCGTTCATTGTTAAAACATTTTTTTGTACATTGCGCTTTTGAAAAAGGAAAAAATGAATTTAAGGAATGGAGGTACATTACCAAGAAATATTTTTTTCAATTATGATGGCATATCTATTGATATTGATAGTCTTGGAATTGTTTTTACAACCGGTGGCTCGTTTGAGGAGGCAAATGATGTATAATCCGGGCAGGGTATGAAATCTATTTTTAAAATTAAAAAAATATCTTCATTATTGAGTTTACGTATGTTTCAGTTAAACATTTGATTAACTAGTCACATATATTATAAGTAATGCAAGTCAAAAGTATAGGGATTTGCAAATAGTACTCAGCGATACTGTAAGAAAATTAAATTAACTACACAAAGTGATTTTATGCATGGAGTGTTTAGAAGAGAGTGTCTTTTTATTGATGACATATATTGGTTTAAACTTCCTTATATAAACGTAAAAAAAAACAAACAAACACTGGTGTAGCTTCCCATAGGCATAGCAGGCATGTGCCTACACATATTTTCCCTAAGGTGAAATGATAAAAAAAAATATGAACATGCTAGAATTGAAATAAATATTAAAAATTGAAGGAAGAGAATCAATGCTGCGAGTTGTAAGCTTTAACAGCAGATTTCTTATATTGATATCACATTTTACAAAATTGTGTCGAATAATTCCCACATGTACCGAAAACACCAATCTCATTAAAATCATATCCTAATTTGCACTCTTCTATTATCCGAGATTAGGGTCACGTCACATTGACCTTTTAAGTAATTTATATGCATTAACAAATGCTCGAGTTAAAACCAATTAAATAGCGCGTTTTTAACTGACTTCGGTAAGCATTTCTCACAGTGTGAGAAAAGTGAGTGGCCTCCGTGGCCGAACTCACTCAGCCCCTCACCGCGTGGGTTCGAATCCCGGCAAGCTCATTCGGATTTTCATGTGAGGAAGCCTTCCAGCTGGCTTGTGGTAGGTCGGGGTTCTACCCGGATGCCTCCGTGCATTCGGGGTCTTCCTCCGCCTGTAATTAGCCGGACGTCGCTATATGACTGAAATACTGTCGAAGCAACGGTTACCTCAAAAAGTCTAGTCAAGAAAAATGTGCAGCTTGACCGGGACTCGAACCTGGGGCCTTTATGAGTTTGATGCATTTACTTCCCCCTCATATACCGAACGATTTTGTAGCCGCCAATTTGATTGGCTTATACAAAGGTCAATCTGAGACGACCATCTTTACGATGTGGTCAGATCAAGTTAGAATACTGAATCTGACATTAATGAGATTGCGAAAATACCAACAGTATACAATAAAACACCCTTCCATAGTTTATGTATGATGTACATTAAGCGTTTGATATCAAACTAATGTTTCTTGTCCCTTATATTTAAACAAGAGGGCCAAGATGGCCCTTGGTCGCTCACCTGAGAAAGATGATTGCTTAAGAAATAAAGATGCTTGAGTGTAAAAGTGAAATCTGGCTTTTTTTATGGGCATAACTCCTAAATTTACAAGTCAATATCAGTTATAATTGAACCCGATTGTGAGATTATGGGCATAAACATTGTCTTAAAGTTTAAAATGATTGTTAAAAAAATGAAGATGCTAGAGTGTAAACAAAGTGATTTCTGACATTTTTTTAATATTAAAAGGGGCATAACTTCTGAACTAATTGACGGATGTCAGCCACAATTGAACTCAATCGAGACATTATGGTCATTAACATTGTAATAAATTTAACAACTGATCTCAGTCATAATCAAACTCAATCGAGACATTATGGTCATAAGCATTGCCATAAAGATTGAAGATGATTGCTCAAAAGATGAAGATGCTAGAGTGTAAATAAAGTGAAATATGGCATTTTTTGAATATTAAAAGGGTCATAACTCCTGACCTAATTGATGAATCTCAGCCATAATCGAACTCAATCGAGACCTTATGGTCATAAGCATTGCCATAAAGTTTGAAGCGGATTGCTAAAAGATGGATGCTAGAGTAAACAACTGAGATTGGGATTTTAAATATAAAGGGAATCTGACCTAATTTTCATAAATGAAGATGCAATGCAACAATGTGAAATCTGGCTTTTTTTAATTTTAAAAGGGGCATAACTCCTGACCTAATGTTCCGATATCAGCCATAATCGAACTTGGCCGAGATTTTATGGTTATAAACATTGTTTTAAAGTTTGAAGATAATTGCTCATAAAATGAAGATGCTAGAGTGCAAACGAACAAATTGTGGACGACGGACGACGGACGGACGGACGACGAACATTCATCGATCCTAAAAGCTCATCCTGAGCACACGTGCTCAGGTGAGCTAAAAATGTTAAAACACATTAAAATGGCTGATCAAGACTCTATATTTCGTGGTACTTGGGAGAAGGCGAACGAAACGGCGGCCTATGGACGAAACATACATGCCAATTTTAACATTTTTATAACTGGTATTCCACTAAATTAATAGTTTAACAATTGAAATAAACCATTCTTGAGGATATATCTATATACGCTTGATTAAGCTGGAGACGTTCTTTCTTGATTATATGCTCTGTGAATCCTTCTCTTTCATGTGCTGCTATAATGTTTTCTTGTTTATATATTCGCATAGGTTGATAATGAAAACAAAACCACCGCGGCCATCAGCAGTAGTGTTCCACGTTTGCTTTTTATTAGATGAAGATGCAAACATTAATACAATTAAAGCTGCCCTGCGACCTGTTGCTCCCGAGACGGGCGCTCTAGGTTACTGGCAGTTTCTGCAATGTGGATAAATTGGATGTCAACTTTTAAATTTTCTAAGCAGGCTTTATGGCAGACATTTGCGATTTAAAACGAAGCGAAATAGTGATCGGACAATTGGTTAGCAACTGGGTTATGGTGTCAAAGTGTATTTAAGTTATTATAAATGATATTATGTTTAGCTGCATTTATATATAATGTAACATCATGTGTTGTTTTTTGTAACACATTAAACCTGACGAAGGCATACAGCTGAAACATTGTTCAGTAAAGTGCAAGTAGAAAAAAAACAACAAAAAAACATGTTTGGGTTGAACTTTTCAATACTAATACAAATGTATTGAACATATTGAAAAAATGATATTCCAGTTCAGTGAACTGGCAAAACCACCAACTATATTGCCACAAAAAATGAAGTTACATTTATTGCAGAAGTAATTCACGCATATGTAATATTAAAATATTCGTAATTTATTACCAATATATGTTTTAAGGGCGATATATAATGAATCATGCCTACACCATTCCATTTAAAGACACACTTTAGGATTAGTATTCAGTAATAATCGTTCTGCTTTACGGATTTTATGACAGAGGCAAAATACATAAAAACTTTCCTGCTGTGGGTGCGAGAGTGGATAAGGTTAAATATTTTATCAACGGTTGAGAGCAGCGAACTTGGAAATAAATAATATAAACTTTAGATAGCTTTCGGGCCTAAAACAAGTGACTTGTTCATTGTCTTTAGGGCTTCAGTACGAAACTGTTTAACTTTTTTTCTGTGCTAAGTTTTAAAATCTGCCTTTTTATTATAGGAATTCATCCATAGGTCGCTTCATTAATTGTTTGAATAATACATAATATATTACTTTTAGCCATTTTCGATGCAAAACAGTGAAAGTGATTTCGATCGAGGACTTGGTGTCTGGTGCAATTATGAAGTAAACAACAATCAAAAGTTAATTGTCGAGTTAAGCGCATAAACTTGCCCTATCGTGAAGCCGATTACAGTAAAATTCCTTTTCAAAATATAAAGCTTTAATGCCAGTCCCGCGTGTATTTCAAACACACATGAAACATTAGTACAAAATCATAACATTAAGTGCTTAGATACGATAGATTTAGATGTAAGTTCGTTCTCAGAAAGTAATGAGTGAGAGTCATTAATGTCAGTATTAAAGTGTAAAGGCTATTTATGAGTACGGGTATATATCAAGAATGATGTTCTGTCTGTGGTAAATTAGTTAAGGTCTGTATTACTTGAACACATTCCCATTAAAAAAAAAGCCTCAAAACCAACCGAATTGTTCCAACATCATTGCCTTGAATTGTGCCTACACATTCAGTTAAGCCGAGCTACGTCCCTGAAAAAGTTTGATTTCAATTACATGGATGTATTAGCAAAAATGATTTTTAAGCAATTATCTCGAAACAAACGTTCAACAAAAAAAACAACAGCACAATGTTGAAAATGCGACAATCTAATCAAAAGAAAATATACTTAGAACTCAAATATATAAATATATATCGTCTCCTTAATTATTTGGTTTCATTTCCAGAATATTAACTACAAAGATGGAAATAATATCTCAGAATTTCAAAAGAGACAAAAATGTGCACGTAAAAAGTTAATTAAAAGAATGTTTTCAATATAACGTATATTCAAAACATCAATGTTATCCGGACATCTATTATTTCCCCTAGGTCTTTATGAAGCCTGGTTGTCTCAAACTATAGGAAGTTATAAATTATGTTTAAGTTTAGTAATACAGAGATTGAATGATCAATTTATACAAAATTGGTAAAGTCGACTATAGAACTCCACCCGTCGTGCTTTGTTTTAAATTTTTTTTTTAAAATATATTAGCATGTATTTTTTTTCGGGAAAAATACAAATATTACTGGATGATACCAAATATGATTAAGTTGATATCTCTTTTTAATAGTGTCTGAGATGCAGTTATATTTGGTTAAATCAAATTTGATCTATATGTTTTTGTACATTGTGATTGCTTTTGAAAAAAGGAATGGCAGAACATATGATAACAAGTTATAAGCCTTCTCCGATATTGATGCAAATAATTACAGAAATATATGTACATTAAAATGACCTTAAATTGACCGTAATATCTGAAGAAGAAATATTGTTTAGCTTCAAGTAGTTTTGTTTTGTTTTGTTTTGGTTCCTTTCGTGTTCAAGTTCTTTTTTGTTGAAAAATCATTTTTATAGCTGAATATTGTACAATAAATGGATCAATAGTCATAACATGAATATGAAATCGAGGTTTACGAATCGTATGAGAAATACATGTATCACCTAGGTGTTATATAAAATTCATGAATCAGTTATTGATCCACCAAAGAAGCCAACGATATTGCCGCCCAACGGTTCAAGCACCGTTTAAACCACGGCATCTTCAAAAGGTCCTGTGAATCCCAGTACCTACATGTCATCAGTAACGGACGATTACTCGGCAGAAGGCGGTTGCAAATAATTCGATACTATTTAATATAAATAACGACATATATCTTTAACATGAAAACAATCTAATTTATTAAACAAACCAATATATTTGACTTTGAAGGTAAAGTCAATGAAAAAAGGCGATCACAATAGAGAGAGAGGAACAACAACAACAACAACAACAACAACAACAACAACAAAAACACTTAAAATGCATATTAGCAAAAATGAATTTCTAAGCAATTATTAGATGTTAGATCTTTTTCCCGAAACAAATGATCGTCGATTCGAACATCATTTCTCGATATATCAGCTATCAATTTTCGAATTATCGAGATATTGGCTATCATTTCTTGAAATATCGGCTAGTCGCCTCCTCGAAGACGATATTCTTACCTCGATACATTGAAATCGAACCAATTTTTTTAAATCCGAAACTCATTAATTGAAATATCAGCTGACCGTCGATTCGAAAACTAAAATTATATCCTCAATTTCTCGAAATATGTGCTGGTCGTCTCCTGGAAGATTCCACTCAAACTTTTTTACATTGAAATATAAGCTGAGCGTCTTTTCGAACATCATAATCTTACCCCAATTATCGAAATATGAACTGGTTGCCTATTCGAAAATTAAATTCTGACTTCGTCACATTGAACTATTAGGTAATCGATCTTATCGAGACATTGCCACAAATATTTTACGCTCTTTGTTAATGTTAATGATAATTCGTCGAATGTAGAAGGCCTTCAGTTATTATGATAAATTGTCATATCTAACCATACTTTTGATATGGAAATTGGGTTAAGTGCCTTCACAAATTTGCAAAATATTATATAGTTCACAAACTTGATCAACCCATCTTCACCGAGATTTCCAAGTATTCTGCAAGACCCACAGTGCCATGGTTAAGACTTGACACATGTTCTGCAGTCGAGTAAAGTATCATTGGTTTATCACTCGAAAGAGTCGCTAGACCACAGTTGTAATTGTTCTTGTTTGTAAGAATCAACCATCCTTCATCTAGAGTACAGTCATCCTCGCTTAATACATTTGCAATTACAAACCGACCACCTATGGATGCTTGAGATGGTACGTATGAGTATTGATAGGAGGTATAAAAAATATTCACATTTTTTTCTATCAACAGATCAGACCAGGAGCTGTTCAGCAATTTAGAATGGCTGAACCAGGAATATTCGTCGGATCCTGTTCCATCAAAATGAAGCCAGGCTTGCACGGTGTCGTTCTTGATTATTTCTAGTTTAACTTCTTTAATTGGAAAGTTTGTCCAGTTCCCAGTAATGTCAATGTTTCGGAATTGACAGTCACGTAGGGTATTTGTGTTATAATCAATTTTTTTGTATAAGTTTAAAACCGCAGCCTTCCCATTGTATTTTATCTTGTAGATCTTAATCCAGGGGTCGTTACAATCATACTCACAGCAATGTACAGGGTTGTAAGTACCAAGACTGCTGTCACAAACCACGGACGACATGCAGTTGAACGACGTGCAGTTGTAATACGCTACCACCTTCTGTCCCTCTGTAATTACGGACATGTTATGTAGAGATGACGGTGGAGTCCAGCAGTCGGTATGTACACAAGAAAAATCTGTATCGGACCAGTTGCCACTGGCCAAGCAAATGGATTCATTTTCCTCCCCAAGCATCTCATATCCAGTCTCACACTTGTAGTTCCTCTTGTTTCCAACAGTCTGAAGGTTTCCGTCAATGACAGCGTGTTTGACAGCAGCTGGACTTGATGTACATGCAATGACCATACATTCTACGCTTCCATCTTCCGCAACTTTACAAAATGTATTATTCGCACACACAGAGCAGTCCGAATGAAGCACTTTGATTTCCCAGTCCCTCTTTTGGCCATACACATACCCGGGTGCCTTCTTTAGAAATTGTGCAGAGAAAACTCCGTCAGTGTCTAGCAGCTCGCATGTTCCAGTCCTTCTGTAGTAGTTGTAAGACTGGCATAGAGCAATGGCCAAACAGTGTCCATGACATTGCTCGATGGCTATATTATAAAATCTATGGAAGTTCGGTACATCCAAATGTTTTGTAAATCTCAATTGGTTCGTATATTTGGATCCAGCGCACAATTCAGTCAAATCAAGTAAAACACTTAACACAAAGATACAAAAAGTCATTGTGAAAAAAATATGGTTACCAGCACGTTAAGGAACCAATTATTCAATGTTCATAAAATCACTTTTGAAACAACAACAACAACAACAACAACGTAACATGTTATTTACAAAGTGATTGCTTTCATATCATCATGATTGGAAAATGAAACCCAAATTCATGTACCATTGTGTTAAGTACTCTAGTTAGTTTGTTAATTATGTGTAAATATAATCATAACACATCTTTCGAGTAATGAATAATATATTTCATTTTCCTTTGATAGTCTTGATATGGCTCCCTTGCATACCATTTGAGACACAATGGTATTTACTTGTCAATATATCATAACGAACACGTTAGGCTGTTCTTTTTTATTGTGCAATACATTTTTTCTTTTATGTATTTCCTGTTTATTTCTAGATAACAAAGCCAGAAATTAAGAAGTCAACAATGACACAATATAAAGATATGTTTAATCTTACGTCTATTGCAGCACATGCCTGTATCAATCACTTATATTTAGAACAACGGGACTACTTTTGACATACTTCTCTCTCACTGTAAACACATGTTATTGTGTATCGATAACTTAACATAGAATTAAAATACATTTTTGTTTATTTTTAATTCAATTCATATAAATAAAATTCCCATAATTTGACAATAATTTTAAAATTATGATTAGAATAAATATAGATTGCATTCATATCCTGTGTCGCCTCCAATCAATGTCTGACTAATGTCTGACATGCCGAATCTTAGGCCTTTCTCTTCAAATCACTTGGACTAAAATACTAATGAAATCATCTTTACATTTGACTTTTTATTCCCCCTGTTGATTGGATCTCGAAAAGAAATGCTTGACAAAAAAGACACTTTGACTCAATTTTCATCTGGTGTCGGGATTTATGCTAAACCTGAGGAAGACAGAAATGGGTACAACAACAACGATTATTTGATATGAATTACAGTGTGCCGCATTTTATTAACCAAGGGAACAACAATATTAAGTAAAATGTGGCTTGGACCAATGGCAAAGGACAGGGTTTAGAAAACTGGGATGACTGATAAAAGCAATGTGCACAAAAGGGGAAAACATACCAATCGTTGGGTAAGGGAGCCTTAATGCAAAATTTAAGGACAGTGATATACCCCGTTCACAAATCATGCAAACAACGGACCCTAGAAGTGTACAATCTGTTCTGAAATACAGTGTAGTGAAATTTCCATGGAAACGGAAGAAAGGTGTTCGAACAAACATACCTCAGTCAGCTTGGATAACCGCTACAGAGCCATCGGTCAAGCTTTAGATAAGATAAGATAAGATAAGATATTGTTTATTATTGTGACATGTGCATACATTCATTAAGTTATACATATATACAATTGACAAAATTATTTGGCACCCGGCCCATTGGGCCTATATGTCACCAGGATAATCAAGAAAGTAATTATATACAAAATTCGTAAATACTCTATTATATACATAGGTTAAATATGACGTACAAAATCCTGACAGAATATTAGTAAAATATTCCCTGAGTATCCAATATTGTCAGTATGGAGTGTAGTTATGATAGATATGTTATAAATATAATAGGAAAACAGGCAATATATCATACATCAACAATACATGAGGTATTAAGTCTGACATAATAGTTTACAAAAACAAGATATTTCTTCTTTTTAAGAAAGCACAGACAAGAAACTTTGCAAGTTGTCTTGGATGCGCTGATATGATATATGCAAGTCGTTGGTTTATATGATTGTAAGCATTATTTACAAATAAGTCTCTGAAATTGTTTTCTCGCAGGTCATTATACAGTTCACACTGAAATAGAAAGTGTTTTTCATCTTCTACTGAATTTGACTGACAAACTCTACAAAGTCTCTGATCAAGTTGTTCCCCAACATACCTTCCGGTTTCAATTCTGAGTGGTAAGATACCAGTTCTGAATTGACATAATACAGAGCGTTCATTCTTGTTTTATTTATCTGCATCCGAAGAAATTGTCCCTGTGCCACTAGAAACATAAACGCCTGGTCCTGTCAACGAAGAATATCACGACAAGTCCCTCCCTCAACACACATTGTCCGCCTTCTATTGAATCAGACTCAGTCGGTGATTTATAGTGCTGTTTTGGATTTTGGAACTCGTAAAATTGAATCCATTTAAATTTGTTGTCATAATGTTATGATTCAGCTTAAATTTGTCATCATTTATCAAGTGTAATATAAAATACCACGATCGACAATTTATCGATTTGTTAAAATGTTCTTCCCAGTATTTATGTATTAATGTTTTTTATTTTATTATTTTATTTACAACATGAGTTTATTTTCTTTTTTTAATGAAATGAAATTTTAATTTCACTGTGTAACTATCAGTGATTGTGTTAATGAAAAGGTACAATTTAACGGTACACATTTTAATCTCTCTAATGTTATGAAATAAAATGACTATTACACCAAAGTGGCAATATTGACCTCAACGTTAAAAACTGTTTATCAACAGTCACAAACAAAAGATATGCATCTTCTTGTTCAATTTGGAATTAATATTTAATTTCAAAATACATGTAGTGTGATATTTTTCCGGTCATAACAAAGTTCACACAATACCATACAATGTCAGGCTAAAAGCAAAGGAGAAAAAGAAGAGAACGGGGAAAAAACATGCATGTGGTGTGTGTGTGTGTGTGTGTGTGTGTGAAGATATAAATACAATTTATAAAAAACATTATAAAATAAATATAACTTCATAGAATTCAATTTAATACCCGATTTGAAATTTTGGCTTTTGTTTTATTTCTAAATCTGAATTCAATTTGCACACCGGGGTATATAGAAGTACGCATAGTTACGCCTATATTAATTTTTCGAATAAGTCGCGTGCGTTTTTTTTTTTTTTCAGTTGTTCAGTAATTTTGTCATAGACAGAACACACCCTTTTCTGTTGGTGATCTAGCATGTATTATTTATATTCTTACACGAATCGCATCTCTGTATGTAGAAAGAAGGCAAGAACTGTGTTTAAATTTGTATTAAACCATTTCACCAGAGGATCGGCGATTCCCTGTATAATTCACTGTTTTAAATGCAACACTCAATGACTAGGGAAAATTCTCAAAAGTGTGTTTTCCCATTGAACAATGTGTGGAATTATACACAAGCATGTAGATTTGGTATTCGTGAAGTGTTCGTTGATTTACGTAGTTCGGAGTAAAATGGTCTATAACACACAGGCAAAATTTTAATATAACTATAAATAATGCTACCACACATCATTACTAAATGTTTCGTTTCCAACGTATTCTGACAGCAAGGCTCCATGACAACAGATAATGCATTAGCAAATCTTTTGAAAACTGTTTACGTCGATTTTATTTTTCGAAAATAAAACAAAATAGACTAGGTAGTCCTTTATTCATGTTAGTTCTTACGATGATAATGTAAAACAGTGATCAATCTCATTAAAATCATATTCTACTCCTCTACTATCCGCGATTAGGGTCTGATAACATCGCATCACGTCAGATTGACCTTATAAGAATTGCATAAACAAGTGCTCGATTTTAATCCAATCAAAAAGCGCGTTTTAAACCTTTTAATTTCAGTTCTTCTAACTAAACTTTTTACTAAAATCTCCCGAAGAAAATCCCCACACAATCGCTCACGGTATTTCTAACGATAACATGTTTTTGTTATTGAATAAGGCTGACATTTATTGAAATCACAAACCGTGACTAAACTGCGTAGTACTGAAGTGTAAATATAAACACTATTGCTAGATAACTGAAGTAGCGCAGTGGGATGACAGCCGTCTTATAATGGAAAGGTTCTATGTTCAAGACCAGCATAGAAAGTATTTTCATTTAATGATTTATTTAAAATTTCAGCCCTGATTTCCTCGTTGTTGTTCAAATGATATACATGAGTATTCACTACTGAATGTTATTAGTTCCTTATTTTCGTTAGTATATGTACAATAGTTAAACGTTTCAGAAAAAAATGAGTGACCTAGATTCCGAAAATGTACATATAGTAAAAATATTACGAAGGCGGCGGAAACAGCAAGCGAATGTTTTGACTACTCAGACACTGATAGTGCTTTTGAGCGAAAAATCTGATTGTACTGAAATGTTCATGAATTAATATATAAAAATGATGAAAAAAATGCCAAATCAAAATTAAATGATGAAACAAAAAAGACAAAGGAAAATATAAAAGTACAAGAAAACTACAAGAAAAAAAATGTAATGAATAAAATGAAACTCGAAAAAATAAACACCTTTATCCACTGAGACAGTCCCTTCTTCTTGAAAATCGGAAAAAAACGTGATAAAATGCATGCACATTAAATGGTTCCCTGGAACTCTTGTTGTGTACTAAGGTAGAGATGCGTTTGGTTTCATGTTATTGCATCACTTGTCGATTTTTAATTTCTGAATGCCGTGGTTAAAAATAGAAAGCTGCAAAGTTTAGTTTAGTTTAAACATATTTTTATTCAAGAAATACATGTGTATACAATTGCATATCAGTACATGTAAAGTAAGAATTAGATCGAAAGCATGAAATTATGATAGAGATCTTCTTCCGTTGTGGGGTTATTTACAGCTTATAAATTGCTTGTTTTAATATAACATTAAGAAAGTGGATGAATGTAGAAAAAAAAAACGACAACAAAAATTATAATGAAATTTATGAAAGGAGGTGAAAAAGATATATCCGATAGGAGTGAGGAAAATTTAAACACGGGATTAGGAATACATGTTTATATATAATTGATAACAACAAAGTATAATTTGTTTGAAGCAAGTCTCATAATTGTAAAAACACAATTTCATCTATAAGTATATAAAAAAATAAAAGATGTACAAGTGTGCCTCTTCTTCAATGTCCTGCTTCTGTATATGTGTTTATATGTGTTTAGTCAAAGCTTAACTAAAAAAATATTACAAAAACATTCTTAGTTTTTGTTTGTTTTGTTTTTCGGTGTCAAGCTAGACATAGTCGCTAAAAAAGATCATACCTGAAGTTAAAGCTGATAAGAATCATTGAAACTTTGTTTGTCTAATGTATTATACTTGCGGTCAGTAGGAGTTCCACGAACACTTCACGTGCATACATCTCATCACCTTTGCACGAATCTACTTTCGATTTTCAGGAAATATGCCGCGACTAATTCTACATCCGGTTTATTGCTTTTTTTTTCAAATAAGCTCAATAAAATGGATATTTCAATCCCTTTTAATTATGTTTTTGTTCTGAAATGTATTGAAATTTATAAGGAATATTTTTTTTCAAAATAAACAAATATTTGTTTCGACTGCCATCAATTTATTTCGAAGAAAAAGTACTCTTATTCAGATAATCTATTTTATTTTTTTTAGTGAAATACGCACGTTTCTCTTTCAAAAAAGCTAAAAGTGTATAATACAATTTTCCTTTATAATATGTTTATACTACGGTATTTCCTTAACAACTAACATTAGAGTAAAAGGAAAATTTGTATTACATATTTTTAGAAAATCGTATTCAAATTAACTCTTTGTAGGTCAACCGGAAGTTGATTTCATATATTTTTTTTTATTTGATCAACCAAAATAAAATACCTGTCAATTGTTGTTCATTGTTTGAAATATAAACAGTATGTAAAGAAATCAAACTAGTATGTGTTTTGACTTGTTTCTAAATGAATTTCCCGAAATTCAGCCCCTTTTCGGTAATTACGGTACGTTTTACGCTTTTGCATCAATCGGAACTTCTCGTGTAATTCACGAAGCCACGAGTGAAAATATAACTTTATAGTCTCACGAGTAAAAATAAAATATGATCTTTCACCGAAATAAACAAATATTCTGTTTCTTTCATGCTTGTTTTAGTGTATATTTACTTTTATTTACGATTTCCAATAATGATATTCCCTGTGCGGAGCCCCTTTCCGTAGTTTGCCCCCCGTTTGCTAGTCTGGTTCCCGTCGTACTATCCTACGTAATAGTACCTATAACATAGTGACAGGGGCAGGTAATCCAGGCTTCCCGTTTGCACCCAACAAATTACCGTCACGAAGACACAAATAGTCCCAACGTTTACTTGTTTATTTTTACAATATTTGCCAATATTTAAAAAATCAATTTGCTTCACAATAAAAGATAAATTTAATTGCAACAAAGTTATAAACTTTAACAGTTACGTAAAACCAGAAAATGAAATTAGCTCAGGATTGCATGTTTATAAACAGGATGGCAGCCGCATGGCAGAGTAAACATCTAGGTGTTGCTGTGAAAGTGTATTTTGTTCATTCTTCTGATTGATTCGCCACTCGTGAAAATGTCTCTTTTTATGTTCTCTCAGTTCACTCAGAGATAAATCGATCTCACGCCAAAACAAACAATTTTTCTTTTTATTTAGTACTATTAAGGCCAGAAATTTGCTGTTTTATTCACAAAAGACTTCAATATTGGCAGGATTACCTCGCTTGCGTAATGTTTTTTATGACGTCATTTCTAGCGTAAAACCCAGCACAAAAAAGTAGGGGGCCGCCGTGGCCGAGCGGTTACAGTCGTGGACTACAAATCTCTCAGCCCCTCACCGCTGTGGGTTCGAATCCCGGTAGGGACTTCGGATTTTTCATGTGAGGAAGCCTTTCAGCTGGCTTGCGGTAGGTCGGTGGTTCTATCCGGGTACCTCTGTGTACTCGGGGTCCTCCTCCACCTGTAATCAGCTGGACGTCGCTATATGATTGAAATACTATCGAAGCGACGGTAAACCCCAATACAACAACAACAACAAAAAAGTAGTTCAACTTTTCACCAATCTGACTAAAGTCATGTCCTATATATACGCCACGCTACATTAGCGTCATCTTCATATCTTACCGTAGGAAGATCTGTACTTAAGTCAGATTGACATTTCACTGCTGTTATTTTCATTATTAACATACGTTTTTCATCAAAAAGCATGAAAGAAAAATGTGTATTTTCGTGTTATTCACAGAATGTACTGATATGAATTGCGTGATAATACATTTATAAAAAAAGAAGAGAAAAAAGAAAAAGATTTGTCAATCAGTTAAGTGAAATATAAAGGAAGGAGGAAAGCGAGAGAAGTGCATTCATTTACATCATTCCCAGCATATTTAAACAATAATTATACTGATGTACAAAAATAATGTTAATTATGACTGGAAATGATAAAAAGGGTCATTTCCATATTCCATTAACAAACAAAATGACCGCCGATTGAAAAATCTTTTGACGTTGACGGACTACTGCTACTGGGTATATTATAATAATAATTTTTGTGGTCCTAAACATCAAGCATTAGAAACCGAGAACTTTATGTTATGAAGATTATTCTGTTTATCAAAGGACGAACAAACAAAATTTGATTTTTACCAACAATTATGTTCGGTGTATGTTTCTTCTTTCATCGAAAGCAAGTTATATATTAAACAAAATTTAAATTCTGTCGTATGTGTATGTATAATATTTAACTTTATTGAACATTCTAATACAATCATTTATAAACATGAAATATTCTTTTTAGAATGTTCACTTCAATTCAGAAGAAATTAAAGTACAGTAATGATTTTAGATATGTGATAAAATTATGTGATATTAAACTGATATAAACGTGCATGTTGCAAAATATGGCATCATATATGCATTCACCTTTATTAAATCTAAGCTTCTCATTAAAATGACATACGCTCTATGGTGTATCTGAAACATCAATAGTTTGCCTCGCCGAAACTGAAATACAAATGTAGTAATTTAACTATTTAAGCATTAAACTGTTGACCATAGCAAACATATTCTATGGCAGTTTTGCATCGAAACATTTCTTGCTCTTCAGTTTGAAGAGTATTGTATATATATATTTTTATATTCCACTGTATCATTGTACTAAATGCAATACATCGCCTACTGAACACATTCTGTGACATATTATCAAACGTTAAGTCACTCTCACAGAAGCATTATTATTCACTTAAAATAAGAACATAAAGATGGTGAACAAGACCAACCGTTCGATTTTCATAGGCTGGTTATATAGACATCAAATTACCATCTTCATATTCGCTTCTCTCCCTAGAATGCTTCATCTCGGAATGTAAGTTTCATGTCGCATTTCTTTCATAGATCATCTTCTGCTGTAAGAGGAACAACTATCGTCGATCATCATTTTTTGTTATGTGCGCTTACAATGCATGGAAAAGTAGAAAACTCCCAAATATACACAAGTATAATGATGTAGATTTACAAAAAATTTGAAATTATGATAATACAGCTTTTAAACATAATAAAATGAACATAACTTAGCATTACTGTTTATATCAGATTTAAAATTATTTCTAAATCCGAACTCGATTTGTACGCCTAGTTACGCCCTACATGATTTCTATTCACAATGAATTTAATACGGTAAAAAAGACGATTTTTCAAAGATATGCACATTTTTCTTCAATTGAACAGTAATTTCAGTCATATACAGACTCGCATCTCTCTCCGTATGCAGAAAAAAAGGGTATACACTATGTTTTGATGCAATAACATGCTGGCGTAATGCATATTTATCATTAAAGAAGTGAAAGGTAAATATGGTGGAAAATGATGTCAGTAGCAAAATCTCCAAAACACCACTTGGTTCTCGCTTTGCAAGTTAGTGGACAGTAATTTTATGGACAAAAAAAAAAAAGGAAAGAAATCAAGAGAATTGAAATTATTTAAAGACGTTATACAGCATAATTATAGATATGTATATATCAAACGGCATGTCAATCACCATAAACCCAAGGTAACTGAAATTGGTAGAGAGTAAATGTAACATTTATTTCTTTGCATTTTTTTTCTTGTAATACTTCCAGGGACATAAACTTGAAACTTTCATTTCCTCTGGAACCGATCAATACTGGTCCGTTTATTTAGGTAAAGTCCCTGTTATGGTTCCGCTACATCTTGGACCACTTAACCTCTACCAACATAACCAAGATATCCTAATGAAACATTACGAAACCTTGGTTATCTCCGTGAAAGGCCATGAAGTCCAAATTGTAGTGGAACCATTATTGGCATTTACCTTAAGTATAGAATCATTGTCTCAAAATGACTGAAATAATGTCCGTTGGACGTTAAATTCAACAAAGAATGTATAGAATCTTATACATTTAATACAACAACAATGAAACATAATGCATATAAATATAATCTTGACTGAGAAATTCGATTTGTTTTTCTATTTCATTTTCAAGTTAATTGCACATACTAATTAGTTTTTAATGCTTGCTAAATTATCGAATTGCAACAATCTTTAGGTATTGAGAGTTAAAAATGTGTAGGAACAGGAAACACAGAAAGGTGGGTAAAATAAAAAAAAAACATTATTCGTACAATATCGAAAGCAAAAAAAACAACAACAACAACAAAACAAAAAAAACTGAGCTTAAATAAATGCAACCTCTGTTTTTTTAAACACTGATATTATGGCTGTCCTAACTAAGACAATAATTATATAATAGGGATTAAATGATTAATATTTAAAAACGTCTCTTGATTGTTCAGCTGGTTTAGACTTTCGCTTTTGACAGGTTTTTGATACTCTCTAAAAGTGTTTTTTTATTCAATGACTGTAAATATTTTAACGAATGACTGATGCATCAACCATGAAATGAATTTTGAATATTTTCACATAATGGCCCCATATTTACATTCGTTCAGACCTATAGGTCCAATATCAGCTAGCTTCATTAAGAATGCTTAACCGTTTAGGATGCGTGTGTTAATTCCGACTGTTTTCAGTCATGAAGGGGCTATATATATATACACACACACAAGAATCACAATGTGACACATAACACACAAAAAGTAAATAAAGTCATTAAAAATAATATGAATATTTTTCAACATGATTTGTTACACGCAAGTCATCATGTCAAATTCATTTAATTGAGGGATAATCTTTTTATATTGTTTTTAATATAATCACTGTATTTAGCCACACATATACTCATTCTCTCATCTTCCTATTTAGCGTCTCAGGAAACTAGTGACTGTATAGTATGCTACCAAAAGTGTTAAACTATAAATTCTTATCAGTACAAAAAGTGTTCTTTCTATTACAAGGTACAAATAACATATCAAACACGAACGAGCTGAATGAACAAAAATCCATACCCTTAATAATCATTTAGTGATTATTTCAAAAGCATAAACAGTAACAAAATTTGATGCATATTAAACATTTATGTTTACATCTGCTATCAGACATAATCGCAACGTCGGATACCCCCGGCTGACTTATTCGTTTCACTACGCGAAATCATTATAGACGATCTATCGATAGGGCCATGGGTATTCGACAATGACATAATCTATGCCGTGACATGACCAACAGTTAACTTCATCCAGATAGAAATACTCGCCTACTGCAATTCATTTAGAAGGCTTCCTAACATGGAAATTCCGGATGTTGTTAAAGGAGCCCTTACCATCAGCGTCGAGAAACTACGTGAATGTAATCAGTGACTAAAACCCCTCAACAACGGATTCTTCTATTTGCTGAAGAGACCCGGATGCAACTGAATTGTGATCAAAATCTGTCGCTTTCCATTTTGACGCTGATTCGTTTTTATAGGAACATAGGAACATTCTTTAGAGAAAACCATTGTTGCGACCTTCAAAGAACGGGTGCGAGCATGCTCAATGGGCGAATGGCAAACAACTCAGAGTACTGGGGTATATTGCTGGGGTATATATACAATCACAAATTATACCTGCAAATCATCTTTTACTATCTGTATGTCTTCTCAAAAACAACTCAATGTCATATGGATCTTATTGTTACTTGTCACAATTTATCCGTTTTAGAACAAAACAATTGATTTACGATTGGAAAATTGCGTTTGCTTATTCACCAACGGGGTTCGGACCCACATCCATTGGTTCTGAAATCATGTACACTACTATTGAAGAGCGCCACCTTAAAATACTCTAGGACCGAAATGACGTTGGTTTGGAACTTTGGAGAGAGAGTGAACTACATATACCTTTTTCATTCCTGGTCAAATATAATATGCCATTTTCTAATTTATTACAAACAAATCAATCAGGTTATAATTGTTACCATACATAGTTATAGAGTCAATCTTGAGTTCCTTTAAAATAGTTACAAGTTTCTTTTGTTAAAACATCCTATGTTCCTATGTCTAAACTATCTCCTTCTACGTTCGATCGTTGTTTTTTTTCGAATTATAATAATAAAGTGCAGGAATAAAAATAATTTCAAAACTACTCAAGATATGTCATCAATCTTCACCGAGATTTCAAAATAGTCTGCCCGACCCACAGATCCATGGTTCAGACTTGATTTATTCTCAGAAGTAGAGTACAGTATCATTGGCCATTCATCGGAACGAGATGCAAGTCCGCAGTTGTAATTTTTTTTAGTAGCGAGTAGTAACCATCCTTCATCTAAAGTACAATCTTCACTACTGACAGTTTTGGCAATAACAAATCTTCCACTTACATTTTGTTGAGTTGGTGCGTATATGTAGTTGTGGGATATATCAAAAATGTTCACATCTATTGCCATTTGAAGATCTGACCAGGAGCTGTTTAACAGTCTTGATTGCATAAACCAGGATTTTTAGTGGACTGTGTTCCATTAAAATGAAGCCATGCTTGCACGGTGTCATTCTTGATTATTTCTAGTTTAACCTCTTTAATTGGAAAGTTTGTCCAGTTCCCAGTAATGTCAATGTTTCGGAACTGACAGTCACGTAGTTTATTTGTGTTATAACCATATCTTTTGTATAAGTTTAAAACCTCAGCCTTCCCATTGTATTTTATCTTGTAGATCTTAATCCAGGGGTCGTTACAATCATACTCACAGCAATGAACAGGGTTGTAAGTACCAAGACTGCTGTCACAAACCACGGACGACATGCAGTTGAACGACGTGCAGTTGTAATACGCTACCACCTTCTGTCCCTTTGTAATTACGGACATGTTATGTAGAGATGGCGGCGGAGTCCAGCAGTCGGTATGTACACAAGTGAAATCTGGATCGGACCAGTTGCCACTGGCCAAGCAAATGGATTCATTTTCCTCTCCAAGCATCTCATATCCAGTCTCACACTTATAGTTCCTCTTGCTTCCAACAGTCTGAAGGAGGTTTCCGTTAATGACAGCGTGTTTGACAGCAGCTGGACTTGATGTACATGCAATGACCATACATTCGACGCTTCCATCTTCCGCAACTTTACATAGTGTATTATTCGCACACACAGAGCAGTCCGAATGAAACACTTTGATCATCCAGTCTCTCTTATGGCTATACACATACCCGGGTGCTTTCTTTAGAAATTGTGTATAGAGAACTCCGTTAGTGTCTAGCAGCTCGCATGTTCCAGTCCTTCTGTAATAGTTATAAGAATGGCACAGAGCAATAGCCAGACAATTTCCATGGCATTGCTCTGGGGATATGCCATTCCAACTTATGAAGCTTTGTAAATCCAAGTGCTTAGAAAATTGCAACTGTCCCGTAAAATTACTTTTCGCGCATACTGCACCTAAATTGACAATTGCACCAAATACAATGACGGCTAGATTCATTTTAAAAGATGATGACCTATCACAGGTCGCCATAACAGTGTTTCATAACATTTCTATTGGCACTATACTTCACATCTTACGAACAATGTTCTGAGCAATAATCATTTGACAACCAATCTATTTGTTGAACATATTCCACATCTACAACTTATGCCGATTTAGAAATGAATTACACGTTCACATGTTATGGCTTTAGATACCTTGCGACTTTTGATTTGACATGCTCTTGTCATGTAGATCCTATATTCTGTTTAAGCCAAAGTGATATTATGCACCTGCTCAGATCTAATGAATCATTTAGCGCAAGGGAAAATTGACAAAGTGAAACATAGATGATGATGTACATGTAGTTTTCAAGCTCCATGACACGTGAAAATTCGTTTGAATCACACCATCCATGTTCATATGGTTTGTACATTTCCCGGATAACAGTCAACGTCAGTTTTATGACTATGTTGTTATTTATTAATGTATGTTCAAATGTTCCTCGGCGTTAAGAGAAGTGACAGCTCTCCGGTCTCAATGCGGAAACGAGAAGCATTCCTAACCTCATCTAAAACGCTCGGTCATATCCGTCGCTACTCGGGACAATGTGCGAGATGTTCCGAATGCCAAACGCTTAAGTAGCTGGGTCCTAAATGAATCTTTCAAAAAAGCAACTTAAACCTCTTATTTGAATTAATATATTCAAAGGAAAAAGAAACGCATGGTAAACGTTTGTATCATTTTTAAATAGGAAGTATTCGACGGTATTATAGTTTAAATTATTTTAATAAAGATTTTTTTCAAACAAAATAAATGTTTTAGAATGAGATGGGGTCTATCATATGAGGTTTATTGCAAGGTTAGGAGGTAGAAACTTGAATCTGGTTACTACAGATTCTAATTACCCTGCGTTTCTTTTTCCTTTGAGCTTACATAGTATATAATATAATGTGGAAATCATGTCAAGTTAAAAAATCATTTCGAAAAAATTATTCAAGTACATGACTAAACTGAAATAACGTATAATCTTGATAAATAACAGTATATTGTTAATAAATGAAATACACGTATTTGGATAGTTTTATTAGAGAAACAAAAATAATTCGACTTAAGTACTAAAGTTTCAATTAGCAGTAAGGCTATTTGGTGGAATTCAAGGCTGGTCGCCATCAGACTGTAACAATATCTCAGAATAAACCTTTATTTCATATAGACTCATTATGATGCAATGGCACACGAGGCAGACATAGATCAGACAGCTCTTGAAAAATATGTGTTCGTAAAGCTTTGGCTAATTTGATAGCACGTTGAAACCTCGCCGAATCTAACTCACACTACAGACATTAAACGTTTGTCATTTGTGAAAATGAATGTTTCGACGCCTCGCTCTCATTTGTAGAATAGTTGATACGGTTGCATTTATTCTTCATACGTACATGTGTATCTCGTTTTCCTTTTCTGTGACTGCGACATAAACAAATTTCTTTTCTGATCTATTAACATTTTGACACTCTGGAAAATTCATGCATTACTAATAAGGACGTGGCTAGAATGGTCTTCTTCTAAAAGTATTATTCTGTTAGCTGAATATGTTCCATTTGATCCAGTGCAATTTAAGCCATTTTATGCTAAAACTACATACGCTGGTAGAGAGCTATATAATGATAAACAGAACAGATTAATTAAGAATTAAAATTGTGAAAGCTTGCTTTTCATAATTAATATGTTAAAGGAAGTTCGAAATTATCTGAAACGTATAAACTAAATTGCCTTGCTATCAGTGCATTTCACATAGGTTCATTTGACTGTCCGCTCAGTATAGAAGCTGTGAATAGAAGATTTCTCTTAGTATATGTCTGTTTATTTAGATTTTTTTTCTTCACATTTTCGATAAATGCCCATTTCATGCAATTTGTTTTATTATTATTCACTTTTTCTTTTCTAGTTCTAATCTGCATGGCTCCTACTCGGTTTCAAGAGCAATATCACATGAATAGAAACTAGTGCTATCACTAAAGGTGATGAACAACCCCACACAGCTTCTTGTCAAAAAGTAGCAGAATTGGATACAGCTATACAATTACAATAACAGGTAGATCTACAAAACAGAAACTCTGCAAAACAACTTAAATTCCCATCATGGTGCACTCTGCTAACAATGAAAACATTATGGAAAGAGATGCTATTGCTATATTTCCACTGAGATTTCTAATGTCTTCATATCTAGACATCATAACTTAAAACCATATTTATATTCCCCTGGAAGGGGCTATATAGGAACCACTTTTTTTGTCGGTTCGTCCGTCGGTCCGTTCGTCAGTCTGTCTCGATTTTTTTTTTGTCCTAGCTCTAACTTAACAATGCCTCGCTGGATTTCCAAATGGTTTGGCACAAATGTTCACCATATTAAGACGGAGTGTCGAGCGGAGGAATTAGATTGCTACCTCAAAGATCGATCTCATACTTAAAGTCAACAATAGAAAATCAATGCCAATATGCTTGTCCGGGCTATAATTTAACAATGCCTCGCTGGATCTCCAAATGATTTGGCAAAAATGTTTACCATATTAAGAGGGAGTGTCGCATTCATCCTGCAAACCAGGACCATATTTTGCAGTTATAAATGCTCAATGTGAGCTTTTGTGATAACCATACGTCCATCGTCGTCCGTCGTCAAGAATTTGCTTTAAACAACATCTCCCATGAAATCGCTGGACAGAATGTGATTTAACTGTGCTGGGTTGGTCAGATTTCAAAATGTTTTAGTAAAGATGTTCCTTGTGTAACCCTATACTCAGGTTAGCGATCCATGGCTTCTATCGTACTCTTGTTTCTCAAGTCAGTATACTATGTGGTATCACTTCAGATATTTTTTTTTTTTTTTTAAATTGTGGAAAGAAGTGTTTTCCAGTTGCAACAATTTCGTTAGGTTTGTACACTTTAACTGTTGGATTCTGAAAGGGTTTTGCACTTGATACATCAAAATTTGCACAAAAGGCAAGACAGATATGCTGGTTTTGTTTCAAGTGCCTACCTTTAGGAGGTTAGTCACATTTACTGAATTGATGAATTCGATTGACAAATACAGAACTATTTCAAAAATGATATTCCCTTTATACCAAATAAGTAAAATAGCTGAATGCTTTTGTTTTTATTTTGAATAAAACCAATTACCAGCCACACCAAATCTGCAGCAATTTATAATATATAATAAATTTATAGAGGCGAGACAGCAATACTTTTCAATTTTTTCTGCATCAAAATGTCAAAAGTAGTCTTTAGATAGTAGAAGTTAACATTCACCAATTCAGTAAGGGTAACGAAATCAAATGATATTGGAGGACATGCACATGTAATAATACAACAAATATTGAATTCAAAATATCAGCTAATAAGAAATGGCACAGCTAGGGGAGAAAATTCTCTAAATTGACATAAATTATTGAAAATCATTTAACAGTATGAACAGTATAATAATGTATTTATTTAATAGTTATTACAGATCGAACGATGGCGGTCAGTATAATTATTTCATAGTTTTAAATAGAAAAATAAACACGCGAAGGTTTCGGGTAAATTGAATTGTCATTACCCTATAAAATATTTAAAGCTGAAATAAATAAATAAATAAATAAATAAATAAATAAAAACGTATATCAAATATATGAATGAAGATATTAGTTAAAGTGACTTGCACGAATAGCCTATTTGTCCGCAATATAAACTGGTACAACAGGAAGTAGTTTAAATTGCGGAACATAAAATAAGCTTTAATGTTACCGATGTAAGGAGGACATCTGACGTCGGAAACAACGTAAGTTTGACATCTTAAAAGGACTTATATATAGAATATTTCGTGTTCTCTTTTTTTCTCTTGAACCACTCGACAGAATTTTTTTTTACAGACATTGTTATGATATAGACCATTCCACAAAGGGATATAAAACGCTGATTAAACTGACCAGTCAATTGTTTGTTTATTTCCCAATGTGTAAATTTTACCCTAGCTTGTAGATAAGGTGTTTGGGAAGTGCCCATTAATTTATGTAGGTTTTACGTCTCATTTCGGAGTGAACTGGTCTATAGTTCTTGAAAATTAACATTCCCACTTCTTGTTAAAATATTGCTCTTGATAAAATGTTCAACCATTGTGTCAAAAGTAATTCACTGTTGATATGGTCATACCTTCCTTCTGAATTTTATTGGCCCGCTATCAAGGAAAATTTTGTTATGGTACTTGTTTCAGGTTCAATTTTCTTCCTGAAGGGTTCTTGAGGTTTCCCTCAACAAGAAGAACTGTTTTTTTTCCTGAAATACAGTCAGGATGTCCTCAGTTGTCAGTGCCACAACTCCATATAACAGATTGATTTCCAAACCTCCTGACAAGGGCAGTTTTCCAATTGACCATGAAGGTATGGTTATAACATGTAGATTGTTGTAAGGATTTTTCTGCCTGTTTTTGGGAAAGGGACCCCACTTTCTAATGTTATTGACATATCACAATTTTTAAAGAAGAAGAAAAGCAACTTACGAGGGGGTTCAGAAAGCATCTGGAAAAGTGCCATAATCTATTTATTAATATGGTAATTAGAATAAAACTTTCCAAAGTGATCATAACTTTGATATATTTTGAACTAAATCCAAAAGAGAAAGTGAAACAAATCGTACTCATGCAAATTCCACATTCACTGTGGCAACATCGGGTAATGTTAAGCGGGGCAAATTTTGCAAATCTTCATATGTTTAGTTGTCTTTAAAGATCACATATAGACATTCCCAACGTCAAAAACTGCCTGAAATATATGGACCACATCCAAGACCTTTTCTCAAGGCCTACGTAATGCCATTGGCTGAAATCTGACGTCATTTCCATTAATATCAGGAGGCGAGAGCATTTGTTTTAACGAAAACTGTAAATATGGCACTAGAACAGCGCTATCCCATAAAATTTTGTATATTAATGAGTAAAAGGAAATCAAAGACGCTCACCATGATTATGGGCACTAACAGCAAAGCTTAAGTTAAGAAAACCAACATATATCATGGTTCATTGCTTTCAAGATGACCCAGGTGCGCCCAATGTTGCCGACCGCCCAAGATATGGATGTCCGTGCACGACATGAAGAAAAGAAGACACAATTAAGAAGTTGTCTGGGAAACAATCCGTAAAAGTTCACAGAAGCGTTTCAGGTGATACTGTAGAAAGTAGATCCGTAGGTGGGAGATGGGTGTATCATTCAAAGGAAAGTATTTTGAAAAGATATGATTTAAGATGTGTGAGACAAACTTAGCAGATGTCTTATGCCTTTCACGAGTAAATTGCCCTGCTCAACATTACCCGACACTGCCATAGTGACTGTGGAATTTGCATCAGTGCAATTCGAATTCTTTTCGAACACCCCAGGTAGTATGTATAACATATTGCTAAAAGAGGCATTTTCTTTCTGTCTGTCATTGAAACAGTTAACAAACCTCAAAAAACAAACCTAAAGAAAGCTCAAACCTTACAAACAAAACCTCATTTGGAAAAAAATAATATTTATTTTTCTTTGCCTTTTGGGAAATTTTTTTCTTATTGGGAATGGGGCTGAAATTCAGACTCTCGAAATAGGCAGAAAAAAAAATCCTGTGTTGTGTGAAGTTAAGTGGAACTTATATATGTTGTATATTAAAAAAAAAAAGGAAGAGCTGAGAAAGAACAAAAAAAGACCCCCCAAAACGAAGGTGGTTATCCCTGTAATATTGCATTGTCATAGTTTATGCAATAAAAACCCATACACCGTATACAAATCCTGTTGTTTTTTTCTTTTTAACTCATGCTTTTAGCTTGCCAGAGAGCTATTGGATTGGGGTATGTCTTTTGGCGGGTAGACGGGCAGCATCAAACTTTAGTTTCCGCGCGCTAACTCCGGAACAAGTTGACATATTTGAATAATTTATGTTATATACATATTTATCTTGATAAAATAAAGGCCAAGATATTTTCGACACAGTTATGGCCCCTTTTTGACCTAGAATATTCAAAAGCCACCTTGTTTGCATGATAATTCCCAAACAGATTAAAATAATTTTTGGTACACATGTTTATCAAAAAAAAAATAAAGGTCAAAATCCATAAATTTTTGACAAAGTTATGTCCCCTTTTGGACTTAGAATTTGCAAAAAAAACACCTTGTCTGCACAATAATTGAATGGGTTAATATATTTAAATAGTGTTTGGTCCAAATGTTAATTGTAATAAAATGAAGGTCAAGTTTAATTTTTAGCTAAATCTATAAATTTTTGACACAGTTATGGCCCCTTTTTCAACTTAGAATTTGAAAAAATAACATATTGTTTGCACAAAGGTGTGGAAATGATTTTTTTTCCAAATTAATTCCACATTTTTTTACTTTGCGATTTTGGATTGTTGTATAAATGTGAAAATATATATGATTGAAAATATATGATTTGTACAGTTTCTTCAGTTTTATAGTGAGGAGCTGTCGAACATTCAGAATGATTTGACATTCAAGATGCAATTGTTCATTTGGAAAATCAACTTTAAAGCTTAAGGGAAAGAAGAAACTGAAAGGAGTATTAGTTTTTTTTTTTTTTTTTCTTTTTTTTTATCAGTGACTTTTAGCGAACTGGGAAAGTGTTTTCAGGTGTATGATTATATTAGACAACTATATTTTCAGGTGTATGTAAAGACTTTATGGTGAAATACATGAAATGCTTAATTAAACACAACAGAGAAAATGGCAAATGCAGAGTGGAGTCCAAGGAGTATCTCAGTTGCAGGATGGATAAGTAATTTCTTTTTATTTTCTTTAAATCATACTACACAGAACTGAAATAGAAAATCAGTCAAACTATTTTTAGTTGTTGTTTAAAGTCTTCAGTCATGTAAGCCTACAATTGTAACATAGAATAATGATGAAACTGGTAATCAGTTTTTAGCTCACCAGAGCACGAAGTGCTCAGGGTGAGCTATTTGGGATCACCCTTCGTCCGTCATCGTCCGTCGTCAACAATTTGCTTTAAAAGACATCTCCTCTGAAACCGATGGACAGAATATGTTAAAACTTTGCATGTATGATCCTTGGGTGGGCCTCTACAAAAATTGCTCAAATAAAGTTGATCCATGAAGAACTCTGGTTGCCATGGAAACAAATAGAAAAAATAATTGAACACTTTGAAAATCATCTCCTCTGTAACCGCTGGACAGAATTTGATAAAACTTGGCATGTATGATCCTTGGGTGGGCCTCTACAAAAATTGTTCAAATACAGTTGATCCATGAAGAACTCTGGTTGCCATGGCAACAAATAGAAAAAATAATTGAAAACTTTGAAAATCATCTCCTCTGAAACCGCTGGACAGAATTTGATAAAACTTGGCATGTATGATCCTTGTGTGGGCCTCTACAAAAATTGCTCAAATAAAGTTGATCCATGAAGAACTCTGGTTGCCATGGCAACAAATAGAAAAAATAATTGAAAACTTTGAAAATCATCTCCTCTGAAACCGCTGGACAGAATTTGATAAAACTTGGCATGTATGATCCTTGGGTGGGCCTCTACAAAAATTGCTCAAATACAGTTGATCCATGAAGAACTCTGGTTGCCATGGCAACAAATAGAAAAAATAATTGAAAACTTTGAAAATCATCTCCTCTGAAACCGCTGGACAGAATTTGATAAAACTTGGCATGTATGATCCTTGGGTGGGCCTCTACAAAAATTGCTCAAATAAAGTTGATCCATGAAGAACTCTGGTTGCCATGGCAACAAATAGTAAAATTAATTGAAAAAATTGAAAATCATCTTCTCTGAAACCGCTGGACAGAATTTGATAAAACTTGGCATGTATGATCCTTGGGTGGGCCTTTACATTAATTGCTCAAATAAAGTTGATCCATGAAGAACTCTGGTTGCCATGGCAACAAATAGAAAAAATAATTGAAAACTTTGAAAATCATCTCCTCTGAAACCGCTGGACAGAATTTGATAAAACTTGGCATGTATGATCCTTGGGTGGGCCTCTACAAAAATTGCTCAAATAAAGTTGATCCATGAAGAACTCTGGTTGCCATGGCAACAAATAGAAAAAATAATTGAAAACTTTGAAAATCATCTCCTCTGAAACCTCTGGACAGAATTTGATAAAACTTGGCATGTATGATCCTTTGGTTGGCTTCTACAAAAATTGCTCAAATAAAGTTGATCCATGAAGAACTCTGGTTGCCATGGCAACAAATAGAAAAAATAATTGAAAACTTTGAAAATCATCTCCTCTGAAACCGCTGGACAGAATTTGATAAAACTTGGCATGTATGATCCTTGGGTGGGCTTCTACAAAAATTGCTAAAATAAAGTTGATCTATGAAGAACTCTGGTTGCCATGGCAACAAATAGAAAAAATAATTGAAAACTTTGAAAATCATCTCCTCTGAAACAAATGGTCAGAATTTATTTTCCTTTGGCACAAATAGTCACCTCATGAATGTCTACCATAATTGCTAAAATAAAGTTGATCCCTTGAAAAATGAGGCCCCTAGGGGGCTGGCTAATTTCCTTATATACTCTATATAGAAAACATCAAAATACTATTTTTATGAATTTAATTTCCTTTGGCCCAAATGGTTACCTCATGATTGTATACCAATATGGCTAAAATAAAGTTAATTCCTAAAAAAATGAGGTCCCTAGGGGGTTGGCTAATTCCCTTAAATACTCTATATAGAAAACATCAAAATTCTTCTTCTGTGCAAAGGCCAATTTGGGGCCGAAATTTGGCCCCATTCCCATCCGTAAAAGTATATATTTTTCCTCAACTGTAGGTGAAAATTCCCCCCCCCAAAAAAAATAAAAATAAAATAATAATAAAAAAATAAAATAAAAGACAGTTAAATGATCCTCATTTTTAGCTTTTCTCCGCATTTTACACACTTCTCCTTCTCAATTTGTTTTGTTTTTTCTCATGTAACTGGTAATCCGCCTGGTAATCTAAAGAGAACAAAAAAGAGGGAGGAAAAAACTTGAAATGAGCTTATCTGTTTAACTTTTTTTAGCTCACCTGAGCACAACGTGCTCAAGGTGAGCTTTTGTGATCGCCCTTCTTCCGTCGTCGTGTGTCGTGCGTCTTCAACAATTTGCTTTAAACGACATCTCCTCTGAAACCGCTGGACAGAATTTAATGAAACTTGGCAGGAATGTTCCTTGGGTGAGGCTCTACAAAAGTTGCTAAAATAAAGTTGATCCATGAAGCACTCTGGTTGCCATGGCAACAAAAAGAAAAATAATTTGAAAACTTTAAAAATCATCTCCTTCAAAACTACTGGCCAGATTTCAAAATAATTTGGTACAGATGTTCCTTGGGTCAACCTCTACCAAAGTTGCTAAAATTATTGCAATCCGTAAAAAAACATGGCTGCCAGGGGCGGGCTTATTTGCCTAATATGTAGATAAACCTTTAAACAACATCTTCTCTGAAACCACTGGACAGAATTTGATTAAACTTGGCAGGGATGATCTTTGGGTCAACCTTCACAAAAGTTGCTAAAATAAACTTGATCCATGTAGAACTTGGTTGCCATGGAAAAAAATGAAAACTTTAAAAATCATCTTCTTCAAAACTACTGGCCAGATTTTAAAATAAATTGGTACAGATGTTCCTTGGGTCTACCTCTACCAAAGTTGCTAAAATTATTCCGATCCGTAAAAAAACATGGCCGCCAGGGGCGGGGCTTATTTGCCTTATATGTATATAAAGAAACCTTTAAACAACATCTCCTCTGAAACCACTGGACAAAATTTGATTTAACTTGGCAGGGATGATCCTTGGGTCAACCTTCACAAAAGTTGCTAAAATAAACTTGATCCATGTAGAACTCTGGTTGCCATGGAAACAAAAAGAAAAAAAAAAAATGAAAACTTTAAAAATCATCTTCTTCAAAACTACTGGCCAGATTTTAAAATAAATTGGTACAGATGTTCCTTGGGTCAACCTCTACCAAAGTTGCTAAAAATTTTCCGATCCTAAAAAAAATGGCGCCAGGGGGGTTTTTCCTTGGAAAACTTTAATCAACATTTCCTCAGAAACCAATTGACAGAATTTGATTAAATTTGGCAGGAATGATCCTTGGGTCATCCTTCACAAAAGTTCCTAAAATAAACTTGATCCATATAGAACTCTGGTTGCCATGGCAACAAAAAGAAAAAAAAAATGAAAACTTTAAAAATCATCTTCTTCAAAACTACTGGCCAAATTTTAAAATAAATTGGTACAGATGTTCCTTGGGTCAACCTATTTATCTCAGGTGAGCGATTTAGGGCCTCATGGGCCTCTTCTTTTCATTTTTTCCCACTTTTTCTATTTTGCATATAGTTCTGCCAGGCATGCATTCAGTACGCCAAACCGTATGCAACCGGTCGCTTATAGTCAGCTATGGAGGTCTCTTGGGACCATATCGCATGCTGTTCACGTGCTCCTTATGCTGTACATGGGTATACGTCAACATTGTGGTTAATGACACTGAGATAGTTTCATAGTTGATTGTAAGCGTACGGTTGCATACGGTTTGTCATACTGAACGCACGCCAGATTCATGGCGATGTCATGTACCCAATTTGCAGATTTTGTTACGAAAATATTTTAATGTAGAGATGCATTGTTTCGTGGATATAAGCTAAAAAGACACACTGTAGGTAATTTGGAGAGTACTTTTAGTATTTTGCAAAATAGATTTACAACTTTCTCTGACCATGTAAATAAAATTAATAACCAAAAAATTTTGCATTTTAAATTATTTTTTTATCTGAAACGATATTAAAGAATTTTCGAAATATTTTGTTACAGATTGATATTTAAAAGTTTAATCATGTTATGTAAAAGTTAAATCAACCATTTTAACGAACTGCTTTCATTTTCTTCCCATACAAAAAGCCCTGTGTCTTTCAAACTATCATGATAAATTCTTCTAGTTTATTTTTCAAACACCATTCACATCGTGTAACTGCAACTGATAATACAATATATTATCTTCAATTAATAAATTTCAGAATTTTACTTCCATGAAATTAATGGTCAGGATTGATTTCATGAATGTCTGCCATGATTGCTAAAATGAAGTTGATCTCTGGTTTGTCATTTGATTTCCTTATAGAAAAAATCATCTTGAATATGCTGATTTACACTGGTGAGCGTTTATGGCCCTTGGGCCTCTTGTTATAGCTCACCTGAGCACAACATGCTCATGGTGAGCTATTGTGATCGCCTTTTGTGTGTCGTCCGTCCGTGTGTGCGTGCATCTGGCGTCAACAATTTCCTTTAAACAACATCTCCTCCTAAACCGCTGAATGGATTTTGACCAAACTTCACAGGAATCATCCTTATGATGCCCGCAGCCCTCTATCAAAGTTGTTCAAACTATTTTGATTGGTTGAAAAAACAGGTCACAGAAGCTAAAAATAGATTTTAATAATGCAAACTTTGAAAATCTTCTTCTGCAAAACTGCAAGGCCTAGAGCTTAAATATTTGGTGTGTAGCATTGTCTTATGAACCTCTACCAAGATTGTCAAAATCATGACCCTGGGGTCAAAATTGGCCCCAACCAAGGGGTCACTTGATTTTACATGGGCCTAAATAGGAAAAAAATAGAAAAATCTTCTTCTCAGAAACCACAAAGCCTGTAATTCAGATATTTGGTTTGTAGCATTTTTCTAGTGATTATCTTCCAAGTTTGTTCAAATCATGGCCCTGGGGTCAAAATTGGCCCCACCCCAGGGGTCACTTGATTTTACATCGACCTATATAGGAAAAAAATAGAAAAATCTTCTCAGAAACCACAAGGCCTGTAATTCAGATATATGGTGTGTAGCATTTTGTAGTGGATATCTTCCAAGTTTGTTCAAATCATGACCCTGGGGTCAAAATTACCTCACCCCAGGGGTCACTTGATTTAACTTATAGACTTATATAGAAAAAAAAATAACAGAAAAAATCTTCTTCTCAGAAACCATAAGGCCTGGAGTTAAGATATTTAGTGTGTAACATGGTCTTATGAACATCTATCAAGTATGTTCAAATTTGGTCACTTGATTTTACATAGACTTACATAGGAAAGATATCCTTGTCAACCACAAGATCATGGGTTTAGATATTTGGTATGTAACATGCCCGTGTGGACCTGAACCAAGTTTTCAAATAATGGCCCTGGGGTCAAAAATGATCCCATGCTAGGGTTAACTTGTTGTTTTTTTTACCACATGTACCGGTAAACTTTTTGTGTGGAATTAAAATTGTATTGCTGTTCTTCAGCATGGATTTTGTATTCAGTATGACTTAATATTTATATGTTGTAAAAGGCAATGAAAGCAATATTCCTCAGGTAAGCGATTCAGGGCCATTTTGGCCCTCTTGTTATCAAAAAGCTTATCACATGCATATTCAAATAAAACTTTATGACTTTGCTGAACTTGAAATGGTGTACATGTATATGAAAAAAAAATGTTTCCTTTGGTGTGTGTGGAATGTTTTGTTAAAGTATCATATTAGCAAACAGAAGAACCCTGTCAGATCTTGGCCTGCTTTGTTTGCTTATGTCATGTTTAAAGTCATTATTGCAGAAAGTAATGTCTATACTTCATTAGCTTGTTTGTCTTGCTAAGTAAGAGAAATGGTAAAAAAACCCAGTAAAATTGTATCAATAATGCATTGATATACCATCAATGCTTTTTGTGCCACCTGCTGTAAGCAAAGGTGACACATAGAGATCACTTTTTTGTCATCTGTCTGTCACCCTTTTCCTGTCACACTTAATCAGCAGGTGACACACATGCTCCAAAGAACACTCTTGTTTTTTTTTTTTTTTTTTTTTTTTTGCATCAAAGATTATGTAGCACATATCGTCTTAATTCTAAAAATCCATTTTATTTATGATGATAAAGTAACATGGTTTCACTATTTACACTGAGTCTTCTATGGTATCTGGGTTTGATCAGTAATTTTCGCCTGATATGTTCATGGTAGAATTTTGCTTTGCAGCAAGGGCCCTGACTTCCAGATTAGTTAGCTATAAACCACTATCATTTGATCATGGTGGTCTTTAGAACTTCAGTTTTGACAAGGCAGTACATAAGTTTATAAATTAGAGGTGTGTAGGTATGTTTGATTTGGGTATTATATGTTTTTAGCTTGACTATACAGAATATGTTGAGCTATTCTACTCAAACTGGCGTCACACAAAGATTTTGCATGCAAGTTACTATCATGTATATATCTAAGTAACTAGCTATGCTTATTGACTTGATACTTCACTATAATCTTCAGGGGTGTTAAACAAACAAGTTAGATAACTCTTGACCAAAATTAATGCAAATCATGGCCCTATTTGGACTTAGAAATTTTGGTTAAGGTTTTGCATGCAACATACTATCATGCTTATATTTCAGCAATCAGTTATGGGATCAACTTGAAACTTCACATAGGTGTTTGGGGGCATCAGACCATCAAGTTAGATAATTCCATCAAGTTAGATAATTCTTGATGGAATTCACTGTATATTATTGCCCCTTTTGAACTTTTGGTTAATATTTTGTGTGCAAGTAAATTTGGTTTAAGTTTTGCATAGTGACACAGCATACAAGGACATATACATTTTAGTAACTTGCTATGCTTATTCATATAATACTTCACTAAGGTGTTCATGGGCATAATAGAAACAAGTAAAATTACTTTTGATCAAATACAATACAAAATATTGCTTGTTTTGGACTAACACAACCTATACTAATAAGCAGCAGAATAGTCTAGCATGCTGTCTTACAGACAGCTCCTGTTTTTCTTTAAGGGCAGTAATATGTTTTAATTAAGTAATTTTAGAGATTTTTTTAAAAATAAGTTTAGGTATATCAAAATTCATTCTAGATAGGGAATTTGGTGTAACCAGTTGAAATAGCATTTAGTTAGATAGAAGAACAGTAATATACTAGTTTTGAAAAGATTTATATTTATCTCATGAATATTCACGTACAAATTTATGACACAATGAATATTGATTTAGTGAAAATTTAAACAGAATATGAAACAACTGATTTTTCTTTGGCATAAGGATTGTGTATAATATGAGCTCCAATAATGTATGAGAAAACAGAGGGGACCCAGATCAGGCAGCACCTTTCTGTTTGCCAGTGTGTCAAATTGAGTATGATGTAAAGGGTTAAGCTTTGTTTTTGTTGTAAGTAATCCAGTTTATTTGATTGACCAATGATTTAATGTTTTGAAAATTTTGTCAGATCTACTTGCCCACCTATAAAAATGTATCTTTTTTTGTAATACAGAAATTTGATGAAGAAAGAAGAATGGGACAACCTTGGTTTTGGAGACTTGGAGACTAAGAAGAAACAGCCTTAGATCTTGTGTGGTCATTTGTGTATAGCTGTGATTCATTTGTATTTTGAAAACCATTGTGTAAATAAATTTGTCTATTGCAATCATTTTGTTATTTAGCCTGAATTTAATAATATACAACTAGGGAAAAGGTTATGGGTTCCCTCACTGGCTGTGACATATCATAGTCATTAAAATGGTACTGGTATAGCTGCCTTGCTTGGCACTCAGCATATGTGGGTAGTGTAGGAATAATATAACTGGGTGTGGTATCATGACACATGTCTTTGTCTTAATACTGCAGTGTGGCAGCACTATATCTGTCTCAAGTAGACATAGTCTCCAAATGATCGAAATACTGTAGTGTATATGTCTTACAATCATTTGGTTGTTAAAAATGGTACTGGTAGTGCCCTGCTTAATGCTCAGCATATAAACAGGGTAGTTGCAGGATTGGTTGGCCTGGTGTCAGGATATTGTGACTATGTGTGGAATCATGCCAGATGTCTACAGCTGATATTGCAGTGTGGCAGCACTATGTCTGTCTTAAGAAGTCATAGTCTCCAAATGACTGAAAAACTGTTGGTGGGACATTAAACCCATCAAACAAATAAACAACAATTTCAATTAAGACTGATACATAGAGGATATTTTTAGCTCACATGAGCACAATGTGCTCAAGGTGAGCTTTTCTGATCGCCTTTTGTCCGGCGTCCGTCGTCCGTGCGTGCGTCCGGCGTCAACAATTGCTTCAAACAACATCTCCTCCTAAACGGCTTGGCCAATTTGAAAAATATTTTGCAGGAATGTTCCTTGGATGAAGCTCTACTAAAGTTGTATAAATGGTTCTGGTCCATTGCATAATTAGGTCACAGGAGCTAAAAATAGATTTTAAAAATGCAAACTTTGAAAATTTTCTTCTGCAAAACTGCAAGGCCTAGAGCTTAGATATTTGGCATGTAGCATCATCTTATGGGCCATTACCAAGATTGTACAAATCATAGCCCTACGGTGATAAATGCCCCCGCACCAGGGGTCACTTGTTTTACATAGAGTTATATAGGAAAATCTTTAAAAATCTTCTTCTATGAATCCATAAGGCCTAGAGATTAGATATTTGGTATGTAGCATCATCTTATGGTTCATTACCAAGATTGTACAAATCATAGCCCTACGGTGATAAATGCCCCCGCACCAGGGGTCACTTGTTTTACATAGAGTTTTATAGGAAAATCTTTAAAAATCTTCTTCTATGAATCCATAAGGCCTAGAGATTAGATATTTGGTATGTAGCATCATCTTATGGTTCATTACCAAGATATTCAAAATGGTGGCCCTTTGGAGATAAATGACCCCGCACTAAGTCTTCTCTGAAACCATAAGGCCCAGTGCTTATATATTTGGTGTGTAGTATTGTCAGGGCTAAAATGTTTAAGATTAAGTTATATCAGAATTCTTGTCTGTTTAAAAACCTTGTAATCAGTTGTAGCAATGGTACTCAGGTGAGTGTTTCAGGGCCATCATGGCCCTCTTGTTTTGTTTTGGTTGGATATGAAATAATGATACATTTCCATATTTTCACAAGCGTGTAGTTAGCATAAAATAATCATTAACATAATCATAATTTGACTGAGTGTAGTATCATGCCAGTTGTCTGTGAGTGATATTGCAGTGAGTGCTTATTCAAATAATTTTACAGATTTAATCCATGCAAGACAAGAAAGGAATAAGAAGCATGCTCCTTCATAATGCAGGTGGCATCATATACCACAGTTCATAATTATTATGAACCCCCTTCATCTGTCTGGCTGCAACATTTCCTGTCGGCTCCATATCTTCTTTACCCTTTGAAAGATTTTCATTGAACTTTGGTCAAATGTTCACCTCATTGAGATGATGTGCAGAAACCATGTCTCAACCGTGCTTGCTCAAGGTCAAGGTCACAAATGAAGGTCAACAACTTAAACCTTTCATTTCATGTCCGAACCACATCTCCTTACCTCTCAAGGATTCTCTTTTTAACTTAAGTCAATCACTCAACTCAGTGAGGCGATATGCAGAACGCATGTCCCAACCAATCCATCTTAAGGTCAAGGTTGCAATTGAAGGTCAATAGATAGGTAAAAATAGTAAGAAAGGAGTTTTCTGTCCATGGTTATTCTTATTTGCTAGGGAAAATTCACAAAGAGCTATAACCCAAGAACACAGAATGCAACCCAAGTAATCTAACTTTCATGCAAAACTGCATATCAGTATTAATCCTCCATGCAAGTATGAAGACATTCAGTTGACTTAAAAAAGGAGTTATCTGCACAAGCATTTTCTTAGGATAGGTAAAAGTATATGAAGACTATATATACTATCCTACTTAGAAGTTTCCCAGCTCAACTTAAATCCATTGTACTGAAGCAGGGACACAATATTCATGTTTCCGTATTCTCTGTCAATCAAATGTTTCTCAACTGGGCAGAAGGTGAGAAAATAAGCTGCTAGAAATCGAAATGGACAATTACATTCTGTGCAGACAGTTTGGGGGTTTTCATGTTATATCAACATCTGTGAGTTCAAATTTAATTGGTAGGTGAGAATCGTCTCCTCCTTTTCGATATTATGGACTAATATTGAATGTAAGTTTCACAATGCTGTAACTTTGACATCATCAGGTGAAGAAGGATAACAGCAAATTTAATGTTGATTTGATCAATATATTTCAGCGTAAATAATAAAACAAGGAATTAAATAAGGAATTTACTTATGTTACTTAGCAAATCCTAGATAGTGCTACACTATTGGTGTCATTTCCTAGTTTTTTTGTTTTTTTTAACATAAGCATTAACATAAAAGAAGCATTGTGCAGTAGTAAAATGCTGGGTCACTGAACCAGAGGTTATCGATTTGAATCCCTTTGGAGGCGAGATTTGTGTCTGTATCTTTCAAAGTGTCTGACCACTAAAATTATGATGGGAGCAAGAAACAAAATAAAAACAGATGCATATTTGTGCAAAAGCATGAAAGAAAATATCAGAACTACTTGAAAGAGGGAGAGGTGTGAAAGACAAAAGGAAAGCAAGCCTGGATTTTACTGTCTATATATGATCACAATTGTAATATTATTTTGGCCGAGAAAAAAAAAAGCAGTTCAGACGAAAAGAACCAAGTTTTTACATCATCAAAAATCAATGCCCTGAAGGCGGGGTATGTTGCACATGTGCACTTAAAACATTGTTCTATTTTGTACATTTAGGATAGAAAATAGAAAGGTGTTCTGTTGAAATAAATCATGGATGAATTCGAATTTTCAGAGCTTCTGAATGGCTACATATTTAGGGCAACTTCTAGGAAGAGTTACAAAGGGCAATAACTCCAGAATGATTAATGCAATCTAAGTTATCTACCCTTCATGCTTAACACCAATATCAATCCTCCATGCAAGTAAGAAAAAATTCCATGAAATTATTAAAAGTGGATTTATCTGCACAAAAAATTGCTTATGGACAAACATAATTACGCTAGTACCATACATTATTATGACTCTTCGGACATATAAAAAAAAAACTGCCGAGGTCTAGTTATCAAAATGTATTTTATTCACATTTCATGAATAAAAAAAAATCTTTCAAAACAACTAGAATTGCCAACACAAGTTTCTTCGAAAAGTACGACAAGATGAGCTGCAAGAGAAACTGCAAATTTTCTATAAAAACAGTACAAATCGCTCCACCTGTATGGAACCAATTATGAGGAAAACATATATGATTCAGGGTTGAAAATTTGAAATATTTAACCAAAATATATTTTTAGCTTGACTATTCGAAGAATATGAGAGCTATTGTAGTCACCCTTGCGTTGGCGTCTGCCTTGCAGCTTTTGGTTAAAGTTTTGCATGCAAGTTACTGTCAACCTTATATCTTAATAACCATTTATGGTATCGACTTGAAAGTTTAATTAAGGGGCATCAGACATCCAAGGAGATTACTCTTGATGGAATATATTACAAATTATGGCCCCTTTTTTAACTTAAAAATTTTGGTTAAAGCTCATATCTCAGTATCCAGGCATGTGATTGATTTGAAACATCTTTAGTATGCTTAGGGGTATCATACTATCAAGGTAGATTACTTTTGATGGAATATACATATTGTACAAGTCATGGCCCCTTTTTAACTTAGAAATTTTGGTTAAAGATAAAAGAAGGAATGTTTATATTTCAGTAACCAGGCATGGTTTTGATTTGAAACTTCTTTAATATTTCCATTGGTATCATATTATAGTGGCAGATAGTTTTTGACTGAATATATTTCAGATTAGGGCCACTTGTTTATGCAAAAAGCCATCTTTGAGGGGTTGGGGCCTGACCCCCAGGGACCCCCCATTGACAGAAGTCTGGGAGGCACCATTTCATGTTGAGGACTATGATCATATGAAGTTTTGTAAAGAGATGTCGCGCAGTCTTCGAGATAAGGCCTATACAGAGTTGCCAGTGCATGAAAGAAGAAGGAACGGAGTAAAAACAATAAGACAGTTTGTTTCGGAGACCTAATAATTATTGAACATTTCCTACCAGTTTCTTTTACTTATTTCATTTGGAAGTTTTTGTTTTTGTTTCAGTCATAATCCCATGCATTGGGGGAACAGAGGGCTACGGTTCCTAATATTCGTATTGCTTGTTTCAAAATTGACCGAACAAAAACAGAAGTAAATAGTGGAGCAGACTTTTAAAGATGAACTGTTGACATTTTGCATTAATACTTCCTTAAAAATTTTTTTTAAATTTATTAATCAGATACCAATGTGTGTGGTAATTCTGCTGTTCTAGAACCAGTGTTTTATATGTAAAACAGAGAAAAACTAAAAATGGCCAACAGTTTGATTATCCATTATATAAAGTATTAAATTAATGTAAAATACTTGCAATAAAGTGATTGAAATCAAGATATCAAAAAGTTCTTACTCAATACTGTTAATTAAATCGTTACAACAGGTAAAAATATGTCGCAACAGGTAAAATTTACTGCGACAGGTAAAAATTTGGTGTTTACCTGTCGCAATGTCCTGTGAAAAAGGAAAAGTTTTCGCATAGTCTGCCAGCAGTCTTGTTGGACTTACAAAAGTGTTGAAAGTTTTGTTTAACATTGCCAATTTTTCCATTTTACTCAAAAGATGTCTCTCAAACTTCACATGTGTTTTTATACACCCAAAGGGTTGTATTATGTTATACCCTCAGTGGTCCGTCTGTCTGTTTGTCCTTTAACCCTTTCCCTCATGGAGGAAACCATGAAAAGACCTATGCGAACAGCATTAAACCAGATCCGCCTGTTAGTAACTCGCAGGCTGATCAGGTTTTATGCTGTCCGCTGCTCCTCAGTGGTCTGGAAATTGAGTGCGTCAAAATGAGTCTATATGAGGGAAAGGGTTAACAGAACCTCTTGAACACAAATCCTCCTACACTACTGGAAGGATTTGGTTCAATTTACCAACAATACTTGCCCTAATATATATGTAGATGTGCATGAAGGCTGAATTTTGTGCTCACATGCAACTTTTAAGAGTCAGGCCCCTATTAAATTTTTCTTATATGCTGAAGACCTGGGTCGATTTCATTGATGCATAGATATATCGCCTTTTTTTGCTGACGATACCTAATCATGATTCTAACCTCAAGAATCGATTCTCAAACGATACTTCAATGGATGACAGTTTTTGGTGTAAACCAGCAAAATTGAATATGCCGCTTGGCCTGCAGCTTATATCTTCAGCATAAAGTGTCTATTTCCGTTGTTGTTACCTTTTGTTGACTAGATTGACCGGTAGACTAAATTTCAAAATAAAATAAAAGAAGATTTTTTAAATTTAAAATTTTCTATCATTTGTCCATGTGTCTAAGCGGCATAGTAACATGGACATGGAAATCTAATTTACAGCAGAAAACTATTGGTTGGCCATGCTAGAACTACATTATTTATATATTACTGTAAACATGTGTGTATTGTGTGCACTCATGTATAGTGAGCATCCTGAGTTTGAGGTTCAAAACCTTGGTAAAAATCTATTTCCCTTCTATAATGCGCACTCATTGGTCGTTGGAATCAACCTGTAAGTATACCTATTAATGAACGATTTTGTCAGTTTTGTAATACACTAGAAGATGAGTTTCATTTTGTACTAGAATGTTCTTTATACAATGATTTGCGTAAAAAGTTAATATCAAATTTTTATTGGAAACGCCCTAGTATGTATAAATTGATTGAACTGTTTGATTGTAATAATAAATGCACATTAAGGAAACTCGCGTTATATATTGATAAAGCTTTTACAATGAGGAACTCTATAATGTATGGTTAGTTTGATCAATTCAAAATCTAAGTAGTTAAATTTATTATTTGATTTGTATATATATATATATATAAACCATTATTGTACTTGTTCAGTATATAAGTTGTTAATTCTAAATAGACCTACAAGTTTCGTGCAAAGCTAAATGTGGCTAAAACGAGTCTAGTCCATTATTAATAACGAATTTGCTCGCGATCATTCTAAATTATATTTTCAAGAATGTGTTTGTTATGTTGTAATGCATGATAAGAATGATTTATTACTGTTGTATGCATAAATATGTACTGTCTGTCATGATATGTTTTGCTTTGTTTGCCACATGGGTCAATGACCTTCTGGTTTGAATGAAATAAACTTTGAAAACTTTGAAAACTTTTTTTTGTACATCGAGGAGGTCGCCATTTTGTTTAGCCCCGGGTGTTTTGCGGATATTCGATTGAACTACAGGTAATAAAAGTTCTACTGCTTCTGAAAGTCAGTCAGCGATGATCGTAATTCCCACCTCTAGTATCCACATTCATCTTGCATTGTTACGTTAATGTTCATTTTGGCCAATAGTTTGAGTAATTGTCTTTAAATGTTGACACCTTGTTGCTTGTTTGTCGCAAGTTCCTTTCTAAGTGGAATTTGAAGTACACAATTATTTTTAA
>CM037777.1:3349177-3399177 GCA_021229015.1 Solen grandis
AAGTCTTAAATATATTAAATATACTTAATTCATTTTAAATTAATAAACTATTTGAAAAAGAAAGGTTATAAATAGAATTAGACATCCATTACTTCGAAACTACCCTTTAAGCGTCGTATGCTGACATTATGACAGTTTATATCCAAAAGTATGGAGTATCCGAAATATGTTACACTTTAAAACTGTGGCATACACCCTTAAAACACAAAATATTTTTTTATAATGAATTGTGTATACTATTTATCATAATGGACTAAACATTACTTTATAATATAGAGAAACAGGACTAAGAAGAAGTAAAAACATTTGTTATAAGTTTCATTTCATGTGTTGTCGATTTAACAAAGTATATAAACATACTGAATAATTCAAAAACGTACTGCCAGTACAATCATGGGACTGGCTTTGACATTTGCAATATTGTTTTATTGATAAAGTATGTAAAAATTATTACCATGAACCTTTACCACGGCGTTAAGACTTTAATAATCAATAATAATTAATTAGTAATATCAATTATTATTAATAATTATAGAGTGAAGCAAGTACTTTAAATCAAACATCATTTTACCTTGGTACATGGACCTAAAATATTACATCAATTTTTAACAATCTATTTCATGAACAATACATACATGAATGCAAAATTAACAATGAATGATATAATTATAACGTAGATTTATTTAATTTTTTATATGGAAATCCAACTATATAATTGTGTCAAGGTAGTGGAGCCCAGTGGACCCTATAGAAAATTGAAAAATAAACATAAGAGTTGTGTTGTATGCTTATAGAAGAACGCCTGTCTACATAATTAAAGAGACATTTTCAAAAGTTTACAAACATTTCTAGAAAGTATTTTGGTTGAGCTTGCCAAATTTAAAATATCTTTTCTTTTTTTTTTTTAGAACTCAATTTACCAAGTAATATATTTGTTATTTTAGTTAACGTGATTTCTCAAATACCTATACAAATTATCAAAATAAAATAGTATATTTTGTTCTCTCTAAATCTGATCTGAGTGATATATTACATAATAATAATACTACATTAATAATGGTTAAAGTGAAACAAAGAAAGGAAAAAATGACCATCCTGGGCCTAGAACTCTCGACCCCCGGTTTCAAGGCAACTGACAGTAATTCTAGCCTTTTTATGGATGCTCTTCAATTGGAGGTACTGTAATAGTATAAGTATTAGAGTCGGAATCTTTATGTAGTGCCACCCATATGGTTACCCATTTCAAATTTTAATAAATTATGTATATTCTGAATCTGTACTGTTTCACTAATCTATATATAAAATGTAATATTACCACCATAAAAAGCAACTATTGACATTTGCAGAACACCATCCCCCTTTTTAGCGTTTATGGTAAAACACTTAAGCAACACAAAACTGGTTTAAATCCATATATTTTCCAATAACAATAATAATTGGTCACCAAAGTAACCATATACATATATATCATTTTACGAATGATATATTAAGATTATATATCAAAATAAATCTAACTTAATTATCATATAATATGGAATTTAGTACATGATATTCTATGACCAAAATTGTGTGTTCTATTTGTTTTACAAAAAAAAAATATTTGGCCTCTAAGAAACAGTTGAGGAAGGTATAAAACATTTTACCATTCAGTTATATTTTTGTGAGTTTCGAATTACTCACTAATATTTTCATTTATCAACGCTCATTTTTGCAACTGCACTGTCATTCAGATCGTCACTGTCAGCAACATTATAATGCATATAATTTCTCGCTTAACAGAAGACAAGAACCGCCCAGGTTTGCCTCGAGTACCCATGACAGTCAAATTCAACCGGAAATGATTTTTTTTTAAATATTTCCTTCGATTTTTATGCCCCAAACAAAAACAAAGGGGGGGGGGGGGGGATATAAATTTGCCTTTGTCCGTCCTATGTACTTCCCGAAACTTTGTGACACGCATAACTCTGAAAGTATTGGTACAACATACTTAAAAATTTATTGATACATTATTCAGGACATGAAGTTGTGCACCTAGGGATTTTCATCGAATTACTGTTGTAGTTGACAGAGTTACGGGTCTTGAATTTGCAAAAATGTTAAATTTTATGTTTATGACGTGACACACATACTCTAATTGTATTTGTTCTACAAACTAGAAACTTCATGGATGTAATTTTCAGGAAATTATATTGTGCTGGTATTTTCATCGAATCACTGTTGCCGTTAGCATTGTTACGGGCCTTGAATTGTTAAAATATCGAACCTCTCTCTAATTGTATTTGTTCTACAGACTTGAAATTTCATGGATACAATATTAGGGACATGAACGTTTTCATTGAATCACCGTTGCCGTTGACAGAGTTACGGGCCTTGAATTTATGAAAATATGGAATATTATGTTTGTGACGCGTGTTGGGGCATTTTTTTTTAAATTTATTCACCAGTTACGATTTTAATATATTTCTCTTTATGTGGAGATAAAAATATTCAATCCGACAGTTCCCGAACGCTTACGCTACCTCCCTGTCTGTAGAACGGAAAATAGCGGAATACACAGACATTTGCCGATTATTACGTGATTTGTATGTATAAGTATTGCATAAAACTCACCCTTATTTGTATTCATTTTCGAGGACACCGAGATTGGGTGATATTTTTAGAAACAATAATGTTTTCATTTGTTCTATTTTTGCGTTTGAGGAAGATCGGGGGGAGGAGGTCGCGTTTAACATATTGAAGTCTGTATGTGCACTGAAATTAATGCACAAAGGAAAATATTAGTTTAGGTTTTTATTTATAAACCCCGATATAAGGGATTCCGTGATTGAATTCCAGATGTCGTTATTGGGAAAAGGTTAAGAATGATATTTCCGTGTTGCCTTTTAGGAAAATTAAATGTTAGCTAGCCCATAGAAGAGGGAAAATTTGTGAATAACAGTCAAGCATTCCTACATTAAATTAAATTACCATTTGTCTATGGATTCAAATAAAATATACAAGGTTGCAATTTAAAAGATTCTAGCGTATTTCATGCACGCAAAATGGATCGTTTCGAAGCAGTTCAACGACACAGGTTTCCTCAATTTTGTAAGCTTTTCATTGGTAGAAAAAGCAGGACAACAGCAAACTTGGGCGGAAACTATGTTCTGATGTATCAATTGTCTACATACCCGTCTCGGGTTGCGTGCCAGTGGAAAGAGAATAATTCTGGCATTTCGAATTAATCAACACACAAATGTCAATGTGCTTATTAACTATGCATGTTGTGTTCTGTGTTCGTGCAACTTTATTCTAGGTAAATGAATGGCGAGGAAATTGAAAGCGTTCTGGCTGGCAGTACAAAAGCTACGGACGATCTGTTATAGTCCTGAATTACAAAATAACAAAGCTATCACTTTATCAATAACCTATGTACTCGTATATATCAAACACAAGTGTGTAATGATATTGCGTGTGACGGTATATCAGTTATCATAGGCATGTTTTTTTTCCAGAACTACTGGAGTTTCAAAGGATGTACTTGAGATATTGAACTGAGGGAGGAGTGATGGAAATGAAACAAAATGCATGATTCAACAAATGAAGAGAGTGTTATATGAATATAAAGGAAACCCTATTTCAAGTGATGGGTATAGCATATAACGTCATCAGCAACAATATGATCGATCATCATAATCATCATCAACTTAAAAGTTACTGATCAAATCTTGATTAATTATCAGATCTACAACTTGTAATATTTTAGTTGAAGAAGAGCTGCTAGACCTACCATACCTCTGGTATAAGAGATTAGTACCGGTTCTTTACTTCCGGTCTTGACATACCAATTTTGTTGGTCCTTGGAGCTTAGCACATAAGGATAGTTCCAGGACTAGTTGGCCGGTTGTCAGGATAATGTGACTGGGTGTGGTACCGTGCTAAATTACTGCATGAGACAACGCTATATCTGGTTAAAATAGACAAAATGCACAAAACGACTGCAGTACAGTTGGTCGAACGTCGAACATTCCTTTTGTTCAGCTACAACATCTGATAACCGTTTCATTCTTACAAAATCGTTTTTCACATTATTTCATTTAATTATTATATTGACTTTCTGAAATAAACACACACACACACACACACCCTGATTCCCAATAAAATCAAGCTAAACTAGCTTAAACATATTATGAACTTCGGTTGACATTAAATTTCGTGAAATCTGTAAATAATTCAATTTTGTTGGTATATATACTCGTGAATTCATGTTCTAGAAAACGTGAGGTCTATTAAATAAGCATTTTTCGTTGGGATTTATATTCGAGGGAAAAGCCATCGACTAAATCAACGAAAGTTAGTCCCTCACGATAATTCATGATTCTACAGTAAATTTCAAATCCCTCCCTGAAAAATAAGTCTAGTTCCTTGATTAAAATTTTGACCGTATCGTGAGCGAGTCAAAGTATTTCAGTTACCACGCAAAATCTTTACAAAGCACTAACTGCTGAAGCCATAAAAGACGTAAAAACAGTCTTGAAAATGCAGTTAAAAGAGGTATTACCATGCAGCAGCAAGCATTTATAAAGATTACCAACTTGGCGAATCTTTTAAAGCAGAATTAGTTTGCAGATTACCGAATACGATTTTAAGAAGTCACGCAGAGGCATATCTTATCAGCTGGAACAGCACATTAATGATCATAGAAGGTGCAAGCAATTCACATTAATCGAACGATCATCGGTGATCTAGGCCACATGCTAATCAAGTGAATCAGGTTGCACTGACGCATGATTCATTATTCAGAAGATTCAGGGATAGAACGGAACTTGTTATTTACTGGTATTCAATTACTGTAGGAATCCATTGAATACATTTCTTTTTATTTCTATATAATGTTTTTGCTGAACATAAGCAAAATGAAATGACGCCGTGGTCCAGTGGTAACATACCCGACTGTGGGTTGTGGGTTCGAACCCCTTTGGTGGCAATGATTTTTTTTCTTCATGACTTTCCCATGCTGACGCAAAGTACTGGTCCAACCGTCGAGGGGATGAGTATAAGTTGTAAGAACATGTTTTACCAGTGGACGTAAAATAAATACTATGTAAGTTTAAACTTAATTAGAATGATGGGTTCATAATTATGATATAATAGAACTATTGAAAAATCAAACAAGAAATGATCATTCATTTTCGCTGGAAAGGGTAAGGATGTTTTTTTTATATTTTTTATTTATTTATTTATTTATTTATTTTATTTATTTTTTTTATTTTTTTATTTTTTCGATTTCGTCCATGGCATTTCCCACGAATATTAATCTACAAGAAAAACCATATTTGGTAGAACTCACGTTTTCTAGAACATGAATCCACGAATATATGTACCATCGAAATTAACTAATTTACAGATCATAATTAAGAAAATTTATGACAACAAAAATTAATGATTTACTGAAAACTATCATGACAATACATATAAAGTCAAGAAATGTATAAAATGCCGTGCTCTCTCGTAAAAATGTCTGTGCAAGCATGTTCATGTTCTTTTCTTTTCGGTTATAATTATTTCAGACTTCATACGGCATAAAGATTACCAATTTATCGTCACTGGCGTGTGCTTTCATAATTGTGTCTTGTTAGTGTACATTAAATTGATGTCTAAAACAGGTTTGCACACTTCCGCTGGTTGCCAGCGAATAAGACTGTTCAAAGCATTTCTCTTTTCAATTCGAATTCTATAGATGCTTCTTTTCTTTTGACGCCATTACTTCTATAGTGCCGACTCTTTTCAACTGAAATTTCGTTTTTATAGACACTTTTAACAGTGTCCATTAAACTTTATGAAATCAATAAAATCCACCTCTATCGTTCTTTAACGTCATTATGTCGTCTCGTGTGTAAACGATAAGCCGGAAATGGAGTAAATCAGTTTGGTTCCACTCCAAAACACTTATAAAACACGGCAGTTCGAACAAGTTCGGGCGCCAGTCTTCAATGTGAGAAAAAATGTTATTTATATATGCATTTTCTTTTAACAATTTTATAATTCATTAAAACTGATTCCTTATTCATGTAGTTATCAACTCTTTACTTACATCTTTTTTGTTACTTTCCACTATTATAATACAAAATTATGATCTTCGTTCATATTTGATTTGGACTAAGTTTAATGCAATTTCACAGTTTTAAGAGTCATTATCATATAAAGGCTGAGTATAAGATATTAATGAGAGTAGACACTTACCAATCACTGCAACGAAGATTAACTTTCACATGTATTCCGTTCCCATCACATGTTAAGCAATTATTAACACCTCCTAAGACGGGCTATGCTTATAATCGAATAACCACTGATCAACTCGGAGAAAAAAATCCCTTGTCCAAATCCAAAATTTGTTTCCTCGGATAATTCTCACCTTCCACCGAAATAGAAGACAGACGCGTTTGTAATTCTTCCCTTCTATCGTAGACGTATCAGTAATAGATTGCGGTACCTCAGTGAATTTAACTCCTGCTATATATTAAAACTGCGAACATATATTTTCCCAATAAGCATAGAGATCATTATTATAACGAAAACTCCGGTAACCTCACTTAAAGAAAAAATAACACCTCAAGTCATGAGCCTCCCTAGTTCAAACGGCGGGATTGAGCGCAATTCATTTCGTTACGAACTCTATCGATCCACCCTATGTATTGGAATAATTCATGACACTACGCAATGTTGCATTGTTCAATTACATGCCATGTTCCGAACGTTGTTGTATGTTGGTCGAGGGTAAGATATAAATGAAAGGCTACACACATTATTTATTGATTTCCACGTGTGTTTTCAACGTACAGTTTTACAAACACTGTCACCATAGCATGTTATGGCGCCATTACAAAATGTCGTCTGGAACGGCAAACGTCGTCACAGCAAGGCAGTTTCTACCTACCCACCAGCGATAAACTTCTGCCTTGCCTGGAAAAGTTCCAAGGTATGTTCAAAACTTCAACCGTAGTGTTCTGTTTCTAGGAAGACTCCTCTAAATGTGCAAGGATTACATGTGATATGAAATGAATGGAAAAGCTGGCGAATGAGAAATACAACCGACCATTTTATTTTTTAGATATAAAGCCCTTATCCACCAATCTCCTGAGTCTATATATTAAACATGGCCAAAATTCTGAGAAAAGAAATACTAAATATTTCATATAAAATAACTGAGTTAACAAAACGTCATAAAAACTGCAATATTTCCAGTCATGCATTATGGAGCTATTTTTATAGTCACAAAATATTTAGAGATTTAGTAAAACATCACTTGCAATTTGAACTTGTCGGGTCTAAAAATATAATTAACATATTCACTAATTCAGGACCTGGTCCCAATCCTCGAAAAGACTTCAGTATACTCAAACAATTATCATACTAAAACAATTATCATTCTAAAAAAATATCATATTCAAATCAAAAATACATTTATCTAAACCTAGGAAATAATACTGCATGTAGTAGATAGTGTATATATTTTTTGCCTAAGTCCTAGCTGCATACTGTATTATATCTTACATCTTATTTTACGGTCCTGTTGAAATATGGAATGGTAATTTTGCATGCAGTAAAATTATTTTTGTTGGTATTAAATTTCGTGAATCTGTATTATATCTTACTTTAGTACATATCGAGGGGTGAGAGCAAAACTATACTAAGTGCTTATATATTTATATGCACTTAGCATAGTTTCGCTCTTACTCCTCGATATGTTCTGTCAAAATAAACAGTTTTTTGGAGGATTAATATTCGTTGATGAAGTCGTCCTCGAAATCGGCGATAATAAATCATCTGCGAAAGTAATTGATTCAACCCTTAAAGGAACTCAGGTGCATAAACGCGAGTCAAAATGATCCGCCAAAACATACCACTTGTGTGTGATTTTAACAATATCCATCTTAAAGGCCATTGTGAAGATGAATCACTGGGGAATCGCAGACAACAGTAAATAAAATTATTGGATCAATTATCCTTAAAAGCGCCAAAACACTTTAATATTTGATTTCAAAGCACTTTTGTACTGGTTCCCAAGTGTACTCGTACATTTGTTAAGTCCGTCTGGTTAATTTGTCTCGAGTTCCTTCCCTTTGCAGAACGTAATCTTGGAGTACGGCCGGGAACCAGACCACTGGCTAATACGAGGGCGTGTACATAAAAAGCATTTGCGATTCTACAAAGGGGAGCTTGGAGCCGATTCACTGAACTTTTGTAAATCAGGGTTCACTTTATTTAATTCCAAAGTTTAGAATAGTCTCCGTTTAATTATAACAAATAAAAACCGCGATTTTTAGCCAACTGATGTACTTGGATTCTTAAACCACATTCGTAGGGATGTATCCCGCCATTTCTGTTTAAGTTGATACAATATCGGTTAAAAAAATAAGAAAAACAAGTGCATGTATAATGATTCGTCTAAAAATATTTAAGTATTACTTAGCGCTAAGCATTGTTGGTAGAATTCGAGCCATATTTAATAAATTCTCTGAGATCATTTACAGGATCCGTGCATACAGAAAGCATTTCCTAACGTTTAAAACGTCTAATTTTTCTTTTACTGAAAATGGAGTTTTCACTATAATTTGTTTTTAAGTAAATCCCATAAATGTGTTTTCATTCTTGAATGACCTAATAAATGTTGCCTTTATGTATATATTGCTTCCTGTTACTGCTCATGCAACACTGATGCTTATTAGAGATTTAAAAGTTGAACAAACTTATCAGAAAAATAAAATTATCATTTTGTCTTAACGAATGAAGAGACTTATAACGCGAATGCAAAACATAACTCTTATCTCCTTTTACATTTAATGCACAAACACGTGCAGTTTTTTCATTTCAATATGTCAATATTTGTCATTGATAAAAGTTCCTTACAATGTGATTTACATTAATCACATTATTTATTCTTTCACCGGCTCCCTCTCTACTGCAGCTAAATTATCCCCGTTTCATCCATTACGGAATATCTCGGTTATCAATCGACCGTCCCGAGGCGGAATTACTAAAGGGCTCCGATTGACTCTTTTTGTTGTAAATGTTGTTGTTATTGTTTTATAACCAGCCGTATAGGAACATAATGACAACATGACATTTGGAATCTCATCGACAAGCACTGACATTTTGCCACGGCAAAATATATTGTAGTTTTTATACATTGCATAATCGCTTTCCATATTCACGGCAGACGACATTAACACGTATATGTACAGCACGTAAAGAAATATTCCTGAATATGCAGTTGTGTATGCCACATAAATATTGCGGTTATGCAATGTATTCATTTTCTAAAATGTGTTGCAACAACGTATCTTTGTTTGCTCTTGGAAACGATACGAGCTTTTCCTTGTCAATCAAATTATATATAACGTAGTGTTTGTATGCGTTTCATTTAAGTACTTTACGTCGTTTGGGAGACAAGTTCTTGCAACTTTTATTAAATGGATCCTTTCGGTCGGTGGTTCCTGGGTTGGACCAGTACAGTACCGAAAAAATCCTTGCCCCGATGGAGTTTGATCCCACAACCTTCGGATACGCAGTCAAGTACGTTACCGCTGGATCATGGCACTCGTTTAATTTGCGTTGCATTTTCATCCAATGTTCTACACCTATATGGCCAATCCGACTGTGAATGTTTCTGATTTGCCTTGATAAAGTTGATTTGTTTTTCTGTGCTGATTTTAGTGATATCTTAATGAATGAACTGTTTGTTTGAAATAAAAGAGACAAAGGGGTATAGGTGAAACGCAAACCGATAACTAGAGGCAAACATGACTCATTTAGACAAAAGAAACAGTGCTATGACGTAGGCAAGAATACTTTACTCTGCGCCTTCATGAAATAATATTCTCTGGAACTATAATACATGCATACAAAATACAAGCATATGTTTTATTTCTTTCCTACTACATAATTCAGTCTTAGAGAGTTACACTTTCTGACTATATGACCTGTGCTGGTAAGAAAATCTTCCAGTTGGTAAGTCGGTGATTCACCCGAACGACCCAGTTGCACTTATGGTCTTCTACCACATGTAACTAACTGAGCGATCTTCTACCACATGTAACTAACTGAGCGATCTTCTACCACATGTAAATAACTGAGCGATCTTCTACCACATGTAACTAACTGAGCGATCCTCTACCACATGTAACTAACTGAGCGATCTTCTACCACATGTAACTAACTGAGCGATCTTCTACCACATGTAACTAACTGAGCGATCTTCTACCACAACACATGTAACTAACTGAGCGATCTTCTACCACATGTAAATAACTGAGCGATCTTCTACCACATGTAACTAACTTAGCGATCTTCTACCACATGTAACTAACTGAGCGATCTTCTACCACATGTAACTAACTGAGCGATCTTCTACCACATGTAAATAACTGAGCGATCTTCTACCACATGTAAATAACTGAGCGATCTTCTACCACATGTAACTAACTGAGCGATCTTCTACCACATGTAAACTAACTGAGAGCGATCTTCTACCACATGTAACTAACTGAGCGATCTTCTACCACATGTAACTAACTGAGCGATCTTCTACCACATGTAAATAACTGAGCGATCTTCTACCACATGTAACTAACTGAGCGATCTTCTACCACATGTAACTAACTGAGCGATCTTCTACCACATGTAACTACTGAGGATCTTCTACCACATGTAATAACTGAGCGATCTCTACCACATGTAACTAACTGAGCGATCTTCTACCACATGTAACTAACTGAGCGATCTTCTACCACATGTAACTACTGAGCGATCTTTACCACATGTAATAACTGAGCGACTCTACCACTGTAATACTGGCGATCTCTACCACATGTAACTAACTGAGCGATCTTCTCCACTGTATAACTGAGCGTCTTCTACCACATGTAACTAACGAGCGATTCTACCCATACTATGAGCATTTTACCACATGTACTAACTGAGCGATCTTCTACACATGTACTACTGAGCGATCTTCTACACATGTAATAACTGAGCGATCTTCTCCAATGTAACTAACTGAGCGATCTTCTCCACATGTAATAATGAGCGATCTTCTACCACATGTAAATACTGAGCGATCTTCTACCACATGTAACTAACTGAGCGATCTTCTCCACATGTAACTAATTGCATCTTCTACCACTGTAACTAACTGAGCGATCTCTACCACATGTAACTAACTGAGCGATTTCTACCACAGTAATAACTAGCATCTCTACCACATGTAACTAACTGAGCGATCTTCTACACATGTAATAACTGAGCGATCTTCTACACATATATGGGTTACAATAAACTGAGCGATCTTCTACCATTAACTACTGAGCGATCTTTACCACATGTAACTACTGAGCATCTTCTACCACATGTAACTAACTGAGCGATCTTCTACCACATGTAACTAATGAGCCATTTCTACCACATGTAATAACTGAGCGATCTTCTACCACATGTAACTAACTGAGCGATCTTCTACCACATGTAACTAATGAGCCATCTTCTACCACAGTAACTAACTGACGATCTTCTACCACATGTAAAAATGAGCGATCTTCTACACATGTAATAACTGAGCGATCTTCTACACATGTAACTAACTGAGCATCTTCTACCACAGTAACTAACTAGCATCTCTACCACATGTAATAATGAGCGATCTTCTACCACATGTAATAATGAGCGATCTTCTACACATGTACTAACGAGCGATCTTCTACCACTGTAATAATGAGCATCTTCTACCACATGTAACTACTGAGCGATCTCTACCACATGTAATAACTGAGCGATCTTCTACCACATGTAACTAACTGAGCGATCTCTACCACATGTAATAACTGAGCGATCTTCTACCACATGTAACTAACTGAGCGATCTTCTACCACATGAACTAACTGAGCGATCTTCTACCACATGTAACTAACTGAGCATCTTCTACACATGTAATACTGAGCGATCTTCTTATACTCATCTCACCATGTACTAGCTGAGCAATCTTCTACCACATGTAACTACTGAGCGATCTCTACCACATGTAACTAACTGAGCGATCTTCTACACATGTAACTAACTGAGCGATCTTCTACACGTGTAATACTGAGCGATCTTCTAACCACATGTAATAACTGAGCATCTTCTACACATGTAACTAACTGAGCGATCTTCTACCACAGGTAAATAACTGAGCGATCTTCTACCACATGTAACTAACTGAGCGATCTTCTACCACATGTAACTAACTGAGCGATCTTCTACCACATGTAACTAACTGAGCGATCTTCTACCACATGTAACTAACTGAGCGATCTTCTACCACATATAACTAACTGAGCGATCTTCTACCACATGTAACTAACTGAGCGATCTTCTACCACATGTAACTAACTGAGCGATCTTCTACCACATGTAAAATGAGCAAAAAAAAAAAAAAAAAAAAAAAAAAAAAAAAAAAAAAAAAAAAAAAAAAAAAAAAAAAAAAAAAAACTAACTGAGCGATCTTCTACCACTGTAACTAACTGAGCGATCTTCTACCACATGTAACTAGCTGAGCAATCTTCTACCACATGTAACTAACTGAGCGATCCTCTACCACATGTAACTAACTGAGCGATCTTCTACCACATGTAACTAACTGAGCGATCTTCTACCACTGTAACTAATGAGCGATCTTCACCACAACCAATGTAACTAACTGAGCCATCTTCTCCACATGTAACTAACTGAGCGATCTTCTACACATGTACTAACTGAGCGATCTTCTACCACATGTAAATAACTGAGCGATCTTCTACCATGTAACTAACTGAGCGATCTTCTACCACATGTAACTAACTGAGCGATCTTCTACCACATGTAACTAACTGAGCATCTTCTACCACATGTAACTAACTGAGCGATCTTCTAACCACATGTAATAACGAGCGATCTCTACCACATGTAATAACTGAGCGATCTTTTCTACCACGTGTAATAACTGGCGATCTTCTACCACATGTAACTAGCTGAGCATCTTCTACCACATGTAACTAACTGAGCGATCTCTACACATGTAACTAATGAGCGATCTTCTACCACATGTAACTAACTGAGCGATCTTCTACCACATGTAACTAACTGAGCGATCTTCCACAATTAAATAACTGAGCGATCTTCTACCACATGTAACTAACTGAGCGATCTCTACCACATGTAAATAACTGAGCGATCTTCTACCACATGTAACTAACTGAGCGATCTTCTACCACATGTAACTAACTGAGCGATCTTCTACCACATGTAAATAACTGAGCGATCTTCTACCACATGTAACTAACTGAGCGATCTTCTACCACATGTAACTAACTGAGCGATCTTCTACCACAGTAAATAACTGAGCGATCTTCTACCACATGTAACTAACTGAGCGATCTTCTACCACGTGTAACTAACTGAGCGATCTTCTACCACATGTAACTAGCTGAGCAATCTTCTACCACATGTAACTAACTGAGCGATCCTCTACCACATGTAACTAACTGAGCGATCTTCTACCACATGTAACTAACTGAGCGATCTTCTACCACGTGTAACTAACTGAGCGATCTTCTACCACAACCACATGTAACTAACTGAGCCATCTTCTACCACATGTAACTAACTGAGCGATCTTCTACCACATGTAAATAACTGAGCGATCCTCTACCACATGTAACTAACTGAGCGATCCTCTACCACATGTAACTAACTGAGCGATCTTCTACCACATGTAACTAACTGAGCGATCTTCTACCACATGTAACTAACTGAGCGATCTTCTACCACATGTAAATAACTGAGCGATCTTCTACCACATGTAACTAACTGAGCGATCTTCTACCACATGTAACTAACTGAGCGATCTTCTACCACATGTAACTAAATGAGCGATCTTCTACCACATGTAAATAACTGAGCGATCTTCTACCACAGTAACTAACTGAGCGATCTTTACACATGTAACTAACTGAGCGATCTTCTACCACATGTAACTAACTGAGCGATCTTCTACCACAGGTAAATAACTGAGCGATCTTCTACCACATGTAACTAACTGAGCGATCTTCTACCACATGTAACTAACTGAGCGATCTTCTACACATGTAAATACTGAGCGATCTTCTACCACATGTAACTAACTGAGCGATCTTTACACGTGTAATAACTGAGCGATCTTCTACCACATGTAACTAGCTGAGCAATCTTCTACACATGTAACTAACTGGCGATCCTCTACACATGTAACTAACTGAGCGATCTTCTACCACATGTAACTAACTGAGCGATCTTCTACCACGTGTAACTAAATGAGCGATCTTCTACACACCACATGTAACTAACTGAGCATCTTCTGCACATGTAACTAACTGAGCGATTTCTACCACATTAAATAACTGAGCGATCTTCTACCACATGTAACTAACTGAGCGACTCTACCACATGTAACTAACTGAGCGATCTTCTACCACATGTAAATAAATGAGCGATCTTCTACCACATGTAAATAACTGAGCGATCTTCTACCACATGTAACTAACGACGATCTTCTACCAATGTAACTAATTAGCCATCTCTACCACATGTAACTAACTGAGCGATCTTCTACCACATGTAAAAACTGAGCGATCTTCTACCACATGTTACTAACTGAGCGATCTTCTACACGTGTAAATAACTGAGCGATCTTCTACCACATGTAACTAGCTGAGCGATCTCTACACATGTAACTAACTGGAGTCTCTACCACATGTAACTAACTGAGCGATCTTCTACCACATGTAACTAACGAGCGATCTTCTACCACATGTAACTAACTGAGCGATCTTTACCCCACGTGTAAATAACTGAGCGATCTTCTACCACATGTAACTAGCTGAGCGATCTTCTACCACATGTAACTAACTGAGCGATCCTCTACCACATGTAACTATTGAGCCATATTCTACCACATGTAACTAACTGAGCGATCTTCTAACACATGTAACTAACTGAGCGATCTTCTACCACATGTAACTAACTGAGCGATCTTCTACCACATGTAACTAACTGAGCGATCTTCTACCACATGTAACTAACTGAGCCATCTTCTACCACATGTAACTAACTGAGCGATCTTCTACCACATGTAACTAACTGAGCGATCTTCTACCACATGTAACTAACTGAGCGATCTTCTACCACATGTAACTAACTGAGCGATCTTCTACCACGTGTAACTAACTGAGCGATCTTCTACCACAACCACATGTAACTAACTGAGCCATCTTCTACCACATGTAACTAACTGAGCGATCATCTGCCACATGTAATTAACTGAGCGATCTTCTACCACATGTAACTAACTGAGCGATCCTCTACCACATGTAACTAACTGAGCGATCTTCTACCACATGTAACTAACTGAGCGATCTTCTACCACATGTAACTAACTGAGCGATCATCTACCACATGTAACTAACTGAGCGATCTTCTACCACATGTAACTAACTGAGCGATCTTCTACCACATGTAACTAACTGAGCGATCTTCTACCACATGTAACTAACTGAGCAATCTTCTACCACATGTAACTAACTGAGCGATCTTCTACCACATGTAACTAACTGAGCGATCTTCTACCACATGTAAATAATTGATCGATCTTCTACCACATGTAACTAGCTGAGCGATCTTCTACCACATGTAACTAACTGAGCGATCTTCTACCACAACCACATGTAACTAACTGAGCGATCTTCTACCACATGTAACTAACTGAGCGATCTTCTACCACATGTAACTAACTGAGCGATCTTCTACCACATGTAACTAACTGAGCGATCTTCTACCACATGTAACTAGCTGAGCGATCTTCTACCACATGTAACTAACTGAGCGATCTTCTACCACATGTAACTAACTGAGCGATCTTCTACCACATGTAACTAACTGAGCGATCTTCTACCACATGTGACTAACTGAGCGATCTTCTACCACGTGTAACTAACTGAGCGATCTTCTACCACATGTAACTAGCTGAGCGATCTTCTACCACATGTAACTAACTGAGCGATCTTCTACCACATGTAACTAGCTGAGCGATCTTCTACCACATGTAAATAACTGGGCGATCTTCTACCACATGTAACTAACTGAGCGATCTTCTACCACATGTGACTAACTGAGCGATCTTCTACCACATGTAACTAGCTGAGCGATCTTCTACCACATGTAACTAGCTGAGCGATCTTCTACCACATGTAACTAACTGAGCGATCTTCTACCACATGTAACTAGCTGAGCGATCTTCTACCACATGTAAATAACTGAGCGATCTTCTACCACATGTAACTAACTGAGCGATCTTCTACCACATGTAACTAACTGAGCGTCTCTATGTTACAGCGACATATCAGATTGAAAACAAGGCAATTCCAAACAACAAACTTCCTCATTCATACCACATATCCCTAAGACAGTTCTTGTTTCTCTTAAAATTGTGAAACATCTATATTTCAGTCAATAGCAGACAGTTCAAGAATATCGCATTAAGGGTGACGCGTGCTCATCAAATTTGACATTGATTAAATGTCTCGTGTTGGATGAGGTTAAGATATATGGCGAGATTAGGACATATTTTGTTTCTGACTAGCTTATTATATTCGTCTAGGTGCAATTCAATAGATTTACAAAAGTGTAAAGTGCACTACCTGAGATATATTTACAGACAACGACCTTTTAAACAAAGATTGGCAACTAGTCTAAATCTTACAAAAGCATGAAACAGATTGTCCAATTCTCGCAAAGTCACGTTTTTAAATATATCCTTTTCTTTTGAAGATATATGAAAGTAAACTGTATCTTACAATAAAACATTGCAATACTACCAAAATGATACCTTATTTATTTAATGTATTAAAATCAGTCATGAAATAAAAATGGTTAATGTAAAATAGAAAAGTACCTGCATGATGATATCCAGATAGCCAAAAAATGAGTTGTTTTTCTGCTCCATTCGTTGAATTTAAATCATAATTTAACGGAATTTCTAGAATAAATTAAACTAAAAATAATTCATCGCAGTAGATAAATGATTATTTTATAATATGGTTACATTTTTCACTGATATTTTTCCATACTTTTTTTGAAAGTTTGCAATATTCAACTATCTCCTGAGTATCAAACAATATTTCCCATTGATTTTTACAGAAGTTTCCTGTCTCTGTTTAATACGTCTTTGCTACAGAGGAATGAATAAAACGTTTGTAACTGATTGATGCTATATTTCTTATCTATAATTATTTGAATTTTTTAAAGCATATTACTAATGATAACATACAAGTTCATAATTATTTCCCTATCATTAGTATTGGATATGGTAATGACCTAGACGAAAATATAGGGGTCATAAATTATCCTTGACCCCCTTAAATATTACTGACCCCCTATATTTACGTATATTTAATAACTGATTTATTTTATCGGCAACTTCTCCTAGTCATAATTTGTAATGTTCTTCCCTTTAAATGTGTTTTAATGTCAGGTCATAAAAAGCATGACATATAGGTATCAAAGACGTTTTTTTCCCATCAACTTATTTCTGTTATGCAACAAAAACGTTCCGGTATCGATAAATGAGATTCATAATTAAATACAAATGAATTAGAAATTCTTATGAGAATAATTTCTGGACGCTATTTTGTTTCTACTGACCCTTTATAGATTTCTACAGACCCTACATAGAAATATAAGGGGTCGTCACGTGACCGCGATTCGACCAATGAAAACGCAAGGAACTTGTGCAAGGGAGGTTACATGTTATATGTTTGAAAAAAGAGTTAGGTTTGAGATTGAGATGCAAACAACACTTATAACTTAAAAGAAGAATAGAGATGATGATGATGATGATGATGATTTCGTTTGTTGCAATAAAAAAAGTAAAGACCAGAGCATGTTTGTGTACAAAACATAACAATTTAATAATTTGGAGACGCCCGAGAAAAATTGTATAGAAACACTTGGAATTCTAGGTCCGTGATTGTGAAAATGAAGTTGAGAATAAAATGCAGTATAACCAAAATACCTTTATTTTTGTAAACATTTATCAATGGTTGGAGCAGGGATGGTGGAGATGATTGCTAATAAAGCCATGGAGCTGGTTCATAAGTCTGTAGTTCAGGAGATATGGAGATAAAGTTTGCCATCAGCGTCATCTATTAACTGTAACATCTTACTCCAGATCACCTAGTATCAGTTATCAGCTCACTAATTTAAACTACAAGCTAATTCGATTGGTTTATAGGTGGTTACTCGAAGAAACATGGGGTCTGCATTTGATATTCATGGCATATGGCCGAAACCTAACAAAGCTTCCTTTCTTTCATTACGTTTGGCCAGTCAGTTGTCTGGTACTGAATTATATCATTAAAAATGCAATGTTCGTTTATGAGCTTTAATTAGGAGCCAGTGAGGTGAATCGCGAGTGTTCGATCTCCGGAGTCTCCCAGAGATAAATAATTCTTGTCTTAGGGCTCAACTGGAATGCTAATCATTTATATATAAAATTCATGGCAGTTGCATATTGTAATTTATTGTTCCTCCCCCAGGGAAAGAACATATAGAGTAAAAAAAAAAGAATTTGACGGGTACTGTTTCAGCTATTTAAACTACTGTTTCAGATTATACGGATATATATATGTTCCGCACGAAAGCTTGCATTGGTCTCAAGGAAACCATTAACGTTTTCATAAAAAAATCCTTCCAAACCGTCGTTAGCACTCTTTATATTTGGAATTATGTTTGATGTGTTGATCAAACATACAACCGTTACAATTGTTCTTATCTTACGCAAGCTACTCAAATTTCGTTCAGATTTCGAAGAAATTTGAGATAATTGTAAATAATTCGTACACAATTGCCGCCAGTGCAATGATTAATTACGCCAAAGACGTGTGTACGAGGGAAACTCTCTTAAAATTATGTTTGGTAAGGTTAAGAAGTTAAATAAAATAGTCCACCAGTATTCATCATCGTCGGAACACCCCACGTTCACTCAATGCATTTTGCTTATTAATCAACCGTGGAATATTTGGTTAGCAAAACTTCGTACTCATAAGTTATTAATTAGGCATTTCAATGGATCCGTGACAGAGACAAAACGGCGACAGCAGGGATCAATTGACAAATGAAACGGCGCGGGATTTTTAAAATTAACTTCGTTCTACTATGTAGAGGAGACGTCACGCTCCTCACCTAAGCGTGGCAGTTTATCTTGCGGGAACAATGAGTCAGCTTTTGCTTGTAAATTTCGATGAATAATATTCAAAGTTGTTCAGCAAATAGCTGATTAATATTCATGAAAACGAAGTTTTGCCAGCTGAAAATCCCATGGTATATACAGAAGTGATAACCGAATATATACCGTGGGTTTTCGACGATGGCATTCATAAGATTGGGTATCACTTCCGAGAATATCGCGCAAGCATACATTTATGAAATTCCTACAGTCACTCTGTCGTTACGCGTGCTATTTGTATTTTGAACTTGGGCCGAGAGGATTTAGAGGATCAACGGAGAGTTATGTGAAAGAAATAAAATTGTTGTGAATAAATGACGAAAAGTTTGATATTATGCAAAGAGATGCAGCTGATGTTGTGGTACATATTTTGGTTTTCCTGCTCCATACAGATAAAATCTTGCTAATTTCACAATGAGTTCAGTTATGGGGTAACATAACTCTACTGAACATTGGTAGGCTTTGGTTCTATCCCTTGTGTTGGCATAGTTAATATTATACATGTCGGAAAATGTCATTGAAACGGGTGAGGCACCTTATATGTCCATTAATATTAACCCTAACTGTTTACTGGACTTATCCTTTCTTTATTTGTGACTAAATCATTAGTTGCTTTGTAGGTACATGATGAAAATTATTTACTGAATAGCGGACAGTGCAGACCGTGATCAGACTACACGAATGTGCAGGCTGATCTTGGTCTGAACCGGTCGCAGAAGCAGTCGTAGTTGTACACATCATTGTAATTCTGGGTTTATTGATATTTGGAACAACCCAGAATTGAACGGTTTAAATCTTTTTTCTTTTTTACCTATCTTTAAACAAAGAGCATTTGATAGTTTTATACAAAATGGGTATTCGGAAAAAGAAACGAGTGGTGTACTTGATCTTTATTATCATTGTAATGGTATTTTTGAGAACGAGGGTTATTTAGGTATATTACCACATATTCTCAGATAAAATGTTACCAAATTGAGAGTTTCTAGTCATTGTTTGACAATACAAACAGAAATATATGGTCAAAATTGAAATAAAAAAATGAACGTTACTGTCAGTGCTGCAATTAATTAGAATAGAAGATGAATATCATTTTATTATAAAATGTCCGTGTTTTGAAAATATAAGGTTTTTATTTATGAATATGCATTTTATGTTAGACCTAGTATGTACAAACGTTTGGCATTATTGAATTCAAAAGATAAAACTACTCTTATTGATATATTTCTGTAAGAAAGTTAAATGAAATGTATATTACTTAAAGAACGAGCTGGATTTTTGTATCGGATTTGGCGCCGTTACGAAACAACACTATGCATATAGAGTATCACGACTCTGTAGTAATCATTCGGTAGTTATATTATTTGTGTTTAAAAATGAATAGAATTGGTTAGTTTGCGAGAATCTAGGGTAAATCCACCGAAATTTGATGAATCTAAAAAAGTCACATTTCTGGGGTACATTGTATGGTGGGTTCTATGTACTGTCCAAAAATACGTCTACATTTCTGGGAATATCGACTAGCCTCGCAGCCACGTTACAGGAGTGTTGCAAAGCACCAAAATAGGTATTTTATCCCCATTCTAACTACATGGTTCATGTCATTAATCTTTGAGAATTATTGAATTTAACTTTCAAGATTATGTTGTGTGGTGTTTATACGAACGCTCGGAAAGAAGACGCTGTAGTCTGGCGTGTGACCACGATGTTCACATACTGCATAAGGTACACGTGGACATCATGGTTTGTGGCTCTAGACTGATGTGTGCAGTGATAAGGGATACGTCATTCGTACCCGATTCAATGTGAATTTCTTTAGCAGCATATTATAATTCTTAGATTTGTAATCTGATTTTTTTGTCATTCCTGGATAATTTGTTTAATTCCGTTATGCAGGTTGCAGGAAAACCTAATGTTCATATCAATTGAAAATCCATTATGCATTATTTTCCAATTGCAATTATTATCCCCCTCCCTTTGGTTTGATTTTTTAACGTCATTTTATGTCACAAAGGGCTAACAGATGACCAGTTAACCTAACAACGTTTTCTGACAAAACAAACAGTAAATAGCATTTTTGCGATTGCGTTTTTCTAGTATTATATAAGATATTGCGTTCATGTTAGAAAAAACATGTCAATTATTTCAGTAGTGACACTTTATTCTTTATTGTACAAGTAAATAACTGGGCGAAAGTATACAGTGTAGTTCAGTACAATGAAGGGCACTAATGTAAATAAATTACAGTTAAATAAGATAAAAAAATAAGTACAGTACCGTAAAGTGAGTTCCATTATAATCTGTAAAATGAGAGTAATGATAACACCATTTCAATATTTTTAGACATAAAATATTGCTTGTTTGTTTGGTTTGTTGTTTGGTTGTTTGGTTGGTTGGTTGGTTGGTTGGTTAACGTCCAACCGTCAGTATTCCAATCATATAAAGGCTATGTCTACTTGAGACGTGATGCCAAATAGCAGTATCATGCCGTACACATGTGGTATGATACCACACCCAATCACATTATCCTGAGTCCATGACCTACACCTATAAACCTGAGTGCCAGCCAAGGGAGATATACCAATACCATTTTTATGACTATGGTATATCGCGACCGGGGATCGAACCCATGACCTTCCGGTTCCGGGGCAACTGGGACCGGTCCAGATAAAGTCAATAACATTAAGAATTATCGGCTGCTTGTGTACGCAGGATTGTAAAATTAAAGTGAAACAAAGCGTCTCTCTTGGAAATAGTTCTAATGTGTTTTCAGAAAAACAAAATAATGAAAGTTGACAATTGATTGTACCTTTTAGAAGGTACTTTTTTGACCCCAGACCAACTCAAAATAAATACTCATAACGTTTAAACAATGAATAGTCAGGAATTACCTCGACAAAAATTTATAATTAAAAATGAACTACCCCAGAATATGATACCGAAAAGAAAAAAAGGAGGAAAACAGGAGAATAGATTCATATTATTGTATCAGGTCACAAATGGCAAACTCCTGCAAAAGCAATCACGCTTCCAATAGAGAATTATTGATTCTTTAATTCGTTGACAAATTGGGCCATTCCTCATTTCGTTTTATCTTATATTCGTTATTAGAGTGAAATATCCTCTCCGCAAGCGTTGGTATTAAATTCCGTGCTTCTTTAGCAAATAAAGTTAATACTTTGAGGAGACTAATGCGTTTCCATAGAAACAAGAACGCGTCAAGTGACAGTCATTGTGTGAGCCTAGTCCCCCATGAAGATTAAATCACAGGCGGGTTTTATAAGACAGTCATCAATTTCAAATAATATCATTATTTCATTTTAATCAAACCAGACATATTTTTATACTTTTGCGCAAATAACTGACAAAGGGTATACATGCAATCGTGTTTCTTGTTTCCTTGGAAACGTGGGTTTTTAAACTGGCAAAACTTCGTTTTCATTAATATTAATAAGCTACTTGCTTATCAATGAAATATGAATGATAAAGCAGTCAAAGGACTGAGGGTCCTAATGTTGCATTAAGCATAAACTAGAACAGTAAAGGAGAAAGTGTGGCTTGTAATTTGGAACCGTTTTATTAATTTCCCTCATCAACTGGATCTTGTAGCTGTGAGGGCTGAAAAGCATAATTTTATTTGCCATATTTGTATTAGATTAACCAAAGACACATTACATGCTAGAGGTGCGCGCCACAATTTCATTCATAGTATTTTCATTGATATTTTTCCCGCCTACGCAAACAGGTGCACGTATTTCTTGCCCGCTAGAGAACATTGAATTTGGATATCCGGTATTGTAAATAACGCAACTTTCAAAATCTGAACAACTGTATGTAACGCGTCGTTTCATTGGTCAAATGGTCCATGATGCTCCGCTACGGATTAGATGAAATGCCAAAGTTCAAAGTTCTGTTAACCAAAAAAGCGACAGTCGATTAAGAAGCAAAAGTGGGATCCGACGTATACAATTTTGCCCGTAGTGCTTCAGTTGTTAACTGTCTTATATTTGTCGACTAAGTTGATTAATGTTCAGCATAAGACTGAACGCAGTCTTCAAGTCCAATACCAATGTACCGGAAATGTCGATGATATTCCTCTCGACTATCTGCACCCGCTATCATCCGAATATAAAATCAGAGACCCAAAATAACATTATTTAAAACCAACAAAAGTGCCTCCAAAGATGTCAGTGCCGCCGTCACCAGGACCAAGTTGGCCAGTAGCATAGCTAGCGACTTAACCAACAGGAGCAAGAGGTATGCATTTTCTTTCTGTTCACAATTTGACCCAAGCAAAACAAATCCTAAAGATTGACTGCAAAATAAATCAACATAAAGTGTTTGTTGAATAATGCAGAGGAAGCTGATGAATCTCAGACTCCTCTCATACTTGTCTGATGGGCATACAGAGTGGTTCAACGACCTCTGTTTGAGTGATAGGTCTTCCTCAGCAAACCCTTGTGTGGGAGGTGGGGGGCGCTTCGGACGCAATATATCTAAAAACCGCTCACGGTTTTCTCACAATTAAGTGCTACAAAATAACTTCCTTCAGAATCAACTGTTGTCTATGTAAGTGAGTCGAAAACTGGTGGCTGGAACTCTCGAACATAATTTCCGACCCCAGGTTGAAAGTGCTATATGTATTTCACATGTATCGGTCGAACCAATTAACACCCTACATACGATGCAATTGCATTGATTTAATTGCAACATGCGATGGAACGTGATTTTCACACATTATGAGACTAGCACAGGCATTTGTTAATTATTCTTATTAAGTAATTTGCTTAATGTTACTAGTTTCTTTTTTTCAGTGAAGAAAAAATGGTTTAATACTGAAAGCTACGAGGCTCGTAATGCATTTAAGCGAGCTAGGAACTGTTTTCTTCGAAACAGTTCTGATGATAATAAAGTTATATACCTGAACAAGAAACGAATTATAATAATACAAAACGCAAATATAGGCGTCAATTTATGAAAACAGAGGGAAATCGAATATCAAAAATGGCTAAATTGAATCAAAAGTCTTTTTGGAAAAATATTCAAAATCAATATACAAGTTATATTCAAGAACACAGTGATATAACTATTGATGAAATGTATTCACATTTTGAAAACTTATATGGTTCAATCTCATTTTATATGACAATACACTAGATAAAGAAATTATACTAACAGAAATTAAAAATGCCGTGTTTTCACAAAATAATAATAAAAGTCCTGGTGGGGATCAGTTAATAGCTGAAGTGTTCAAGGCATCTTTTGATATAATTTCTCCCTTTTTAACTTGCCTGTATAACAAATTATTTGGAGATGGAGTTTTCCCTGACATATGGGGCGAAAGCAATATTGTTCCTATATTTAAAGGAGGAAAACAAGAACCAAAAAACTACAGGGGAATAACTCTAAATAATATCAAAAATATATTCTAAGATACTTGTAAATCGCTTAACTCAATGGGCTGACGAGCACAGTAAGTTTATTGATAACCAGTTTGGGTTTCAAAAAAAATAAATCAACAACGGATTGTATATTTATCCTGCACGCAATTATTTCAAAAACATTATCAAGTAAACAAAAATTATATGTAGCATATATAGATTGGGAAAAAATGTTCGATAAAATAGATCGTCTTCTATTATGGAGAAAACTATTAAACGAAAAATTTAAGTACGAAATTTATTAATGCTTTAAAATCCATGTATATAAATGTTAAGGCACAGGTCAAATATAAATCAATGATATCTGATCCAATAATGTCAATGGTCGGTGTTAAGCAAGGTGACCCAGTAAGCAGTATATTATGTCTTTGCTATCTTATTCTGTTCTGTATTGGGGTTTACTGTCGCTGCGATAGTATTTCAATCATATAGCGACGTCCAGCTAATTACAGGTGGAGGAAGACCCCGAGTACACAGAGGTACCCGGGTAGAACCACCGACCTACCGCAAGCCAGCTGGAAGGCTTCCTCACATGAAAATTCCGAAGTCCCTACCGGGATTCGAACCCACAGCGGTGAGGGGCTGAGAGATTTGTAGTCCATGACTGTAACCGCTCGGCCACGGAGGCCCCTTGCTATCTTAATGATATCCTTGCGCATATAAATACAAATATAAACGGTATTGTAAACATAGAAGATTTGCAACTGTTTCTTTTATTATTTGCTGATGACGCTGCTGTTTTTGCGCGCGACCCCAAATCATTGCAATCAATACTTAATGATATTGAGAAGTACAGAAATATATGGAAATTAAAATAAATATTGCCAAAACAAAAATCATGATATTCGAGAAAGGGAGACATACAACATTTGATTTTTATTTATATAACATACGAATTGAAATCGTTGAATCATTTAAGTACCTAGGAGTTTACTTTTTCAAAAACGGAAATTAGAACCGCACTCAAAAACGTATCGCACAAAACGCCTCTTTTTCTCTTCATAACCTTTTTATCATATGTAACCAATTGGATCTCCCAATATCACAAAAACTTAAATTATTTGATTTACTTGTCTTACCTATACTATCGTACTCAGCTGAAATCTGGGGCAACCACATAAGTCAAAATGTTAAAGCAATCTTTTCAAAATTTTGTAGAAGAATACTTTGTGTAAAACAATCGACAAATTTAAACACTCTATATAGGCCGAGTACCAATGTTTATTCATAGAAAATTACTGATTTTTAAATACTGGGTGAAAATATTATCCTCAAGTGAGAGATCAATACTTTATAATACATAAATTATGTAAAAAAATGATGCTGAAGAAAATTTAATTATAAAGGAAACAACTGGGCCTATAATGTAAAGAAAATGTTAGATCATTTAGGACTGTCATATTTATGGACAAATCAATTTACTATTGAAATAAATTATCACACTATTAAACAACGTATACTAGATAATTATTATCAAAGCTGGTACTTGTCTATAAACAATTCTTCTAGGCTCAATGCATATTGTTTATTCAAACATTCATTCATTTTTGAAAACTATCTAAATGAAATTTTTAATCAAAATTTAGAACAGCTATTGTCAGATAGAACTTCCTCTCACGATTTAGAAATCGAAAAAGGTCGTCATAATAATGTCAGTAGAGACAATCGTGTATGTAAAATTGTAACAGCGGGCAACTAGAGATTGAATACTACTTTTTATTAATTTGTACCAAATACTCGCAGATAAGAACAAAATATATTTAAAAAAATATTATTATACTTGGCCAACTAAGCAAAAGTTTGTAAATTTGATGTCATCTTCTTCGAATTTTTAAAAAATTCAATGAGAATAAATTCATCCGTATGAACAAAATGAAATTTATGCAACTGGTAATGTTAAGTTTTATTGTATTTCACTTTACATGAACACAAATAACATCATGAGCTCCTCTGTAAATCCATGTTTATTTGTTATTCTGTCTTGATTTGCTATAAACATGTATGTTTTAATGCAATAAAAGATTTGTATTGTATTTTAGCTGACATTTATGTTATTATATTATGCAATATTTGTGGATTATTCACAATAGCTTTTTTGTCTGCAAAAGAAAAAAGTTAACGGAGTATGCAGAAAATGTTACGACTTGCACGTTGACCAATGTATGTGTACATGTACGTGAACGAAATAAATATCATAGTTGAGGTTTGTGCTTTCATAATTGATTTGTCAGCTGCTGTTTTATGGATTTATTTTTTATTTAAAGAAAAAAAGAATGACAAAGAATTTTTATTTTAATTAAGATAGATCACGATTTACTAAAATAATTTTTGTTCACACGGCCCAATAATAAATACTATCTTTTTAATACATGTACGTACCTCATTAAAACCACGGGGCGAACCACCGATGACTAGAACTAATTGCTGTTCCCCCAGCCTGTTCGAGTTACCGAAGTTCTACTGTACTGAGTTTGTTTGTTGGGTTTAACATCTCACCGACAGTATTTATTTCAGTAATTTGTCTATCCGAACCATGTATAGTGCTGCCACACAGCAGTATCACGCCGTAGACAATGTGGCATGACCCCACGCCCAGTCACATTATCCTGACACGGGAACTGCTATACACATGCTGAGCTATTTCGCGATCGCGGATCGAACCACAACCTCCCGCTCCCGTAAGAGACGCTCTTACCACTCGGCAATCGGGTGAATGCGACCGATCCAATAGGCTTATAAGTCACCTGGATATATGATCAGAATTTTAGTCCAAAAAAAAATCTTTCTGAATTTACCCTTTTTGTAAACGCATTGCTCCCCTTATGATTCTGTAAAATCAATCAACCAATATATAATATTTCATTCAGGATGGCAGAGTGGCTTAAGAGTGTTCTCCAAATTCGTGACTACTATTTTTTTAATTGTTTTGGCTGTCCCAGTAAAATGAACCAAACACAAATCTGAATCATAGTTTGAAACTATGCAGAGAGTCTTACTAATAAACTAAGAGTTCTCAGGAATGTCTGACGTGTTCTTAGTGGGGAGGTGGGGGTGCATTGCGTGATGCCATTTATCGTCCTCCCCGATATCGTGTATCGGTTTTGTTTAATTGCATATGTAATAACTGACTTAGCTTTTGGTGATTTTCCAACTCTGAAAGACAATAATTGCGTGAGAAGTAAACGTTTGATAGAGAACTCTGGTGACACACTGTAGATATCTGTTCAATAAGAAAAGACAAAACACAGCATATATTAAAATGAACTAACTCCAGAAGGAGCTGCAAAAAATGCAAAATGGACAAAACACACACACAGGACAATTCATAAAATAGAGAAACACCAACCAGTTACCACCTTGGAACCGTCAGTCGGCAAAAAGACCAACTGGTGTGCTTAAACCTGGTCTCGAACGGCCCAACAAAATGCATTGTCGTCTAGCACTGTGAAAATTAAAGGGCTGATAGCGCTGAGAGATCAGGGTTTTTAATGTAATGGTATCGCATTTCTTTGTTTATCAAAATAAATTTAGTAAACGAAGATCAACTTTTAAAGCGATTCCAATAAATCCAATGTTATGAACCCACTTTAACCTTGCATGAACACGGTCGTTACAAGAAAAGATGAACACACTGTTTGTTTCAATGGACTGCAAACAATAAGCACATCTACTCTCCCTATTTCTCTTGCCTACAGTTTTTAAGATTAATATCAATTTGTGTATTTAAATTAAAAGGAAACAAATAAAAAAAATCAGTATCTAATTTATGTATGGTTTTTTTTTTTATTATTTTATGTACACATGCACTTTATATGGCAAATTGATAATATTCAATATTACAATAATTAACTATTTTGTCATTGCAAAAATATTTTAAAAAAATAATAATAATAAAAACCCTGCTGATTTTGAACTCGTAATCCTCTCTGGCAACGCCTTTATGTCAATTATCAATCTATCTTACAGAACAGCCGTCTCGTAAAGACGAATTAACTACTATGTTGGTAACCTGGCGAAATCCGTCCAGTAATGATTCAAAATATCTCCGAATGAGTTGCGAGCGACTTAGTCGCTTGCGCACTTATTTCTTTTTTTTTTACAATTTATTAAACACGTTATTTCTAGTATCAAATATTAGCTCATTTTAATTCAGTTTCGACTACCATAATGCCATTGTATTGAAATAAACATGAAAATTATCACTTCTTAGCGATATGATGGAACTTTATCTCTGCGTAGTTAGAAGGAGGAAAGTCTAAATATAGATATCTAAATATAGCTCTTGATGTTGTCCGATGCAGAGATGTGGGCGACCTTAGAAAAGCGTTGCAAACAACCCTGTAACTTACAAAATGACATCAAATTCAGTTCAGTAATCTTAGTTTTAATGTTCGCCTTTTCTGAGCTCTGACCAACGTTCGCAATCTAGCCTATCACGTGATGACAATGTGATATAAATCCTCCTCATTGGATAATTAATTCACTCGGGTTACGTCAGTCCTTGAGGCATTGTTGTCAATCAGCCACAGTTAATGAGATTTTTTTTATATCGAGTGTTACGTAAATGTATTAACAGTCCCTTGTAATCAAGTTGTGAGCCCCGAGTTACACGTGTAACTCAATTTGATGTTTGAAAGGAAACGTTAGATTATTTTCGAAGAAGCTTTATTGGCTTTTGTCCTTGTCATGATTTATTAAGCATGGAGTTTCCCTTGATTGTTGATTGTGCGGGGCTTTATTGGCTCAATAAATGACTTAATATCTGCTTCCCTATTGAGTTTGCGTTGTTTCTGTGAGGAAAAGTGTTGTTTAAAGCGACTTATGTTGTAATGCAATATCGATGGAAAATATTCCATAAGAATGGTATCATAATTTGGTTTCCGATATTGCGAATATGTGTAAATTTCAGATCAAGGAGACATCAAGGAATTTGTCGTTTCGTCTGCAGAACTGAAGTGTAGCCCTTATGACGTCAGTGACTGGTGTCGAAAGTAGTTGCTGCTGGTACTGCATTTTAGTAGATTCTTAAACTTAAAACAAAATAATTTATTTTGTACGACTTATAGTATATTTTGTGACAACGAGTGGTAAGAGAGTCCGGCCTGTAAATGGGGGTCATGGGTTCTATCCCCCTCAGCGACAGACCAAATGTCATTAAATTCATGTTGGTGTTTATCAATTGTGCATGGCGGTCAACACGAGAGGGTAGTTTGCACAATATACTTCCAAAATTTTCTGGGTGACTCTTATTTATTGATGCTAGCTTATATTTTTTCATTATTATGATATATGGCCTTTGCTCTTCACTTAGGATTCTTGAATTATTTCTAGCAGCCATGACTTATTTTCATCACATTTATTACTCCTATATCTTCGTTTCTTTTTTTATAAAAAAGATTTTTAAATCATTACCGTTGCACAATGATCTAAGAATTCAGTAATATCTAGGACACACATAGTTTTAGAGTGCAATAACAATTGTGATTACTAATCAAGTAGTCAACAGTACTGGCTACATGTTTCTGCCATCGGGCAGATCAACATAATGGTCAAGGTGAATATATTGTATAAAATCACGCAAATTTAAAACTTGATAAAAATCAATTAATGATTATTTTCTTTTAAAAAAGTATAAGTGTGTACTGTTCCCCGATCTAAGGCTGGTTGTCCCGGTGTCTGGATAATGTCACCGGATGTGGTATAATACCGCATGTCTACGGCGTGATACCGCAGTGACTGATAGCATTACACCTGTCTTGTTTAGAGAAATAAGACATACCGCCTGTGGGACGTAAACTCCAAACAATGTTGTTATTGTAAATACAACAGGCTCAAAACCAATGTCCACATGCGAGAGTTAAATTAAGGTATATGAACATCGTTAAATGTAAGGTAATATCAAGACAATAAATAACAATCACCGAACACGAAAATAAATCTAATACAAAATCGACTATCAAATATGACAAGAACATTGCACGATATATATGGATGAACCATTCACATATCAATCAATTTAGACAAGCAGAAAACACATTAAAATGAAGAGATCTAAAAAAAAAAAAAAAAAAGAGAGAGGTTTTTTTTAAATATTTATGCAATGGAGATTGATCATTTCAATCATTTTCGTGAACAATTTTGAAATTTTTTGTAACACATTTATTTCACCTCATAGTTATTTAAGCATTTATGCAACATATTCATTTCAACTCGTAATTATTTGAGTAATACAGTAAAAATGAAATGTTATCTTGTATAGAATAAGAATGAAATATCATTTCGTAAAAAAACAACTGCTATTTCATAAAAAAAAAAAAAAAAAAAAAAAAAAAAACATTTCTATCAAAATAACAAATGATGATTAAAATATTTTAATAAAAGACTATTCCACTTTGAAATATGAATTGTCAAGATAACATTTTAGGTACTGTTTATACAATATGTGGATAATAAATACCTTGCCCAAATAATATCATTTCGTGGAAAACTAATCAGTAACCTTTAGGTAAAAACACACAGATGATCTATACAAACCGATGGTTTCGCCGATGCCCGATGATAATTCAAATAATTTCTTAGTTTGAGCGGTTATTATATTATTTTCTCTTATATTTGCTTACACTTAAAATTAACCAAGAAAAGGCAACTTGTTTGCGTGGCTTCAAAGAGCCACAAATAACAATTTTATGACAAATTAAACGGCATATCCATTCGTCATCTGTCACTAAAGTAGATCAAACTTGTTTTTCTGAGTATTTCATTTCTCCAAAATTAATGATTTGTCAAAGTTACAAAACTTCAACAGCCATTTCAGGCATTTATGCAGTTACTTTAATGAGAGGCATTTTTCGCTATTACGTAAACATCATCAAATATGGATTCAGTCATTCAGGACTACATTTAAGAATGGCATTGCCAAATGTTATTATCTAAATAGTAGTAGTAGTAATAGTAGTAGTAGTTGTTGTTGTTATCGTTGTTGTTGTTGTATTTGGTAGCCCATATATTTAAATTCGGTTTTGGAAATGTCTATTGCATGTGGCCGATTAGTCATGTCATCTGCTTATCGCCGGATTTGGTTTCGTTTTCACGTTGTCCTTTGGTTTCAAAATAAAAATGTTTGGCTGCATTAGACATCTTCAAAGAATATGCTTTATTTGGGATCGTACTGCAAAAGAGTGAGATGGTAAGACGTCCCCGATACATATCTTTTTTATAAAGTTTTTTTTTTATATATAGTAGCGTGTTCTAGCTATATGTCAGTCGCAATATATACTACAAACACTGACTTCCACAAGATGTAATTATTGTTTGCTATCTTTTTGTTTTCTGTCTTTTTCATACTGGATAACATGTTTACAACCCCTTATTAAACTGGAAACTATATTTCTGATTTTATTTTAACCAAAGATCATAAAATCTATTATGGATAAAGTAAATGTAGCTAATTCAAAGATCAATATGAAAATCCTATATTTCATGATGCACACTTTCCAGTTTTCAAATTTCCCTTACAGACATAGAAAATTGGTATGCCTGGCACCCTGCTGGCGCCTTCGTGGTCTTATCTGGTTGGACCGATCAGGAGGCTGAAATGGTTTCAGGTTTGAGGTGAGAAGGGTCACAAATATCAACTGAACTAGTACCTGCCCTAATCATTTCTCAAACGAGTAAGAGTGAACAATATAAACAGTAATGTAACTGATCCTAAGTATATATGTGAACTAAGCGTAATTAAATTATGCAATCTTTAACAAAGGATAAATGTAATAGTTTAATGAAATTTATATAGCTCAAATAAATTGATATGTAATGTAAAGATGAGACATTGTTTGTTTGTTTGTTGTCATTTGGAGACGATGTCTACTTGTGATAAGATATAGTTCTGCCACATTGAAGTATCACGACGTAGACATGTGGCATGATACCACACCCAGTCACATTATCCTGACACCGAGCCAACCAGTCCTGCAACTACCCTTATATGCTGAGCGTCATTATTCACGACTTTGGTATGTCACGGCCGGAGATCGAACCCACGACCTCCCGCTCCTGAACCACCTTTATCTAGTATAATAAGAATTCAGTACGACTCTACAACTATGATTCACTAATATCTCCGTCAAGTTGAAAGATTTCACTCACAGGATAAATTAAAACAAACAGTCTAACCTTAACGTGATAAAAGATGATTTCTGTTAACAGCATCTTTTAATAATCATGATTTAGATTAAGAAACAATTATAGTAAATGCTGGAAATGCAGTAAAATGCAAGACGGTGTAATTTTGTAATGATAATTATTTTCTTCACGGGTTAACTCAGAAAAAACAACTAAATGCTGCGTGTCAAACCATTTAAACAACTTTTTGAATCGAATCAAGGATCTTTCGATTACGGGGGGACCCTGTAACTACCGGCCACCGGGAGTGTTTTTTAAAATCATTAAATTGTAGTAAGAACCTTAAACTGTATGTGACACATTCTTGTGGTAGAAGAAAATTTACGTGAAGTTTCATCAAAATCATTCTATCCAATCTTTCAGTGAGTCTGCAGCCTACGCTCCAATCATGCGGTGGCGGTGACCGGGTCGTTAGACAGCTTGGTCAATGACTCGTGTTTCATATTTTTAGTTTCGTTTAGTCAAACTGCTTCCATTGTATTTATTCCGTTATCACTTCTGTATATACCGTTGTTTAAGAAACAAAGCGTATTGAGCGAATGTGGGATTTCCGACGATGGACTACTTTATGACAGTACTGAAAATGATTTGCGACGTGAGACTGTTCAGGATGGCCACGTAGATCCACCCACCTTTGTTTCTCAGTCTGAATTAGCCGGATTTTGAAATGGCAAGACAACTGCGTCAGGTTTCCGTTCGATACCAGTTCAATAGAACCTCGTTTATCCAGCCACCACTGTCCAATCATGCATTTGCCGGTTAGTGAAACGTTACCTCGTTTATCAAGCCAACACCGTTTCAAATCTGAAATTGTGTTACTGTGAAACACAACAGGAGAAATATAGCAGACACAGATGTACAAATATATGCAAGAAGATTTTAAAACTTGTTTTAAATTAGACACATATATTAAGTTTGGGTTTCTGTAAAAAAAAGCTAGTCATCTTATTTTGCTGAACGTAACCTTATGTTGAGGGCAGTAAACATCGCTGTTACCAACCAACAGACGTAGAACACGGTATATTTTTATGATGAATGCTTTTATAATAAATTTTCATTAAAGCAGTTCTTCAGGCATATGTAATTTTATATTCATTTATTAATTACAGATAATTTTACACTCATGTATTCATTATGAGATGAAAATCGGTTTGATAAGGGATATAATTACAAAGCATAATGATGCAGTCTACACCTTTAAATATGAATTAACTGAACATCATTTGCGTGTTTATGCAACTTTCCACTGATATATAATTTGATGGATATGTTAACAACTCACATTTGTTCTAATTCAGCGAACTGTTATTATCGAGAATGGAGTAATTATGTTTCAACCGAATCCAATTAATCTAAAAATCAAGCGTACGAAGACCCTCCATTATTCATCAATCAGAAAGGAACAAACACGTTTAATGCAAAAGCAAATTTGCCGTATGTGCATTAATAATAAAACACGATAGCATATCGTAAACAAGGCCATGATGTCAATACTTGTCCGTATTAACGGTAACTACGCTATCATTATCTCTCCTGCATAAATTGCATAAGATCACACAATGCATTATTAACATTCATTACATTGTATGAGTCAAGACCTGTTAAACAAGGATTGGAAACTCCTGTAAAAGCTAGTGGAAATTTTGTTTTGGCACTGTTACACCGTATATAGCTTACGCCGTATATAGCTTACATGTGAGCTGTATACGTCGGCTGACAACATATACAGCTTACGATGAGCTATATTCGATGGTTGACAAATATTACAGCTTACGTAGGCTATATATGTTGGATTTGAAATAGGTCCTTCATCTTAACGTATAAATTGTGATTATCCTTGATCGACATTAATCATAATCTTCGACGTAGCAGTAGTTTGTTTGTTTGCTTGGATTAAACGTCCCACCAACATTATTTCAGTCATTTGGAGACTTTGTCTACACGAGACTAATATAGTGATGCCGCACTGCGGTATCACGTCGTAGACAAGTGACATGATAGTAGTAGAAGTAGATCTAGTACAGTAACTGTAACAGTGGCAGTAGTAGTAGAACTGTAATAGTAGAATAAGTTGCAATGATAATCATGATGCTGATTTTTTTTTCTAATGATGGTACCCTTTTTTTAGTACCGTCCACGGTGGCCGAGTGGTGAGAGCGTCCGCCTCGGGAATGGAATGTCGTGGGTTCGGTCCCCTACCGCGACACACAAAATTGTACTGGTAGCTCCCTGCTTTGTGCTTAGCATATATATCAGGGTAGATCCAGGAGTGGTTGACCTAGTGTTAGGATAATATGACTGGTGTGGTATCATTCCACAAAAATTCATACAGTACGTAATACAAACATTAAAAATCAAACACGAGGCTTTTAAAAATACATAATCATCAACATCATAGCACCCCCCCCTTCCCCACCCCCTGGGTCATAGCATTATGATCCTTTCCCCAAGTTAAAGGAACTAATGAGATGAACAGCACTCACTAAAGGGGGTGTGAATTACTCATAGAATTAAATGAGTACTTTTATGTGAGAGCAAGCTAAGGATTACTCACTGAATATAGTGAGTAATGATATCTAATCAGATGAGTACTGTTAATCTACTTCAGTGAGTAATGTTCCCCTTTTTCAGTGAGACATGCTCACTAATTAGGCGAAGAGTGAACACTCAAATAGCTCACTTCTTCTGTGAGAACTGCTCATCTTTTTAGGTGGACAGTGTTCGTTCAAAACGCTGAATAATTGAGTAATTATCACAATATTTTGTAAACTCATTAGGTGAACCGTATTTAAATAGGTGAGCATTATTCACTGCATTTGATTTATAATGTTTACCTATTTGAGTGAGAACATGTACTGTCACCTAATTCAGTGAGTAATATTAACTATACTTTTTAAATATTCTTTCCCCTATAATTAGATCAACATCGACATATGATTAATCGCAGCCACAGCAAACATACTCAAACATAAAATAAGAAAAACTGCATAAAAAAACAGGCGTATACCAGCTTTATACTCATATTTAGAAAACAGCGAAAATGTTATATCCATCGATATCCAACTAGTTTTTTTTAAAAAAAAAATTCGAATGCTTCGAAATACGGATGTATATAGACATCGTGTTACTAGGCACATTTACACGTGCTGAAACGGACGCGCACACTCACATATACCAGTATATATACCACATATCCCTATTATGCAGCAATACCAGTAATTCATTTTTCGGTGAGGTCTTATTGTCAAGAGTGAAAGTATCTTCCCTATTCCAGGTAACATGGGCTTTATTTCGTAAAATACAGTACGGATATATAGTATGAGCATCAAACAATAAATAAATAAAGTAGAAAATCATATACCATTTATAATAATAACAAATTAAAAATATATTCAATAAAACAGACAGTGACCAAGCATCAGCAAGCAAATCTGAACAGTCCATTATGAGGACAGACATTTCTCATAATTTTGAGTTTCAATTAAAGGCGTTTCAGCGAGTTTTTTCTAACGGCAGATTTTTCTAACATTTTGCACACAATTACTTTAGACTATAACTAAAATATATTTAAGTTAAAAATAGGGGGTCACCGTGCTCGTTTTAGAGATTATGCTAATGGTATCACATCACTGAAAGCTAAAATTGTTGAAAGAATCAAAGCATTAAACAATTAAAAAGATTGCATTCTAAATGCTTTAATAACATATCAAAACAATATTTTCAGAATAGTTGATCACAATTTGAAACATATCACGTGTTTTATAAGTTACAGGTGAAAATACTGTCAAACTTGCATGGAAAAAAGAAAATGAGCAAAAATCACCATTGTATCAAAAATGTATACAAAAACTACACAAAAGCTATGATTTTTTTATACATTTTTCTTGATAAAAAAATTCAACGGGCAGATTTTCCTTCCTTTTTTCAGATTCAATCCTCTTATATACAGGCTTTCAGAAAATGTAAAAAATATATATATATATTTACTTCACTTTGCTTGTTTTGTTTTTTTAATTAGAACTGTGGTTGTTGTTGTTGTTGTTGTTGTTGTTGTTGTTTTGAAATTTTAGCAAAATTCCGAGAAAAAAAAACACACACACACACTTAAATGTGACTTTTTGGATCCGCAACATTTGACAAAAATGCTTTTAATCATGTTTTAGTACACGAATCTTAAAATTTGAGGTTTCCTCTAACATTCCTTTGTAATAAATGAGAATTACAAAAACAACAACAACAACAAAAATAAAAAAATAAGAGGGCCATGATGGCCCTGGATCGCTCACCTGAGTATACGGTTACCCAAAGAACATCAGTCTGTATTAAACATTTTGAAATCTGGCCAGTAGTTTTGAAGGAGATGATCCCTGTAAAGTTTTATCAAATTCTGTCCAACAGTTTCAGAGAAGATTGTCATTTAAAGATTTCACAATATAAATATATAGCAAATTAGCCCCGCCCCTGGCGGGCATGTTTATTTATAGATCGGAATAATTGCAGCAACTTTTGTGAAGCTTCACCCAAAGATCATCCCTGCCGAATATAATAAAATTCTGCCCAGCGGTTTCAGCGGAGATGTAGTTTAAATATTTCACTATATACATATAAGGCAAATTAGCCCCGCCCCTGGCGGCCATGTTTTTTTTACGGATCGGAATAATTTAAGCAATCTTGGAGAGTTACCCAAGAAACATCTGTACCAAAATATTTTTAAATTTGGCCAATAGTTTTGAAGGAGATGATTTTTAATGTTTTCATTTTTTTTTCTTTCAGTTGCCATGGTAACCAGAGTTCCACATGGATCAAGTTTATTTTAACAAATTTTGTGAAGGTTCACCCAAGGAACATCCCTGCCAAGTTTTATCAAATTCTGCCCAGCGATTTCAGAGGAGATGTCATTTAAAGTATATTGTTGACGACGGACGACGCACGACGGACGACGACGGACGCAGGACGAAAAAAAAAATGAATAAAATATAATAAAATAAACTCACTGGTAACCCGCTGGAACGTCCTTAAGGATTCATATGAAAGAAAATAAATCTAACAGAAAACAAAATAGATGAATGAATCCTTAAATCCTTAATTAAAAATCAAAATTATAAGATTTTTTTTAATCTATTTATTTATCAATCAGAATATATAGATAACCATAAAATATTAAGAAAGTGAACCAGATGACAAAAAAAAATGTAACGGGTCCTTTCATGTGTTGATATTTTCCAAATTGGAAATATTAATCTATGGAAGTGTTGCCTAGCACACGACAGAGTTAGCTTTGTGGAGTACATGTCTTTAATCAAATTTCGCTACGACAGACGAAACGTTCTTTGTTCTTTTCATAAAGAAAAGCGTATTTTTGCTTTCGGTCTATTACTCCGTAAACCCACCAAAGGACATGGCAGAAATCAGCCGGCATAGAAAAACCATCTTACAAAGTCATTTTTTTTTTCTACTTCTTCGTTTGACTCCTATATATCATTCAATGCTATATAAAATTTAGACATGGGAGCGCTCATCATGGCAATTGTTTCACTTCCTTATAAACTTATATGTTCAGGCTCAAATTCCACCAAAAATACTTAGCGCTAAGTAATCCTTCAATTCTTAAACTAGATAGATACACATTCCACCATTACTATTTTATGAAATATTCAAGTACATTATTCACAAAAACTGTTTAGATATATTTGGGCATTTTTATTAGAGATAAAAGACTAATGAAATTCGCCCTTAAGTTTTTAAGTTTTGCTTAGCGCTAAAATTGTTGGTGGAATACGACCCAGAGTACAAGAAATTTTTGAAAAGTGAATTAGACGCGACTGATTATGACCCAGCTGAAGCCAAACAGTTCTGGTCTCGTAAACATTCTCCTGTAATCCTCACTTTCACTCCTAATAAACTTTGTAACATCGACCGCTACATAATGTTATTATTTGATTACGAAATTTGATTTTCACTCAAACCAAATCTTTTAGCGTCTTCCGCGTTGAGTTTTCGAGAAGCTGTTCCATTGATTTATTTCAAAAGAAATGTTCATTTGTTGTTTTTCTGTTTTTCTTTGAATCGCGACGTATATGATTTGCTTGTCAAATATGTTAAAGTCCCTATAGAGGTTATTTAATTAATTCGAGAAATGTGCAAATATGCATTGCAGTAGGCTAGCCCGTAACCGCATCCGTAATTTGATAGGAAAACTTCAAATAAGTTTTCTAAATTGAACAAGGGCAATTATTTACGCTAAATTTAATCAAAAACACTTTGTTAGTTTTTTTAAATCCCTAAGAGATTTATCAAACAAATCATGCACATGTAAATGCTAACGGCATTCACGAACGTTTTAAGCCGTGCTTCAATGCGAGCGCAGACGGGGAAAAACAACTGTAATAGTTGTTTGTCCTTATTATTTTTTTAATAAAGTCGAGATTAAAATGTAATTATGTTCATTACATGTTTTCACAACATTAGTTTTCTTTGGATGCGTCTGTGCTTTTATATTTCCTTGCATGGATAAAGTCATCAGACCGTGAATCATTCTTTCAGACAGTAACCACGGCAACCCCTGAAAGAGGCAATATTGCTTATAACAAAATGTGATAATGATTAATTTATTAGCCATTTTCCTGGCTAAATTCATAAAACTGACTTAGCATAACAAATTCCAATTTATAGCGGGGCATACTATCGAATATTGCAGCCTGTATTGATGGTCTGTATACCTATTGCAAGTCAGAGATGAATTGGTCTTTTGCGAAAGATTCTCTAAGCGTTGATTATTTGTGACTTCAGTCACTCAAGAATGTAGCTGTTGGTCATTTCAATGATTTTCAATAGATTGGAATAATTCCCTGAAGAAGCTATCAGCCCTCTAGATGGAATAGAAATTTACATTGCCTGTACGTTGAAGTAAGATCTTTATAGCAGATCCTGTACCTTAAGAAGAGACTTTAATGGAATCGCACATTTTGCGCCCTGCATCGCCACCATTCGGAAAATCTCGCCATTTTTTACAGATTAAATCTCTTTTCGATAGGAAAAGGCCAAGGTGTTCCGAAAAGCGTCGCCACCCATTATACTTTTTATAAAAAATGGTATACAATTGTCTCGGAGTAACAAAATATTTGCTAATATATTTGGAATGCGTGGGGTCAAGGTCGCTTATAACAGACAACAGTATTAATAGACATGCGGTATTGTGTTCAAAGATAAAGCGGTTTTGAGGGGCACTAACCACATACGAAATATCAGTACTTGGATCAACCATGCATACTTAGATATTATGGTAAATGGTCTGGTTAAATATGGCATATGAGCAATTATTTATGTAACTGAGGATCAAGAGAGCCGCATAATGGGACAATATACGCCCGAATGTTTATTCAGTATTTTGTTAACAAGATATTGTATGTAAAACATATGTAGGAATTTCTATGAAATTCCTAAAAACTCTACACTGAAAATATCAGTGGAATAATTTCCAAAGAACATTAACTCTTTAATTACTTACTTGACCAGCAGGATAAGCATGTTATGCGCAATTGCATTTATGGTGATCAAATATGTTAAAATTTTCATAAAGCACTTCATAACTGCAAAAGAAATTATACGCAAATGACAAGTTTCATGATCCTGTACCCACAACTTGATGTAAGCATGATTAAATTCATGGTAAATAATAAATATGACGTTTCATGTAAGTCCTTTTTAAAACTTCATTGATTTTGATTCTATTTCACACATGTTTTATTTTGCTATGAATCATATATGTGGTGATATGAATATTCGGAAATACTAGAGTCAGTTCAAAGACATATTTAAAAGATTAAGGAAATGCTGTAAAATCCATTTAGGCAAACAGTAGATTATTGAATTTTGCAAATTTAAAAAAAAAGTATACATAAATCAGACAAGAAAATGTAACCATTTTATATAAAATAATCATTTCGCAACTGCAAGGAATTATTTTCAACATAGAAACATAAATCTATTTGTATACAAAAAAGACTAATCGATTGTAGTAAACACTACTGGCATGACGGGATAACTTCATATATCAATCACATTCTGATTTCTATAAATGCTTCAAATCTTTTCTTTATGCAGAAAAAATATTTCATTATATACCTCTTATAAAAGAAGAAAAACATTAGCAAGATTTTGATGTTCAAATAATAAATTTCATATAGAAACAGGGCGTCATAGGGGTTTAGAACTTCATGATAAAGTATGCATTTATTGTCAAAATAAATTCAAATAATATTGTTATTTAGTTAACAAGAGAGTTCTTTGGAACACATGTGTCACCTGCTGAAGCGTGGCGGACAAAATGTGACGGACAAACAGACAGACAGACGGACGACGGAAAAGAGATCCCTATGTGTCACCTCTGCTTATAACAGGTGACCAAAAAATCGTTATAAATGGTCATTTGTGAATGAGTTGCTTTAAAGATGAAGTAAAAACAACATGACTGTTCCTAGAGAGATGGCACACATCACCCACTCTATATCCACTTGCTATATGTCATCGTGATGTTTGTCAGCAACAGGGATTATATCTGCTGATATGTTCATGTTACCATAACTATATTAATATTGCATGGTTGTTTTGACGAGATGCGTGCTACAGTGTACGCAAATAAAGTATACTCAATAGCAAAATAAGCGTGCACCCATATCGGTCCTGGAGTTCGCCCCGGAATCGTGTGTTCTACCCCCAAAGACTTAAAGATGGTACTGGATTAACTACCTTGCTTGGCCCTCAGCACTCAAGGGTAGTTCCAGGAAAAGTTTACCCGGTATCAGGATTGTGGTATCATGCCACATTTTTACGGCGTGTTTAACCTCATGAAGACAAAAGTCCCTAAATTACTACTCGTAAATACTGTCGGCGAGACGTTAAACCCACTCATATAAATATTTCAAACGTATAATGTATGGGTATAATATCAATACTGTCGAAGTATAAATGTTGTTGTTGTTGTTGTATTGGAGTTTACCGTCGCTGCGATAGTATTTCAATCATATAGCGACGTCCAGCTAATTACAGGTGGAGGAAGACCCCGAGTACACAGAGGTACCCGGGTAGAACCACCGACCTACCGCAAGTCAGCTGGAAGGCTTCCTCACATGAAAAATCCGAAGTCCCTACCGGGATTCGAACCCACAGCGGTGAGGGGCTGGGAGATCGAAGTATAAATAATAAGTAAAATTCATATTTGTTATGCGTACAAAAGGTGCTTTTGATGAGGTCAGGATCCATAACGTTTTACAGGAATACTTCGTATTTTGCTAATTTTTATGAATACGAATGTTTCATATTCCGCTTAAATACAACAGGAAATAACGAAAAAAAGAAAGCAAGACACAGACATAGGAAACATGGATAAACGCACTGGAAGAATGGTTTACTCATCCGCTACTGAAAATTATACCCATTTGCAAAGAAAGCGCAAACTCATTGTTAATGTATTATTTCCTGAAGGAATATATTATGTTCTTAGGCTGCAAGTCACAAAAACATATTAAAACTTTGAAATAAAAATTGCACATCATATTGATCATACAGTTAAACTCAAAATATGTTATATCGACCATTATATATTTCGAAATTTAACATGTATTTGAATACCGGCATTTAAGAAAACTTAAATGTACACTTTCTTTTGTAACATAATAGGTTTTATGCATAGAGAGAGAGATTTGTGACTGATTCTTTCTGGGCATTGAGTGTTTACTTTTGTTTTATTACAATTTATGGACTTTAAGAAGAATGAAATACGTGTATATTGCGAAAGTGTGCAAATAAACAGATATCTTGTAAATCACTATATAGATTTTGCCCGTACCTCAAGTCTGTGGTTTGCACCAAACGCATTATTATATCATATTCTGGAAAGAAATAATACATTTTAAATAACCGAGTGCACACTTCCTTTGCAGCTGAGCATAATTCATTCTTTATTTTAACAACGGCTCATGATATATGAATAGTATTGCTTTTTGATGATGAAATAAATCCACGTAGTAATGCAATGTTTCCTGTCTATATGACAGCGATTCCATTGCTTTAGCACGTTTTGTTTGTGGTTAAATTGGATTCGTAGAAAATAAATAACTTAGACAAAGTTAAATAACTGTTTACTCTGCTCAGCTTGGATACTTAAAGCAGATCATTACGTAAATCTTTTTTTTTTCATTATCATACAGCAAAGCATGTGTAGTAATAGACGAATGTACAAATAGTTGCCCTATCAACCACTTCAATTAAGAACTTAACTGTAAAATCAAATCATTTAAAGAGTTAAAATTAGCGGCGGAGATAGTCTTATGCAGCGAAAAAAAAAAGGGGGGGGGGCATATCTCACCTGCATAATTACCGCAGACGATTTGACGATTTAACGCAACAACGGATAGAATGTAGAATGTACATCTAAAGAGACCTCATTAGGTATGCGACAGGGTCATTATGAAACAAATCAAAGCACTCAATGCACTTTAAGACTGCCGGCGGTGATATAACTAAACAAAGAGCGAGTTCAGCTGACTTACTACTACTAAAGTTGCAGATTTTGGCGTCATATGACCTTTTTCAACCCTTCTGAAACACTCGGTTTAGAGTTATTCCTATTCCATGTACATCCTATCGACAGTCTCTCAGTGCCTCGAGCGCTTTGATTATACAATACTCGTTTGAGTAAGTAACTTGACTGATTGTAATTCCATTCATCTGACACGCTAGTTATCGTGCTCTATTAATAATAAAAGAAATAGAACTAATGGGGCACATTTCTGTATGTGATTAAATATTCCGTCTGCCAAATTAAACGAGGAAATATAGCTACTTATTGCAGTAAACGCACGGGACTTCTGGTCGAATTCCACGCCGGAATAAACGTAACTAGCAGATGTTAATAACACGCCATCGGGAACACAGGACTCTGACAGGACACTCTTTCGCTCATTGCAACTGACTTTTATCAAACTAAATAAAGATTCGGTTGTAATTTGATCTGGTAAAGGGTGAAATGTACAGTCATTAATATTAAATAGATAATAATGATTCCTCGTTATTTGTCCAGAATTTTAAATAACGATAAGATAAGCCACATGACAATCAACAAACAGTAATGTGTTCTTGGAAACAGTTTGTTTGGGAACCAAAAAATTTGTCAGCTAGATGTTCCTTTGGGTCGCCTGGAATGACCGATAATCCGGCTAACGTTATTTTGTTTGTGTATGGATATATTTATATTGTCTGAAAACACTCCCGATGGTTGGTGCTTGGCCGAATAAGTTGATCGTGAATACAGTTTTCCGAACAATATAAAGCTATAAAGGGAATAACCTATGTGCGACAAGTGTGCATGTTTGTTGTTTAGTGACATCTGTTTAACGTCCCGCCGACAACAATTCAGTCAACTTGTTTGCTTTGTTCAACGCCCTATACTCAGCCAAAAAAGGATGTTCCCATCCCTATACTTTAAATTAACATATATTCTTTGGAGTAAAGAATCTTTCCTTTCTGATATTAAGTGAATATTTGAAGTCGCTGCCTTATATTTGAACGATATGACTTAGGGATCGACTGGCTTCGGTAAGACTCGGTTATACGCCATTTACTAAGATACTCTTGGGGTTTTTTTTATTATTATTCAATCTTTGGATTTTTCTTTGACTTGATTTTGCGTGGTATTATTCTATTGTGATTCATTTCCGGTCAATCGGTGCAGTCAGAAACTTCCACCGGATATCGACTTTTGCTGTACAAGGCGGATGTGCAAAACCACTAAATTTGGTCTTAAACCGAAGGGCATGGTTTACCACTGATTAAACTTAGGTCAACAGGTATTCCAACGATTACATGTAGTGTTTATCAGCTATCTGCATGGACATAATATTAAAAGATATATTATCAACTGAACGTGGGTACGTTCATTTTTGGTTGTGTAAATTTACAATATTTCAGTCATTTGGGAACTGAATGAGACACACACAGTCCTGCCTCACTCCGATATCACGCCAAAAGCAAGTGGCATGCAGCAACATTACACTCTCTTACACATCGGCTTACATTACATTCACCTCTGTTGTGGGCTCAGAAAGTAATTCCAAATAAATGACGTCATCAAGACCGTTGTTCAAATATTTAATTTGAAGGACGACTAGATAGGCTCCATTAACTGTGAAATATATATAAACAGCACCACTGAACCTTATCGGAATGGTCATTAAAATTGTTGTTGTTGTATTGGAGTTTACCGTCGCTGCGATAGTATTTCAATCATATAGCAACGTCCAGCTAATTACAGGTGGAGGAAGACCCCGAGTACACAGAGGTACCCGGGTAGAACCACCGACCTACCGCAAGCCAGCTGGAAGGCTTCCTCACATGAAAAATCCGAAGTCCCTACCGGGTTTCGAACCCACAGCGGTGAGGGGCTGAGAGATTTGCAGTCCACGACTGTAACCGCTCCGCCACGGCGGCCCCTCATTAAAAATTACAAATTATGAAAATCGAAAGCTGGTCTTAAATAACGATATCCGCCTGAATCTGTAAATATTTACATTTGCAGACGAGCGTTTGCGGAATTTTCCCATCGGCGAATAAGGCATGAAATAGTTCCTATAATAACAATCAAAATTAATATTTTACACACGTTTTATGGTGATTCAAAAAGTATTTATTCAATATTTCTATACTTTTGAACCTTAAAATACACTTAAATTCACGTTTAATAAGTGTTTTCTGTTTTGACAAGATTCTTGTTGTCATTGAGCCCATTGCAGAGATGTTATATGAGGAACGAACAACTCTGCTCTGGGCCAAGCAGTCCTGGAGCTACCTTTGCAAGGGAGATAAATTCGGCTACCGAAACCGGCTAGTATAACTTACTCTCGTCTCTGCTCCCATCAAGAACAAGTCAAGAACAAACGGCGTGAACTGATTTCTAGGTGCGGTAACTGGTGAACAAAATGTTACAAGGAGCCTGCTATGTATATACATAACAGAAATTTCTCGGCTTTGCAACGCAATCAATGGGACACTTAATCAGCGGAGAGGTATTATGGTCAGCCCTGGCGAAGGCGTCATTAGCGGCAGCACTAATTGCAATGAGCGGGCTGCGTTTGATCAGAGACTCATTAGGATGATGGGAAGGCACGTCGCGGAAGCCATTTATCTTCTACCAGCATCAAACGGATGTAGACTGATCTACTGCGCATGCTCAGCTGCACAGACCGGTTCTCCGAGCATATGTCTGTGTTATTGCTATTTTTAGAGACACTCAAGAAGCGAAGCAGTCCACCTGTTGCAAATGCAGGGATGATGTTACAAATTACAATGCAGCTTTTGTTTACTAATGTATTAGAAAGGTTTACCAATTTTGAGATTAAGTTCAACTCAACTAAAGATGTCAATTACGATCAACTATTGGCATGTTTTATTAGGATGTTCTATATATTTCCCGTGTTGCAAAGAAGATGAAACAAAAAGTAAACAATCAGTATTTGTATAATGAATTCGATAACAAAATTAAATCCATGCCTCTGGAAAGAGTGGAAGTCAGAAACCGTGTGCGTTAGAACTGAAAATGCTATCACTTAGCAAATAGAAAGCGCAGTTCCTATCTCGGAAAATTAATTCTTAATTAACACCAGACTTTGCCTTAAAGCAAAGCTGTGGCCAGAAACGTGAGAGAATTGGCAAATTTTGTGATGCAGAATTGAAGTTCATATTTTCTAGGCATCGAAAAACTTCCACCCCAATTGATTTGTCTAATGATTCCATTCCAATCCACGTGATGGACGCTATCGATAGTCATTGTTGTTTTTTTTTTTTTTTTTTTTACTTACGCCGGCATACCGTGTCTGCTTCAAAAAGCAAGAAGTTTTTATTTCTGATCAATAGCATCCTGTCATGGCTGGCGACGCCTTATGTAGTGAAATATAACAGAATTACATTAAGGAAGGAATTGAGATGCGACATTCACGATTTTAAAGTTTATGTCTTAATTCCTCAGGGATCTCCTTTGGATGTTTTGATGGTCGATATAAAGAGCATGTGACGTTGACAGACCTTATTTTCCGCCACTCCTCTAGAGATGGGGTAATTTGTTTGGAGATCATCCTTCTTTAGCTCATCTGTGAACGTCTCGAAGCGCAGACGTGTATGGATAAAATATCGAAATTCTATTAAATTACTCCAATGTTGAATAATACTTGCTACAGGCATGGGGGATCTGTTGGCGGTGACAAATCGTACTAATTCGAGAATGGTCTCTCAAATGATTCTGAAGCAGCAAACCCTTCCATAACATAACGCTGAAAGTTGTTGGGTAATGACCATGCGGCCGGCAGTATCCCAGTTACTTGGAGACTGACGCCATAACTACATTCTCCAAACATATAACACGCAGTCTCAAACGTCACATTCTTTCAAATACAGTAGACATATTTGAATTTGGGGCCTGGAACAATCTTTGTCTACCAGGGCAGTATGGCGACTTTGATGTGTCGCGACAAGGTATTTAACGCAATTGTTTGTTTGTTGAGTTTAACGTCCCACAGACAGTATTTCACTCATTTGACTTGACTATTTGAGTTGACTGTCGCCTCGACAGTATTTCAGTCATATAGAGACGTCCAGCTATTTACAGGTGAAGGAAGACCCCGAATGCACGGAGACATCCCGGTAAAACCACCGACCTACCGCAAGTCAGCTGGAAGGCTTCCTCACGTGAAAATTCGAATGACCCTGCCGGGATTCGAACCCACGCGTTGAGGGGCTGAGTGAGTGTAAAAGTCAGCCACTCAATACTCTAGGCCACGAAGGCCCGTTAACTCATTTGGAGACGATGTCTACCCTATCACGCCGTAGACATGTGGCATGATACCACACTCAGGTCACATTATCCTGACACCGGGCCAACCAGTCCTGGAACTACCTTTTAACGCAATGGTACTCAGCGTTGAATGGATTAAAATAGGCAGAAAGTTGTCAGTTTCCACAAAGCCGTTCAGTAGTTACTTCCCTTATTCGAAAGTAGGCCTACAAGCACACCGGCTTTTTCTCACAATATCGCGGTCGCGCCGAGGGTATATCCTTCACACGCTTATTTGAGTAGCGAATCTGTTGGTTTAGGTGTTTGGTCAAAGTTTTTCACGTCAACGCTAAAGACAACGACACCAGATAGATGTGGCAAGAACTTTTTTTTTCTTTGAAAAAAGAAACAGACGAGCTTAACAGGACAGAATGCTGCTAACGGATAATTTGCAAATTTATGTTTAATTATGCTTGTATTCATTCCCTAATTAGATCCACTACATTACGACGTACGTGAAATGTCTATTACTATATACTTGTGCTGGATGCGAATTTTATTCACACAAAGTGTGTTCAGCATGCAGGCCCAGTCAAAGGCACACCACGATCCTGCGGTTGGGATGAATTTTCGGATAACACACTATGCAAGTTTAAATGTCAATCATGGATCACGGGGTAACAAAGCTCTCAGTTTTCAAAACATGAGGTCGTGGTGGCGTATCCAGGACGTTCGGATACGGGGTAAAGGGGTGGGCGAATAACATTGTGAACACTCGTCTAGCAGTTCTTACAAACTTCGGTAGGAGAAAATGCTTATTTCTGTAGAACATCTACAAATGACACAAAAACATACTTTGTGGTGTTTATTAGCATTATGAACAAGTAACTGGTGTTGCAGGCAACAAATGAGCCCCCCCCCTACCGGTGAGGTACATAATTTTCCCATTACCAGAGCAACCAGAATTTTGGTCAGAAGAAAAAGAAACAAGAGGGCCAAGATGGCCCTAGATCGCTCACCTGAGAAAAGTATCATTCATTGCCTTTTCAAAACAGATTGCTTTAGAATTAAGATGATGAGGTGAAACAATGTTCAGGAATTTTCTGACCCCATCCACAAAAGATATCATCATGACAAACATTCTGCCAAAGTTTGAGGATGATTGGACCAAAAATGTTGCCCTCAGAGTATAAACAAGATTTTTCTAAGATTTGACCTACTGACCTACATTTCTATCCAGCCCCACCCATTTTCAAACTGGTTCGAGATATCATCAAGACAAACATTCTGACCAAGTTTGAGGAAGATTGGATCAAAATTGTGGCCTCTAGTGTGTAAAGATTTTTCTAAGATTTGACCTACTGACCTACTTTTTGATCCAACCTGACCCATTTTCGAAAGGGTTCAAGATATCATCAAGACAAACATTCTGACCAAGTTTGAGGAAGATTGGATCAAAATTGTGGCCTCTAGTGTGTAAACATCAAATTGTTGACGGACGACGGACGACAGCCGACGGACAATCAAGTCTCCCAAAAGCTCACCCTGAGCTATGCTCAGGTGAGCTAAAAAATAAGAACACTGCATGTGGTGTTAATGTTTGTTGGTAAAGGGCAACCACTATCATTATAACTTTAAAGGGGGCATAACTTCTAAAAGTATCGCTTTTAGGATAATGCCCCTTGTCATATGAAGAAGTATGTCAGCTTACATAATCTCCATACAGCCATCTATCCATATTTCAAGTTTCATAAAAAAAAAGTTTCAGTGCTTTTTGAGTTATCACAATATATTGCTTTATTTGTCATATTTTAAGTCTATTTTTGTCCTAGCAACCAGAATTTTCAACCTAGGAAGAAATAAAAAAAAAGACGTGCATAATCTCCATACAGCCATCTATCCATATTTCAAGTTTCATACAAATATCTTCGGTACTCGAGTTATCATGGGATCAAGTTTTTGCGGACGGACGGACTGTCTGACGGACAGACGGCAAACCTATAGTAGTGCAGTATACTACATGATGAGCTTAATTTGCTTGTTGGGTTTAACGTCCCACCGAAAGTATTTGTCATTTGGAGACCATTTCTTCTGGAGACAATTATAGTGCTGCCACACTACAGTATCACACCGTTGACATATGGCATGATACTACACCCAGTCACATTATCCTGACACCGGGTCAACCAGTCCTGGACCTACTGTCATATGCTGTTATGCACAAAGCAAGGGGGATCTATACCAGTACCAT
>CM037777.1:3399277-3449277 GCA_021229015.1 Solen grandis
GTTAGTTAAGTCACTGGATTTGTAGATACTTTGTGATTAAATTTAGGAATATTTGGAAATTTCCGCCGGTATGTTTTTGAGAGAAAATTAAACTATTGTGCTAATAGGAGTAGCCTTAAAGCAGTACATAATTTAAATCCCGTCTGTAGCGTGAGATGTTCGCATTATATTTGGTTAGAGGTGCATTCATCCGGTTAATAGAATCAAATACTAGACAGGATAATTATGAAAGATTGTTATGGCTTGTCTTTAGATGAGATTTTCCCGAGTGAATAACAAATAAATTAGGTTAAATCTCAATATTAAGAATTTATATATTCAATCAGTGCAAACTGGCTGATGGAAAAAATATTCACGTTCCTTTTTTTCCGTGATAGGCTGCCATGCAGAAGCATGTATATGCCGTTATATAGACACGGGGATAGGTTCCACGGTCAAACCAAAGCGTCGATAGCGCTGAGAGAAATATTGTTAATGTTCATGAAATGATGTAACATTTTTTTCTTTTTCATATATTATAGAAGATTGAATAAACGATGCCAAGAAACCCGATCTTATTAAATCATTTAGACCTGCGTAACACGATTAACAAGAACGGTGAACACAAAATTGATTTTAATAGAGATTTACAATAAACGCATTGTCCCTCTTTTTCTCTTTTCTACAGTTCATAAGATTCACATAAATATCTGTATTCAAATCAAAAGGAAGCAACTATACTACAAAAAAGACAAGAACAGATAAGTCAATGACGAGATATGAATCCAAAGAAAAACTACAAACAAATTGATCAGGTGTAAAATATTTGTAAAAATTTATTGGATTTTATGTTAAACAAAGAAAATAATTGTGTGTGTGAGTTGGGGGGGGGGGGGGGGGTTAAACCATGATACTCGAACAAAAGATAATTTTGCTTTTTCTCAACATGTGCCTCATCCCTCGGCGATAAACTCGTTATATATCAATATTGCACTCGGTATTCTTTATTCACCCTTCAGTATGATCTTGTTTTGTTGGGTTCAACATGAAGTAGAACTGAGTGATCAAACGCCGTGTGAGGACTTTCTCTTACCCAAGTTGTTAATAAGTCATTAAACGCTACCCATAAACCTTTACATTGTGTTCATAAACCATAAACTCTCTAACGCATCTTTAATATTAATTTAAGCATGGCTTCAGGAATGAAACCTCAATAATTTGAATTTATTTTATGGTTGATTCGCGTGTGTAGAAACAATATATTTGATACAATTTTATCAGTCTCTTTACTAGATTATGGTTCAAGCATTTAAACCAACATCTAATTGGGAAAACGAAAACAATCAATCGCGCAAGCCATTTCATATTTTTTATTATCATTATTAATATAAAGATATGTGTCATAAAAATATGCTGATTTATATTCTACTATATAATTTTTGATTACAGTTTTCAAAGGAAGATATTCTGACTTATTTAAAACATCAATAAATCCTCAAATGATTTATATAGAAACAGAAGTTATATTAGCACAAATCAAACGAATTATTTTAAACCTAATTTGATGTCAAACTCTCGAGATGAAATGATTATTATTCAAAATTTCATTTACGTACAATTGCGTACAAATATACAAAACAGAGACGTTGGGGTTTTAGGTACATCTCGGGTGAGAAAATAACACTGTTAGCCCAGTTCAAGTGAAGATCAAGTTCAGGCCCTGTGGTAACGAAAGTTTTAGTTCAGATGCCGTTTGGGGCAAGGATCTGACCCAACCCGGGAACCGTCAATCGAGAGGGATTGGTATCAGGTAATAACTTGTCTTCCAATCAATGTAAACTATAATAAACTAGTTAAACTATCATAACTGATATAGTGGACTAATTATGGTATTCATTTGCGCAATGAGTTTCAGCGAATACTATGGTGAGAACGGAACTATGATGAAGACTGAACTACGGTGTTCAAAGACTGAACTATTATGTTAAAGACTGAACTATTATGTTAAAGACTGAACTATTATGTTAAAGACTGAACTATTATGTTAAAGACTGAACTATTATGTTAAAGACTGAACTATTATGTTAAAAACTGAACTATTATGTTAAAAACTGAACTATTATGTTAAAGACTGAACTATTATGTTAAAGACTGAACTATTATGTTAAAGACTGAACTATTATGTTAAAGACTGAACTATTATGTTAAAGACTGAACTATTATGTTAAAGACTGAACTATTATGTTAAAAACTGAATTATTATGTTAAAGACTGAACTATTATGTTAAAGACTGAACTATTATGTTAAAGACTGAACTATTATGTTAAAAACTGAACTATTATGTTAAAAACTGAACTCCAGTGGGGAAGACTGAACTATGTTAAAATCTGAACTTCTGTGGTGAAGGCAGAATAACTTTGAAAACTGAACTGGATTCTTAGGCCGTACCAACGAAGCAACCTTAGATAGGCATAATTTGGGGAATTCTTTTTTGTTTAGAAAAAAAATGTATTTTTTTAATATTTTAAGCTCAAACTAAACAAATAATTTATCAGATGACAGGAATGAATGTCTTCCATGATAGATAGTTTATCAAAACTTAGGAAAAATAAAGTAGAAATCTTGTCTTAAGTTAAGCGTTTGACTTAACTGCTTCGTGAATACGACCCGTGGACCCTCAATCATCTTCACTGAACGGAGTAAACAATTTGTCGCAGACCATACTTAACCCTTTACCTCACGAATATTCATATACAAATATGACTTCAGGAATATTAATTTACTGAATTTTAAATTGTATGAGATATAAATGTTGTTTTTTTTATACCTTTCAGACTACATGTAGAATCTGAGCTAAAATATTGTAAGAGCAAACGGGAACTGTCTGATCAGGGTCTGCTGTGTTTGCCAATGTGTCAAAATGAGTCTATATAGGGTAAATGATTTAACTAAAATACTAAGGGACTTAAATAAACAGTACCACATTTACTTCTACATTATATTTCGCCAACATAATCTGATTCATACGTAGGTCAAACCCTATCAAATGTTATAATTTCATAAAGTCATCGGAAATCTGATTTATTTGGAAAGGGCTGTGCAAGATTTAATGACTCTAGAGATCTCGATATCAAAGAAGAACACCAATCTGATATTGGAATTGGTGTCCATAATATAGGTCGCATCGGGAAAAGCCGCTAAAGCCACCGAACCTAATCAACTGTTTGCAGTGGAAGGTTATCGTAGTGTCGAGGGAGTGCCACTGGATCCACGAGTCCAGAAAAGTGCACATGTTTTATGCACTGATATCTATAAATCACTGTATGAGTCATAGAATGAAATGAATTTTCTGCGCCGAATATGCTTTAGAAATTAATATAAACGCGCAGTGACGACATATATCAGACATGACGTCCTGTCTCAATTATACTACACGATACACAGAGAGGATCAATGAGATTTCGAGTAATTATGTTTTGGAATCAAGATGGAAAGTGAGTCATTTATCTAATGGTCATACGATAAAGCATCGGTTTGCAGTTAAGTAAGGGGAGTTCTGTTGGAAACTGATTACCCTATCAGTTACTAAGCCCCCAGTGTGCAACTTATAATATTTTTTTTTTATTTTTTGTATTAAATGCGAGTTGTAATTGTGATTATTTTGATATATAACATGCAATTATCATGAGAATCGAGGTTAGTTTCATTTTGATTAAAACTGGTATTCTGAAGTGTTTGAAGGCTTCCTCTAATTGTATGTCACACATTCAAGATAGGGGTTGAATTGGAAATTAGTTCCGGTATCTTGCAAAACATTTAAACTCTTATATATTAAACTTGATAAATATCAGCATATATAAGATATCTTTTTGTTGAAATGTTATATTTTATGCTGTTCTTTGTATTGTGTTTCCTATAAAATATGAGAGTCTTCTTTCGAAAATTCTGATCGTTAGGCAGTATAGCTCAAAAGGAAAAAGGAAAGCAACCAGTCAATGGAAATTTTAGATAAGAATATATAGCTTAATATATAATAAAAATGCATGTTGTTTTGTCAAAGTATGTGCATTTATACGTATTATAAAGAACCACTAACTTTAACATCAATAATACTAAATGTTCAAAATAAGATTTAAGATTTTAGTTTTTTTGAGACAACTTTAGAACGACCACATTGGTAATATTCTCTTGGTAACCAGAAATCGAACCCAGGACGCATTGGTGAGAAGGTATATCCCCTGTCATTCAGTTTCACAGACACGATTGCTCAATGTTCACTTAATCCTTTCAATTTTCTCTCTTTACCGCCAGTCAACTTTTAATTGAATTGTGCATGTCGAAGCCAGGTACTTAACCCCAGACCTCTCGCTCAGAAAGACGAGCCCAAAAGCACCCATCCAGTTGCTTGTGTGTGCATGTACCAAACTCGATATCCTTGTAAGAGTCATTGAGTAGATGTGACAAAAAATTAATGAGAACATATTTTTTACTCATTAAAATTGCAAGTTTACAACAAGATTCATCCATAATTTCACAATGTTATTTAAAATGATCTGGCCTTCCTAACTGAGTGTCATATTGTAATGTAAACAATATAATGACCCATTGTTTATCAATACGTTTTACACATAACAAAACACACCAAATAATTCCTAATGTCATTTTTCCCGCCCACCATGCATTTCATTTCAAAAGTGAGCTCTTCTAACAAGTGTATATGAGAAGACACTTTTATATGCCCCTGGTCGGTTGTTGTTGTTGTATTGGAGTTTACCGTCGCTGCGATAGTATTTCAATCATATAGCGACGTCCAGCGAGGAAGACCCCGAGTACACATGGGTAACCGGGTAGAACCACCGACCTACCGCAAGCCAGCTGGAAGGCTTCCTCATATGAAAAATCCGAAGTCCCTACCGGCATTCGAACCCACAGCGGTGAGGGGCTGAGAGATTTGTAGTCCACGAATGTAACCGCTCGGCCACGGCGGCCCCCACCTCCCTTCCCCAGGTCGGTTGCAGTTATTTCTTACAACATAAAAAATGACAAAAACATATTTTTGCGCATTCTCTTTTCCTTTTACTCTCTTAAAATTCAATTCCTAGTATTCATTTATTTTATTACTTCAATATATTTTGCAAAATAGGACAGTTCTTTGGTTATATAATTTTCTCTGAAATTTATTTAATGTATTCTCAGCTTAAAAAAACTGATTCAAATACATTTGATTTACTCTTTTTACGTACATTCTTGCGAGTTTGGTATTTCATATAATCAGCGATATGAGGATATCAAGTTTCTGAAAAGTGGGAGCTTGGAAGCAAAAAGCATATATTTTCTTTTCATTACTTCTTATGTTTTGAACAACATAGTTCTGTTATTGAATGAGACTAGATTCTTTGAATATTTCTAATATTTTTTGATTTTGTTCAAGATTGATTCCGATATCAGTAACTCGGCCAAATCTCTCGTTCTGCCCGTACGCACAGCTCTTGTAACTCGGTAATATTTCAGTTCTATTCGTACAAATCAGCCATATGACACACAACCCTTGTTACTCGGCCATATTCAAATTCAGTTCGTACGCACAGCTCTTGTACCTCGGCCATATTCCAGTTCTTTTTTTACAAACACAACGGCCATATTCCAGTTCTTACAAATTTAAACAACACCATATTCCAGTTCTGTTCATACAAACACAACGCCATATTCCACTTCTATTATACAAACACAGCGCCATATTCCAGTTCTATTCACACAAACACAACACCATATTCCAGTTCTATTCATACAAACACAACAACCTTATTCCAGTTCTATTCATACAAACACAACGCCTTATTCAGTTCTAGTTCTATTCATACAAACACAACGCCATATTCCAGTTCTATTCATACAAACACAACGCCATATTCCAGTTTTATTCATACAAACACAACGCCATATTCCAGTTCTATTCACACAAACACAACCCATATTCCAGTTCTATTCATACAAACACAACAACCATATTCCAGTTCTATTCATACAAACACAAAGCCTTATTCAGTTCTATTCAAACAAACACAACGCCATATTCCAGTTCTATTCATACAAACCCAACGCCTTATTCAAGTTCTATTCATACAAACACAACGCCTTATTCAAGTTCTATTCATAAAAACACAACGCTATATTCCAGTTCTATTCATACAAACACAACGCCATATTACAGTTTTATTCATACAAACACAACGACCTTATTCAGTTCTATTCATACAAATACAACGCCATATTCCAGTTCTATTCATACGAACACAACGCCTTATTCAAGTTCTATTCATACAAACACAACGCCATATTCCAGTTCTATTCATACAAACACAACGCCATATTCCAGTTCTATTCATACAAACACAACGCCTTATTCAAGTTCTATTCATACAAACACATCGCCATATTCCAGTTCTATTCATACAAACACAACGATCTTATTCCAGTTCTATTCATACAAACACAACGCCATATTCCAGTTCTATTCATACAAACACAACGCCATATTCCAGTTCTATTCATACAAACACAACGCTATATTCCAGTTCTATTCATACAAACACATCGACTTTATTCAGTTCTATTCATACAAACACAACGCCATATTCCAGTTCTATTCATATAAACACAACGACCTTATTCAAGTTCTTTTCATACAAACACAACGCCATTTTCCAGTTCTATTTATACAAACACAAGGCATTATTTAGTTCTATTCATACAAACACAACGCCATAGTCCAGTTCTATTCATACAAATACAACGCCATATTCCAGTTCTAATCATACAAACACAACGACCATATTCCAGTTCTATTCATACAAACACAACGCCTTATTCCAGTTCTATTCATACAAACACAACGGAAATACTTCTGTTCTACTCACGAACACTACTCGGACTTAATTATGCTCTTTTAAGGTGCGTTCCCACCGCCGATCAGATCAACTCGATCAAGCCCGACCGGGCGATTTTGTGTCGGTCTGGTTCGGTCGGCACGAGAGATCGAGGTTGATCGGGGAGATCGACCTCGGTCGGGCTTCCTACTCGATAATTTTTGACATGTCAAAAATTATCGAGTAGCGATCGAGTGACCAGGCGGTCGTGAAGCGCTCGGGAACCGATCGTGTATCGTGTATTGATCGAGTAGAAGATCGAGTTGATCGTGTAGAAATCTGGTGTGGTCGGGTTAGCATCGTTTTCCCGACCTCTATTCGATCTTCTCGACTTTACCCGAGTAATATGCGATCGCAACTCGATCACCTCGACCGCTGTTCGATCTGTTTTCCAGATTGATTAGACTAATCTCCGACTGCTACACGACCGCACACGATCACTTCCCGATCTCTCTCCGACCATACCCGACTTCACGTGACTTAGAAATGCCTGTAATTATTTTTTGGTTTATCTGATGCGCCAAATGGACCAACAGAGGATGAATGTGTTTGTCACACGAGCAACCAGACTGGCTCTGGACCTTGCGGACGAAAGCAATGAGGAGAGGAGACGACTAGCCACCCAAAAGGCAGCCGGGCAGGAAGGTCAACAGACCGCAGCTCCAGTGTTTGTCGTTCCTGGCCCTCCAACTGTATCATCTACATACAGACGACAGGCTCCCGTATCAGCAGCTTTTGGCTCAGCAGAGCAGCAGCAACATTACCTGAGACAACAACAGCTTCAGCAGGATTTTCAGCTGGCTACCAACATAGCTGCATCTGCGCCACCGGCCCATCTAACACCACAGCTTTCAAATTATATCCACTTGCAACCATCCAATGTGCAGCCAACTCTCTTGCAGCAGCCAAGCCATCACAGTTCCCTAACACCTGTCACAGAAGCGGCTAACACGACTACAAGTATCATCCGTCGTGCTATGGATATGGTCTCGACATCAGATAGTCCCCCCACCTTAACCCAGGAGATGCATAACGCATCCCGTGTGCTGCCCCAGGAATGAACTCTCGCAGTAACTTGAACACGGTTGTGTTCAGCAAAGTGATTTGACCTGATTTTCCATTGTCAAGTTTGTATTGTGAACTTATTTTTTTTTTACATTTTAGTCCGTATTTTAACTATTTTTAGTTCAGGTTAAATTTCCACTTCTTTTAAAATCAGGCAAGATTCTTCTTCTTAAAGTCAATGTATATAATCTGTGACTGTTAAAAATTGGTTGTATATAATATGTGATTGCTAGATATAAGTTAATTTGTTAGGGTCGAATTTTTTTTTTAGTTTTTGTTCGGTTTTATCTATTTTTTAATTTTGTTATTATTTACAATACTTGGAATTGTAGGCATAATAATAGTTTGTTCTCCAGTAAATTGATGTTTACTGTGATGATTATGTGTATGTTAATATTGTTTGGCCCGCATTTTTGTCTAACTTTTAAACTTACATTATTTTTCAAACAAGGAAAATAACCCTGTGTTATTTATGTTTCTTTTCATTAAAAATCAATTTAACTATCGTGTTTTCTTATACTTAGAGTCTCCTTATAAAAAGTACAAGTCCAATTTATGCACAGTGATTACAGAAAGAGAATAGAATATTAAATTTAAAACACCCCAACAGTCGAATGACGTCATACGGCGTCTAATTACATTTAAGATTTAGATAAATTAGATAGAAAAAGGTCCAATTAAGATGATACATTAAATAATTTAGCTCTTATATGATCCTAATCAACACAGTCGACAAAATATGCTCCTGACAAGAAACGTAAAAAGGTTGGTCATCCCGATTGAAAAAAATAAGATTACATAAATGAGCGTCCTGTTGATAAAGACATAGGTCGAGATGTACAAAGTTCATTTCCCAGCTACCGTCCTTTGCTCTATACATGACTGTTGTCAGTTACCGGTGAAGGTATGTGACAGTCTACTACTTGTTGTTAGTTTAGGTCAGAAGTCTAAGTCTGTCCAGGAAATAAGTAGGTTTACTGACTATCGTGATAAGACTGAAATACTGTATTAAGCACAAACACGAGAAACAAATAAGAAACTTTATTTAAAGTTGAAGTTAATTTCTGTCATTACAAAATATGTCATGGACACGTTCATATCTGACTGCTTGCTATATAATTAATACATTTCTGGAGTTTCTGCTTTGACATATATATTAGGTTACAACATACCCGCAACATATAGGCACGGTATACAAATACTCGTCAAGAGTCATTAAACTATATCATCTCAGCTAACAGAGTATCTAACAAACTAAATCATATTCTGTTGCCATTCAACTGAACCAGCTATGGAGTTGAAGTATTGTTTAAGGTAGTCCCTCTGAGAGACCCCAGCTGATGTCACTACATTCCTTCCGTGGGTCGAAGCACCATCCGCCAACTGCCTTCCCTGGCGCCATTCACCGGGCACTAAGTTGTTGTGCTCGTCCTCATGATCGATGGCCAGTCTTGCAATGGCAGGGTACCGTATCCTGATGAGATTGTGCAGTGTAACACACGCGAGGATAATTGAATCAACGGTCTCGGGTGTCTGGTTCAAGCAGCCAAGTAGGCACTGAAAACGCATAGCGAGAAGACCGAATGCATTTTCTACCACTCTTCTTGCCCTGGACAACCTAAAACAAAAGAGATGATAATGCTAAATACAACAATATTTTGACTTGATGCGCAAGTTTGGGGGGGGGGGGGGGGGGCTTTACCATCGCTGCGCCAGTATTTCAGGCATATAGCGGCGTCCAGCTAATTACAGGTGGAAGAAGACACCAAATGCACAAAAGACCTGAAGTGAACCAGAGACCTACCGCAAGCCATCTAGATGGCTTTCCCACATCTGAAATTCCAAAAATCACGGCGCGACAGAGATTCGAACCCACAGCGGTGAGGGACTGAGTGGCATTGAATAAACGACACTATCCGTTCTGCCGCGTGGGGGAGGGGGGCCTTGATGCACAGGTATTTTGCAAGATGTAGTTCAAGGGGTTGACTAACCTGTAATTGAATATGCGTTCCTCGTTGGTCAAGCTACGTCTAGAGTAAGGTTTCATCATCCATGTTCTCAGCGGGAATGCGTCATCTCCAATGATAAAGTATGGAGTGTTCTTGTCATCGCCAGGCAGTGGGCCAGGATCCGGCAAACCAAGTTTGTTTTCTTCTAGCATTGTTCTGAGTTCAGTGTTATTGAACAGCTGGGCATCGGATGCACTACCATTAGCACCAATGCTAACCCAGATTAATTTATAGTTTGCGTCTATGAGTGCCAGTAATATAATTGAAAAGAATCCTTTATAGTTATAGAACATGGAACCAGAGTTCTTCGGATTCCTTATCCTCACATGTTTACCATCAAGAGCCCCGCATGCATGAGGGAAATTCCACTTGGTTCGGAAGTCGTCGGCGATCTGCTGCCAATGTTCAGGGGTGACGACGGCTGGTAACACCTCCTCAGAGTACTCCTGTATTATAGCTTCCAACACTTCTGGAACGAATTTGCTTATGGTGTTTTTAACAACTCGAAAAGTGTACATCAAGTCTGAATACGAGGCTCCTGTTGCGAGATGACGAAGAGTGACGGCCAACTTCAATCCAGGCTCTAGGGCTTCCCTGTAAAAGACATTTGAATAATGATAAGTAATACATGTATCTAGCATATCATTACTAAAATATAATTCGTACACTATGATACAAAATAGTATTTTTAAGTTTATTTGTATTTGAAAGTAAACATTTAACAGTATTTCAGTAAATAAAATTGTCAGTTGAGTTACGTCAATGCATCATGGACAGGCGTAATCCACACTAATAATCATTACATAAAATACATTTATGGAGCTGTAGATATCAATTATGTTCATGACCAATTAATACAGAAATACGTGGATAATTTGGGATCGAACCCGTTAAATTTACCTGTAATGGTGTTCATCTTCTGAATTCTGGGTGAAATGCGATGAACAAGCTCACCGAACATGTCAGCGTCCACCCTGAGAAAGTTTTTATATCCGTTGGGGTCCTCTCTGTTGAGCTCCTGTAGTAAATTCTCGTAATGCCCGTACAGAGGACACCGTAAAAGCCACTGCTTCACCCAGACTTCCCTGCATCTCCGTCTTCGTCTTCTCCTTCGTCCCTCGGCCGCTTCCTCTTCATCCAACTCAATGACGGCCATGACCCTTTCTCTCTGTATCTCTAGCCATCTTGCCCACAAATGTAACTGTTCCATCTGCATGATGCATGTGAACTGATGAAATGAATAATGACCAACTTTGTCTTCCGATACACGACCATGAAAATCTGGTCGGGTGAAGATCAGGAAGCGATCGAGCAGAGGTCCAGTTGATCGAGTTAAGATCGTGTAGGACTCGTGTATAGGTGGGGATGATCGAGTTGAAATCGGGATGTTGATCGAGTTGACGTCGTGAAGGGGTCGTGAATGATCGTGTGGGGGTCGTGTGAGATCTACTAGAGGTCGAGAAGAAGTCGTGTATACCCTTTTAGTCGAGCTTGTTCAGGGAATTTTAGGAGGTCGGGATGATCGAGTTGATCTGATCGGCGGTGGGAACGCACCTTTACACAACAACACAATCGGTCGTACCCGGATACTGTTTATACAAACAACTCGGACATTTTCTTATTCTGCTGTTTCATACAACTCTTTCAAATTGGAATTATTCGAATTCTGCTCATATGTAGCCGGTCTTGATTAACTAGAGACAATACAGGAGCTTATTGCAAAATAACAACACATTATTGTAACCCGTATGACTCGACCTAGCACATGATCGTGGCTTAATTATGTTACAGCAGACATATAATCCGGTTTCCCCTACATAGGTAGACCTTTATGTCGGTAATAAATATGCTTTCATAATAAATTAGTTCGGCTCGCCATTAAACATGTTTACTGCTTGTCGACTCTATTACATAATTAGCTGAAACTACAGCCCTGGCGTATAGGGTAAAGTTACAGGATTTATGTAGTAATTTAAGATTCGAAAGTTTAGAGTACAACTATTTTTTTCTAATTAGTTCTGTCTGTGTTTTTGTTGGTGTTTGTTTGTTGTGTTTTTGATCTTGTTTTTGTTGTCTTATTTGGAGGTGTTTTTCTGTTTGATTCTCAATGAATTGTAAAATCAAATAATTTTCAATACGAACAAAAATGTTTTCAACCAAAATTCTAAGGTGCTTCTCTCTCTCTCTCCTCTCTCTGTCTGATGGACATATATATGTATGAGAAGCCATATAAATATATAGGTAACTTAACGTGGTGGTGGTCTTCTTAATTTAGCAGTTAACCTGTTTAAATCAGAAAACCTGGTAAAGATGTTAAGAAAGGCATTCATTAACATAAATGACCTTCATATAGAAGCCATATTGGTTTTAAGTAATTCCGAAGTTTTATCAAACTTAGCCGACCCTGTCATATGTTACAAATCAAGAGGAAATAATTGCGACAGACTGGCCGTTTGAAGGCCAAACGTTCTTCCAAAGGTAGTTTATATTCTTCGGACAGAAAAGCAGATGTGTGTTGTTGATAACAAAAATGCAATCTGTACATACTCATTGATGACAACATTTCTTCTGAACTTACTACTACTACTACTGAATTAATAAGAAAAAATATATTTTTTTTTACTAAAGGTTATTCAGCTAATTACAAAAATACCTGATTTGCATATTCCGCATATCTCCGTCAATTTTTTTTCCATATACCTTCCGTATGTCTCCGTTAACAAATCGCGTGAACATAAATTGATGACGTAGCACATAACAAATTGAGCTTCAGCATCGGTTTTTCAAACTCAAATTATTTCTGATAACGAACCGTCTTCGAAAATACTCGCCGATGTAAAAAATGTAAACAATATTTATACAAAATACTAAATGAAGTGCGTTTAACATTTTTTTTTACAGCATTTTCATTAGTCTACAATATTTTAATGTAATTTTATATTTTCTTTTTCATGAAAATTGTATCCTTATGAAATATAACGGGCATTTTAAACGGATTGATTGCTTAAACAAAAGTCGGCGGTGGTCAGTTGCATAAATCAATTTGAATCATTAACCATTTAGCCTACTTCACGAATATTCATATACACATTTACGACTGAATATTCCTTTACTGAACTGGAAATGGTGTATGAAGCAATGGACCTTTCTTTTAGACTGTGTAAAATCTGAGTTAAAAATTGTATGAGTAAACAAAGGAGACCCAGATTAGACAGCCTCTTGGGTCTCCTCTACTTGCCAGTGCATCAAAACGATTTGTATATGATGTTAAGGGTCAAACAAACTAGCTGCTGAAATTTGCAATCTCCTCGGATTTTTGTAATTTTGTACACATGACCAATGGTGCACGGACTTTCGAGCCGTACCGTTTAAAATATTATGGAAGTTACTTATATAATGTTGCCGTGGCAACGTCATCTAGTGACACACTCATTTTAGTGAGTGTCGCTATATAATACAATTAACTTCTTTACCAGTCGGCCGATTTTGTTCATTTAAAATTTAGTTATTACCTTACATGTTGTAGATTACTGTCAACATGCTTTGTTGTTAATCATCAAGTTGGGGAAAACTATTACGCTATTAAGACATTCATGTTTAGTGTTAATGACGTTGTGCAACATTTAACTCGGTGACCTCATCTAAATTTTTGATATGTTGTTATTTAATCAATTTAGAAACGATTTATGAAATAAAATCGACATGTTTCCGGGCTATTTTATTTTCTTTGCAATTTTGCGTTTAATTTAATTTTACTTTTCAATTTTCCAGCCAATGAAGGAATGCATTGATTCTCCAGCATCAATTATTTACACGTTTCAATTCAATTTCGATTTACAAAATTCAATCACAAAAATAAACATCACTAAGTGATAAAACAAAAAACTAAATTTGCAACAATATCTCCGCGAAGTGAAAAGGAAGAAACTTTAGTGTCTAAATACGGACCCGAAATGTTGTCCGATGCAGAGATGTGTGCTACCATAGAACATTGTTGCAAGCAACCCTGTTCCACTTCCGTTTAAACTTAATGAAATAAAAGCTAAAACAAATGATAAAAATAGTACATGTACCACGAACACATTTACCCACATTCATGATATCGTCAACAACTTAGATGCAATAACTGAGTATGCCTACCTATCGTTTTCAAGCAATGGCAACGAAATTGAATTGGTACTCTAAAATGTCTCCTGCCGTGCATTGATTTACGCATTCTGTTATCAGGTCATATAATAGCCTTACGCTGTCAGAAGCATGCTGTTAGTTCAAAGTATTGTTCCTAAAATAACAGATCTATATTTGGTTGTTTTCCTGACAGAGCTATAAGAATGTATAATTAAGTCAATGACATTTTTCCACTCCCTTAAATATATGAAACGTATACAAATGTACAAATATTCTATATTTCCAGGGGTTTAAAAGTGTACCTGAATTAATACAAAATGTATCTTAATTTAGACTGAGAAATTAATTATACACTTAAAGGCTAAATGTTCTAGAGGTTTTACTATATCCAGACGTAAGATAAAGATATCCATAAGTTGAGGCAGTTTAACGAAATGTTTCGCGGAGAACAGGCCTGGAATGCTTGTTTACTTGTGCACTCAGAGGGGAATCAAAGCGTATAGTGTGCTGAAAGACTGTCGGTATGATTTGCTTGATGAAAAAGAAAACATGTAATTCTAATTAAAGCATTTAAACAGCGATTAAACGGGGGTGAACTCAGTAGAGGAGGCAAAGGTCATATCACGCCATTTCCTGTAGCTGTAGTTACTAGTTGTAAGTCAGCTGAACTTGCCCTTTGTTTCATGATAAACCCGCTGGCAGTCTCTCAGCATCTTGCGCGCTTTGATTTGTGGCATAATGATCCATACTGAGGTTAAATTCATGAATTGTTATCAATGTCGGCTGCACTTAGAATCAAAGTCGGGTGGCTCCGATGCCAAAAGCCATACGCTATCCGGACACCCTATACAAACATGTGACCCATTATATACTTTTTTAAGATTTGTCATGCTTTTAACTCAACATTCGATAATTTTATTCTATTGGTATTTAAGTACAATACTTGAGTTTGATTACCTCATTTTTTTTCGAGAACACGGGTCCTGAACCATATTCAAAGCCTTTAGATGAGCAAGAGGACCCACTTGTGTATGTCGTACCTTCAAATATAGCATTTTAAGGTTGTGGATTGAAATGGTCGTTACAATACACATTGACTAAAGACGTGTTGTCATAATGTCATAATGCTATCAAATATTACAATGCTGAGCTGTTGTCTGATGATGTCAAACTAAGACTTCCTAATGAACTATAAAAAAGTGTTGCCAATAGCTCAGACCTGTCTACTGTTGCGCTAACTCGGGTCTCTGCATACAATTATTTATATTCATTCATTTACAATTGCAAAACGTTGATGGGAAAAGCGAATTGCCTAGAGTATTTCATAGGTAATAGATTCAAAGATCATTTTCTTAAAGGATTGTTCAATCGGACTGAGGGAATGTATTACAGGCAGCGCCGTATTTTTGTCATGAAGAAGGAAAAGGCTAGGTATTGTGATATCAACAAATAAATAGCCAAGAAATCAATCTGTTGCACTACACGGTCAGATAACGTTCGGCATGACCAACTCTCAATCAGCAATACAAGCGCGTGTTCCATGTAATTGCCTTTTCCCGAATATTGCTGCGGCTTGTGTCGATGTAGCCATTGGATACTCCCATCGGTACGCCCCTAGAGGAAAATACGTGAAGCGACCTTTAACATCAAAAAGAATCGGTAAGTATGTGCGGTCCGCTTGAACCGGGTGCAGCAGACGAATCCGTGACTTCCACCAAGCCTCATTCCCGGTATCCCCTACTCGAACTGAAGTTATATACATAGAGCATGAAAACACACAGTGCACCGATCGAATACGATTATATTACAGCAGGTTTCGATCAAATTTTATGAAGCTGTTTGTAATCGTCACGTGATGTTTACCGGCGTTGAAAGTTGACTTCAGTGCTTGGTGACATATCTCTAAAGACGTCTGGTGCAGACCAATAACGGGCTTTTATTATAAGCTATGTCGAGTGGTCGTTATATTTGTAAATTATAAAGCATTTATGTCATTCCATTCTTTGTATCAGAATTATGCAGCTATCGATTTTGCGGGGGATGAATGTGCATTTAAGGAATGCCAGACGTGATTTTAAAAGACACGGGGTGTTATACTGTTGTTGTTCTTTGATGAAAGAGCAACGATTCATCTGTAGTTATTGAATCAATTACAAGGACGAACTTAGGAGAGATCTTGTATGGACAGAAGCAATTTGCAAATACTGTATATTTCAATTATATAAAAGGAATCTGAGTCAGGTGTTATTTCTATCTGCTCTGATAAGTTTTGAAAAAGAACAAAAATATGTTGCTCGTTGAACACATGCAGCTTAATATCTGACTGATATTTTTATTAACAAGATTTTGATATTGAAATCACACGCGTATATTAATCGTCAAAATGTTGATATTTCTCCCGATGTATCATAAAATCTTTAGATAAAATAGTGTCAATTTTCTAAACGCATTTGAAATAAGATAGAAATTTAAAAAGAAATTAAACAACAATTCATTACGAAAACAATTCTTTTATTTCGCTTTAAGTGCGTTGTATTTTCGTGCAATGGTGCGGTTTAATTTGTTCCCAATTGCTCTCCCTTTTCTGTCTTTATCCTTCAAACTTGAACTGAGCGATCCCTGGAATAATTTTAATCTTTTTTATTATTTAATGACAGTTTAATGGCATCCAAAGGTAATCAAGACAATTAATTATGGACTTGAATGGCGAATTTACAGAGATCGTCCAAAGACAATTAACAGAGACTAGATTAAATATGTAGGACTCAATTAAGCTTTTAAGCTATATGATGAAGGCATATCGTGTTGATTTTTTTCTCCCTTAACTACACATAATCAGAACCACTGTTATAATGTATCGTAGATTTCTTAACCTTTTTCCACATGAATATTCATTACAAATTTTTACTTGATGAATGTTAATTTACTCGATATTTTATTGACATGAAAATTGTTTGATATTTTTCTGTCCGTCTGACCTGGGTCTACTATGTTTGCCAATGCATCAAAATGAGTCTACATATGAGCTAAAGGATTAATTAATTAGAATATTCATGACACGGGCAATATCCAGCGATTACATTATAATCGGATTAGGAAGATCGTGGCAACTATATTTCTTTGTTAGAACAATCTGTTAAATTGTACCTAATCAAATGCTTAAATATTTAAAAAAAAAAAAAAGATTTTTTTTCACATTTGACCTCGGTAAAATGTGGTGAACATTCTCTTTGAGGTTAAAGTTCATTCACTCTGGTCATCTCGGCAATCTTCGATATGTGCCGAATAGATACGATTGCAATTTACCAAATAACCAATTGAATCGAATACCCCGCCCTTGCAAGATTGTCTTCTGCGACAATATTCATTACTTTGCAAGATGGATTTTCTGAAAGATCTTAGGAGAATGCCACGAAAATCCACTTATTTCTGACATAAACTGCTTGAGTGACGAAGAAACAACGAAGAATAATTGATTATAAAAAAGAAATATTCGATAGAATGTAGTTCCATCAAAGGATTTCGGGTGACACGCTATACCGATCAAGGTCACGCCATATTGGAATTCCTGAACATATCAATACGTGAACTTTAGTAAGGATGTTCGTACGTTTTAGTGTCCACTCTGTACATTGATCAATACGGTGATTGCTTCGTGTCACAGTACGCTTGATCTCTTTACGTTGCAACGAGCCAGCATTGAAAACATTGCAGAATCTAGGAACGGTTTCAGATTACAGTTGGTAAAGGTTGCAATTTTCAGTCAAATTTTCATCATTGTGAAGTTTGTCGGTAGCGAACACATTAATGTCAGAATTGGCAACGTCTTTGTCGTTCTTGTAATCAGGATGAGGCAGACGGACAGTTAAACAGGCAGACGGACAGATGGAGGTTAACGCCATCGTAACATTCATTTTATCTACGTAACATGGTAAAATATAACACGTAGGCACATCCAGGTAAGACAGGTTAGATGCCTTTATAGTTTTTGTTTTTCAGGTTGTATATAGTCATAAAACCTTTTTTCTTCCTCTAGCAATTAGTATTTAATTATAATGGCCATATTTTAGACCTTGCCGAGTGAAAGACAGTGGTTGGTTACAAGGGAGTCCGGGTGCGATACCCTGGTACAATTTGCTAATAGACCTCTTGCCAGGTTTGTAGCACCGACACACGAGGGACAAATTCCTTGAAAGTAACAATACTGAGTACTCCGAGTTCCCATAGCAACCCATTTTGCCGAATGCAGGCAAGGGTATATCTAGTACTAATTTTAAATACGGTCACCGGTGAAAAATGGCCCAGCTGGGAATCATAGATTTCAAAAAAGTTTAAACGTTATTTGTTTATATCGAGTTCTCACATATATATCATCCTCAATGGCTCTGGTGATGTCGAATGTTGTAAATATTGTGGGAAGAATCGAGAGCTTCCGAAGAAAAGAGCGACAATAATACCCTGTCACATTTACGGCAGAAATCGAACCCTGGATGCACTTGAGGTAAACGTAATGCGTAACCACTTACGAAATTACGAAAAACCTCCCTGTTACATTTCTTTCTAAACTTTTTAACACAGCTTTACCCATTACTTCTTACTAATTACTTCTGGACTTTGTTGTTGGTGTTGTTATTGCTTAATTACGAAATAGGGGTAAATTGATGGATAAATTCCTCTTGTTATATTTTTCAATGGGATTGTACTCGTATGCAGTTATTCACTCATGCTCTGTCGTTCAGCTGTTTTATGTGTTATGTAGGAATCTATATTTCGTATTTATTGTGCGAGTATAAATCGCAGTTAGTAATAATCAATATTTGGCCGAAGTGAAATTGACATTTTTCATTTTTTGGACTTAAAACCCTTATCCATGTACATCAAATTCCCACATTATGGGCCTGTCAAAGTCTTTCAAACAAAGTATTTCTCAGGACACGGTCAAAGTCCCGCTTATGAGAAACGCTCTTCTGTTTAAGGTCCTGTGTATGCACGGCGCCCCACCTTGGGGCAAAAATTGATAAGTGTAGTTTAGGGACAACTAAAAATTTCAGGGGTTCTTAATTCTTGTTTCATTAATTTTACATTCTTTCCATCAGGAACAGAGATCGCAAACTTTGTCATAACATTATTCAAACCTAAAAATCCCTGCCGCAAGAAATTTATTTCTAGACTGTTATTATCCTGCGGTTAAGCCTTTTCCTCTATGAATCAATTTGTTGCGCTGGTGCTCTTTTGCAATTTCAGTTCTTTTATTACTTCTGTAACATGACTTTTTAGTGGATCTCTGTTGGAAACTTAATTTCAGAGGATTTCAAAACCGATTTAGTGCTTTGCAGGTTCAAGCACTTCTTCCACGTTTAAAAAAACTTTCTTGAAGGATGTTCTTGTTTGTTGTTATCTTGTTAGATTTACCTTGTTTACTGTGTGTTTGTTTATTGTTTGCGTATCATAATATTTCATATAGAGCCTACAAAAGTTATCTAGCTTATTCATCTTGTCAGAGCTTGCTCTGAGACGAACTAGGTAGAACCCAAATCACACTACGAAGCATGACCTATTTTGTCATGACCTACCTGTTTTCACGCGCTAAAGCCAGAAGGTGTTCAATATGTAACGACATTTTCAAATCTCAATTTCACGTGAGAATGTGTTATGGCCAGTTAAATATGTTTCTGTTGACCTGACTGTCTTTGTTTTACGAAATAACAATACTGATAATACCACCAATTTAAAACCAATTACCAGTTACGCAGACCACCGCCAAATTACCATATTCCATCATTTCTTTCGTTGGCTTGAACTAGCAAGTTCCGTTCGGTGAATTATGGCGCTTTTGCACAAATTTCATTGTACCTATATATAACAGATGAATGACTCTTACAATCCTATTGGAATGATTAAGAAACGACCTGAAAGCCAATTCATCATACATATGAAGGCGAATTAATCTATCAATTCACTGCATCAGGCAATATCAGAACAGCAGACGACACGCCATTAGATGGCTTATACCCCAGCATATGTCAGCAGGAAAGGCAAGGCCATTAAAAACCTGTTTTCTAATATTTTACTTCATGAGATACTAATGACTTAAATCCTTGAAATAAAACAAGTGACATGTTTTTATGTTAAATGTTTCCATGGTAACCATGGTGCTTTAAAATCGTCTTGGAAACTTTAGACCTATAGAGTGATAGACGCCACAGAATTACACAAGGCAGACTCTCAAAGTGACGACTGTCACAATGTGAGATGGCGTGTCGTCTGCAACCATTTCAGTTTGGATTGCTAAATGTCGTAGTATGTAACACTTAGATGGAACAAAATTACTTGCAATAAAAATAGCATAGTGCGGGGTTCACTTTCTTTAAAAGTATTTTCAGTTAAATTTGCCTTAACCGACCAATAATTATATTACATGCGATTAGTAAAACTTGTCATTAGCCATCTAACCGGGTATTAGTGGTTTGTTCAACACGTCCAAAGCAGCCATTCAAGCCTACCTATATGCGATCAGTTAAACGTGTCATAAGCGGTCAATAGAACCTGTCCGAAGCGGACTTGAGGACAAAATCTGATATATAAAATGTTGATATTGTCTTATTGCGTGAATAAATCATTTTAAGGTAACTTATTGTTATTATTTGATACATCATTTATACTATGTTACACATGTCACTTTAATAAAACATTTTTTTTTTCTATTTACTTTTATTCTTGAAATTTCAACCATTGTCTGACCTCCGAATTTTGTGAGTATCAAATCAATGGCCAATCTCAATCTATATCCGCCTGAATTTGAAGAAACGAATGTAAACATGGGCATTAAAAGCCATCATTTGTATATTAACATCTATATCTTATATAAATTGAAATAAACTTTTTTATATTATGCTTTCGGGTGGATAATTACGATATAAATAAAAACATATTTGGTGATATCACAGTGCAAATCATAAAAATATAACTTATATTTCACACAATTATTGTTTTTATGTACACATTGTTTGAAATTCATATGTATATGTACGTTGCAGGAATCTACTACTTAACAACCAGTTTCTGTCAAATGAGACCCGACGTAGCAGCATCCCTGTGTTGTGCTCGAATATACCGATTAAGCAGGTCTGCGACACTTAGACTGAATTTTTCATGCCTTAATTGCAGATCGATATTTTATCATACAATTTTAAAAGACTTTAGTGGTGCAATAAAACGACATGATTTAACTTTTATTGCTCTAACGAAGACACTCGGTTCGCTGGGAAGACGTAACCAAGGAAACTAAGGGATATAGTTGTTTGTATACTCGGTATATCGGCTCTCTGGTCCGGTGTTTTTTTATGTTGAAACTATTTCTGTTTATCCTGTATGCTGTTATTATGATTTCACGTATCACGTCTTATATAGGTCAAATCTTCTTTCAGTATTTAGTGTAATCATTTCGATCGCAGTTTGAAACTCTTTTAGTATCATCAAATTAAACCAAGCGCGAGTACGGATAGAAGGGGCAATTGGATTTCCATAATATTGTAAATTATGTATAAATAAATTATTACAGGATATTTTATCATATAATGAGCATTACAATTCGCTCTACTTAACTGTTCACTGAAATGCTTGATTTTCGTTCATAGTTTGTAAAATGCATCGCATAGTTCTTGATATGGAGAAAATATGTCTGTATGGTGTCTACTTGACCTAAAAGCATTATGGGCGGAGCTTGCTGCGGCGGTGACTGATTACGCCATGTTTCATATAAATATACCCAGCCATACTGACTCAACCGTACTTAAAACATCACGTGGAACTGCCAATCAAACGGTAGGTAGTTCCTTAATACAAGGTCAAAGGCAAAGCTGTAAGGCTTACGTGACAAGCTGTAAAAAAGATATCGTCTATGAATTTATTGCAGCGCTCCACTTCGTGTTGCTTGCGAGAAATTCCATAGAAGATAAGATATAAACGTTAACTTATACATAATACTTAGGGTGATATATAGGCTCTCTGGTCCGGATGCTTTTTATTTTGATACTATTTCTGTTTATCCTGTATACTGTTACTATATTTTCACGTATCATGTTTTATATAGGTCAACTCTTCTTTCAGTATTTATTGTAATCATTTCAATCGCAGTTTAAAACTTATTAGTATCATTAAAGCGCGAGTGCGCAGAGAAGGAGCAATTGGATTTCCATAATTAGGTTGTCTTCTAAGCGCGTACTGTAATCATCTAGAGGAATCGGATTCATTATCAGCAAGCAAATGCGTCCGAAAATGCGATCCTCTAAACGCATATTGAATGTCTTTTAAGGACAAGCGCTTACTGATTCGGATCAAATGCTTCTGAAACGCTTATTAAACATAACAAAGGGAAAGCGCTTGCTGATTCGGAGTCATCATTAGGAAGTATTTGTTTCTGAAAAATGTGTATTATCATAATTTCCATATAACATATCGACTGATCCAATCATCCACCTTTTGAATTAAAGCGCTCAATGCACTTAAAGACTGTCGGCAGGATTTACATGAAAAAGCTATAGTTTTAGAACCAGCAATATTAAAAGGGTTGAACTAGATAGAGTCAAAGGTCATATGACGCCGGAAAAATAATACGCGTACCTGCAACTCTAGTTACAAGTAAGTCAACTAAACTCGCTTTTTGTTTCATAAAAACACCACTGGCAGTCTCTTAGTTATTTGTGCGCTTTGACTTTTTTTTCATACTGGTCCTTAGGTCATGACCCTGATTTCATTCATTAATTGCATACTTGTGGGGATTATGACCGCACAACAGTATTAGTGAATCGCATTGCATGGATAAATTACTGAGAGCAGAGTGAAACAGTTAAATCGGCTGTGGTAATAATGCAAATCAAAAATGCCTGTTTTCCTCCGCCACGTAAGACTGGCTTCGACTCACTCTGAAAAAATAATTAAATTAAAGAACATAACAACATTATTTATCATCCAAATAACAATGACGCTGTTGACATTTTATCGTTGCCCAGAGTGTCATGCTCTACTGACATACTAATCCTTATCTCTTAGGTCTTATGTTGCAGCAGACACTCCCAGACAAGGAGTGATTTAGAGAAGAGAAAATATGATCAATGTTGGATCAATATCACAGAATTTAGATCCTATAGCCTGTACACCACTTCAAACGTTGAAACCTTCAAAAGACAGTTTTAATTTATTATCAAACTAATGGCGACTGTGGCTTATACAAATCAAAACAATTATTACAAGTTAAATAGAGGGATGCCAGCATGTCTTAGGAATATGTATGCATTTTGTGTCTAGAAAGCGGTGAAATCGCCGCATGTATCTGGATCCGACGTCTTGGATAATTGGTATGTCATACAAGTCGGTATACGGCATCCTATATATAGGGCATGACGTCACTCAGTTACAGACCGAATTTGGACAAATTTGCAAATCAAAATGATCTTGCGAAGGCGTTTTATTTCCAAAATGACTTCAGACTTTGTGTATTGTACGGAATCCAATTAGTGCCACTTTGAATGTCGTGTATCGCTGTATGAAGGCGATGAACGACATTTTAAAACAACGCACGACAATTGTAAACGACACACGACAAGGCGATACAACGCATGACATTATAGCACGCAAGTATCGTGGTATTGTCCTTTGTCGCGTTACAGTTTAATCGCGACACACGACATTACGAAACGACGCACGACAATGCGACGCGATACACAACAATGCGACACGACACTCGACATTATAGCACGCAAATATCGTGTGTCTTCTGGAGCTTTGTTACAGTAGAATTTCTCAATAATGTCACGGTTTTAAATGGTGCGATTATAAAACATTACTTCATCACCTTATAGACACCGGTAGGCACTCGACAATTGCGCGCTTTAATGTCGGGGGTCGTGTCGCATTGTGTATGTGATGTAAGATGGCGACGCACGACAGTTTAAAACGACGCAAGACAATTGTAAACGGCATAAAATATTATGAAACGAAGCATGACGCACGATATTTTGAAACGACACTCGATGTTTATTGCGATATTTCGTGGAAAAATAATGGTAAGTCATTTGTGTAATGTCGTGTGTCGTGTCGCATTGTCGTGTGTCGATTCATAATATTGTGTGTCGTTTACAATTGTCTAGCGTCGGTTTAAATTGTCGTGCGTTGCCATCATACAGGGACACATGACATGCAAAATGGCACTTATCGGATTCCGTACAAATGACATTCAAAGCGATACGGCTGTGTTCGACATAGTAGCAACAAATGAATGTAATAATTACATTTTGCTAATTACTCAAGTAAGAAAAAAAAGTTCGACCTTAGTAGCTCATTCAACGAAAATACATTTGTAGCAGTCCACATTTACTTCGCCAATTCATAAACTACACCGAGAATGCATGAAATTGTATCACAACAGCCATATTTCATTTGCTATTTACCATATCTTAACTTCTAGTAGTTCTTAAAATGTTAAAATTACTCACAATCTTAAAATTGCACACACGAATCTTTTTGTAACCAACGAGTAAAATCGATGCAGAAAGCCGAAAATTGATGATTTTTTGTTAGATAAATGACAGAGCTGCCATTGCCTATTCCAAATAAGAAATGTACAACAAAATAATTTCGGGCAGACGATGAAAAGACGTCTTTCTTATATGTGACAAGATCCGGGAAGGAAATGCTGGTATATATATTAACGCATGGGAAAAGAAGATAGAATGTTTAGTAAAGCAAGCTGTGTATGGCCCTGAGAAATGATTTCTCGCAAACCTTATTGCTGGTTTTAACAACTGCTTCATGTAATTTACTGTCTACCGACGAACGAAGCCTTTTTTTCCCAAAGATACTTTAGAGAATACAGTCTGAACTGTTCGAGGAAAATCGTACTTTAACCGATGAAGGCAGTCTTAGGTTTTCAGACGACTATTCGTTTCCGTTATCACCTAAATCAATTAATCGTCAACATTAAAGGTAGTTGATATAATCATTATTTCAATGTGAGCTTGAAATATTACAGAGATTTTTTTCATTATAAAAATAGCCTGAACAAAATGGAAAAAAAAAGTCCCGCGTATGAGTCTTGAATACAATTGAGAGGACAAAGTGATCGCCCGTCCAGACACGGCTATTCCGGTTATCTCCAACTGTGACATGGACATCGTCGGATACCCACGACTGCCTGTATTGAGAACATGTCGCTCGTGAGATTCTAACATTGCGACACCGATAGTGATTTATATCAATTGTAAAAAACGAAATCGATGTATAATGAATGAAGTGTAAATACTCATTTTTTGAAGTATACAAATTTCATCTAATACGATTCTGTTTACGGTCACCTGCTAATCGTAGAAATCTGGTAGCAATTCTATATTATAAAGAAATACTCTCTAAAGTCGTCAATTCCATCAAGTTTTCTTTGCGCTAGATTATACTTGAATACTTCGGAACACTTTCCCCCATTATAATTTCCCAAATGAAACATCTATTTTCTTTTTCATGACATCAGGAATAACTAAATAGTAGGTCTCAATATATTTCTACCCTTTTTGAAAACAAACGCCAGCCACTCGGTCAACTAGAAAGCCTGTACGTGCTTTTGCATAGCAATTATACCCTAGCATTGCCAAAACCATGGTGAAAATATATATTAGAATTAGTATGTGTACCAAATCAGTTGACAGATAAAAGACATTTACACTCTTTCGTTCCTCCAGTTCCGTGACACCTCGTTAGGACGATGATTCGGAATAATGACATTACACAGGGATCAATTGTCGTTCTCTCTGGCACCTCATTGACAATATCATTTGATACTGACGTTGAATAATTGATGAAGCTATCACATATACATATAATACAATAAACACTAATCTGCGGAATCATCTTTCACCGTGAGAGATCAAATTAGTGTTTACATGGAATATACATATGTATTCATCACGGACATGCTTTTTCATGTAATTACACGAAAGCTTATGCTGGGAGGAAACCCAGTTCGCGTGTTCTCAAAAATTATTACCATTAAACAATTAAATTCACCCTTTACCAATATTTCAGCAAAACATGCATAACAATAAGGAAATAGCAACTGTACAAAGGTTTATTATGAAGTGGCTTTAAAATTTATGTTAGTTCGTGTGTTTTTTGTGTGTGTGTTTTTTTTGTTGTTGTTGTTTTTTTTGTTTTTGGTTTTTTTACCTTGACAAAGGCAAGTTTTGCCGAAATATTGGCAAAGAGTGAATTCAATTATTTATTGAAGTATCTCCCCCTGGAAAACCTACATGTTTTTTTTATATATGTTCATTAGTTTCAAAGGAATTTGAGTATGATGCTCAAATTTGAGCTTGAGATCGTATTTAAGTCTTTCTAGAACACGTGACCTGGCGAACTATTCTGTAGCCGAACGAATATAGTCGATGACTGACAAACAACTTAGCCCCTTATTGCTGAGGGTTCGAATCCAGGACTGGTCATTCGGAATTTCATATAAGGAAGAAAAAGAACAATATTTTGTTTATGAATAGGATCCATATTCAGAATGTTAGCTCTTTTAAATTAACACGTTTGATATGGTAAAGCAAGACATATTGAAACAAGAAATATCTTTAAAAAAAGATATTCGATAATTTCTGCAAACCAATGAAACGGCTGCTTTTAGCAGATTTTACACAGTTACCATCATATAGGCATTTTTTTTTACCTTTTTAATACGTAAGGTAACAGTTTGATGGTTATGTTATGTCCTATAATAAGATATACTTTACTTTCATATATTTCCGATAAAATAGGAGATATTTGAAAACGTGACCTGGCGAGAATTGAACAATTTGTTACGTGATTTTGTGAGATTTAGAATAGATGTCAATCTTTGTTTTATAAGTCTTTAGGAAAAATTCTAGATGGCTTGAACTTCGGAAGTAGGTCGATGACTTAGGAGTAATCATGAAACACGGGTAGCACCACCATAACCAGGAGGTCAGTTTTACTAAACGCTATGAATTTATTTCTAAGTCATAAAATCACAAAACTTTACCTCCTAGAAAAAATCGTCGAAATCTTAATTGAATATATTTATCCGGTTTTAACTTTGAAACTGGTATAGTAAGAGGATATCTTATAAAAGGTTAAAGCAATTACAAAATTGTCATTTCATTAAGCCAGGCAATTAGGAGGGCTTCAAAAGCATCAACTGAGAAAGATGGCTACGCATAGCATATCCTGGTTCAATGATCATAACATTATTTACATGTTATTTTGTTGAGAGAAAATGTATGACAAGATAAATAGAAAAAAATATAAGGAGGCCAGAGTTATGTAAAGCAAATGCCGGTATATCATGTCGCCGTAATAATAGAAGAAGGACAGGATGCAGTCTTTAAAATACAAAAAATGAGCTATGCTCAGTTTTCACTTTTATGTAAAAGAGTCGCTATTCGCTGTGGAAAACTTTATCGATTTTGTAGAGGAGATTAACGAGAACAAGACATGGACAGTATATAGGGAGTTAATTTGAATATTTTTTAAATAAAAGCGAGTGTGTGAATTACCAGAAACGCCAGAAAAATAAGCACATTGCATTTGTTCTGAGACCGTAGTAGGTTGAATAAAAGCAGCTTGTCATTAGAAAATAGATCGCATAAAAGACGCATAACAGACGCGTTTCCATCAAGTTCCAAATGAAATTCAGTTTGCGCATGCGCTGTCAGATCCTAAATGTTGTTCCTTATTGACTAAAGCACAACTTTCAAATATCCTGAAATGTATTAATCAACTATATAGGCAGTAAGTTTTTAGGCATAATCGAACTAGGAGGAAAACACGCAATTTGTTTCCAGCATGGCTGTCTTGTAATTGACGGTTAAATTTCTGTTTTATTCATAAACCTGAGGCAACGCAGATAGAACTTCACTAAACTTTGATTGTTGGTAATGGTAAGCACTTTAATTTGAAAATCAAGTCAGGAACTTGTTTTTCATTAATTAAAGGCGTGCGATGTTTTCCCTTTGAGTTTTTTTAATTGCATTTTATTGAATGGAAAAAAACAACATATAATTAAATTTTAAAAAAATCTGTGATTAAACAAAAGAGTGTGTGGTTTTCCAGCTTAATGGAATAAATCCGAGTACAGCGAAACATGGCAACTTGACTGAAAACACTTTATCTCATCTGTCAGTAAGTAATTATTCTTATAAACAGAAAGTAATGTACACTCTAGTAAATAGTTTAGCCAAGAGATATAACAGCAGTTTTTGAATGCAAGCAATTAAAGCGGATGATTTAGTTTTAAACCCTTGCTGCTGCTGCCGCTAATACCACATATACTGCCTTACTGCCTGTCACATGAGAATGACCAGCTGTACAGGGGAAATGGATACCATGATAACCATTTTTATAACATTTGTATAGAAGAGCCAATATAGTTTGGAAACCGTTTAGTTTTCTTATGGCGATTTTGAACAGTGATACAATTTTTTTCACGATCGCGTAAAATTGTTCCACTTCATGATGAGATAACTTCCATATGACCTCAAAACAAACTTTTTTATTTTTTTTTTTGTTTCATGCTCAATGCTGACAAAGGAATGGAACTATTTTTTGTAATCAATACTGTTAACACGCGGATGAATCCATGTGAATGCTTGCCATTTGAAAATAAGAAGAAAAAAGGTAGACAACGAATGAATGTCAAAGTCAAAGGGTTTATTCAAAGTAATTTAGGCCTCCGGCCCAAAATACAAAGCATATGGTCATGATATAACATTTTTTTCAGACAAAAGAAGTTGTGTCATACACCTTCTACAGATTCAACCATCATCATCACCATTATATTTGTTATAAATTATATCAAAATATGAAATAGATATAAAGTTATATTTCTCCATGTTACAATTTAAAAAGATATACCTTTCTCTCATTTAAATATAATTTCAGAAAAATGTATATGTTTCATACCATCAAAACCAATTCTAATCTAGATGAGTTGAAAATTAATACATAATTTAGACAAGGTGGTGATAATCACGTATGAATATTTTAAGTGATTTTTATAAACCAGAAAAGTACAGTAATTTATAAATATATAACGCTGTTCTATATATATTGTAATGCTACAAAAATATATACCCTTTGTAAGTAAAAAAGTAGTTCCGACAGTACTATATCACTTATCACTCATACTTACGATGTTATGGATTTTATCTCACTGACAGAACACAATGTTTCATCAGTCAGCATTAAAGAAATTGCCGTTTGAGTATGGAAGGGCAATCACGTAAATAATCAGTTGATGTAACTTACACATGCATTAATCTAAATGAGAAGTGCTTGCGTATACACACAAAGGTTATGCTTTCTATTGACTATTTCATTTGTGCTATTGAGTTGTTTTTTCTCACTACTTATAAGTCTGTGTATACAGCTTTAAACCTTTCCCTCATAGAGGACACCATGAAAAGACCTATGCGAACAGCATAAAACCAGATCAGCCTGCGAGTAACTCGCAGGCTGATCAGGATTTATGCTGTTCGCTGCTCTATCTATCTTCTGATACTGTCAACATCTCTTTCGAGTGTTCTAGACAGGTCGAGTGCTCCTCAGTGGTCTCGAAATGAGGATTTTATTATCAAATTTGGTAAGGTTTAACTGTGGTTTTCTGCAGATCAGGCTTTATGTGGTACCTATTGAGTGCGTCAAAATGAGTCTATATGAGGGAAAGGGTTAAGGTGCATCTACGTAAGTTAGTAAATGACGCTGTGTACTTTAGCAATGTATTTTTTGCATCACTTGTAAATCTAATGTCCTGTGGCTAATCTCTTAGCAGTAAGCATTTAGACGAATACAGTTAAATGAATGAATATTAACGGAAACGGAAACTGGGGACCAGCAGAAATTGATTGTACTTAAAAGCGCCATTCAGCCAGCCATACGCCGTCCAGGGTTATACCTTAATGTATGTCTTGATATAGTATAACTGTCCTCATGCATATGTATAATTATACGCTCGTATGCTTGCATTTAAAGTACGTTATATAGATCTATAAATGGTTGATATAATAACTGTTGATGAAAGTGTGTATCCAAACGTAAACAATTGTTTTGTACTCCTACTATATAACATAATGTGTATGTGTATATTTATATCACTTTCTCTGAAAACTGTACCATCTCTAAACTAATGCCCCATACATCATTTTGTATGGTTAAAAATGTTATATTTGATGCCAAATAAGGAATATGTATGTATGTTTGTATGTATGTATGTATAATTTTCCTCGATTCGAAAAAGAAAACTACTGTAAGTATTTTATTTCTGCACCAATTTAATTGGAAATAGTACACGCGAAGCTGAAAATTGTGCTCTTCACAAAAGCCCCCATGATTCTTTTGTCAGTAGTACAGTATTTCCTAACATTCGGGAAAACATTCTTAGCGATGTGCTTTACGTGTTAGCAAACAAAATTTCACGCACTCAGAAGATTTTCCCGAATGTAAGGTAAAACTGTACATCTGATAAAAGAATTTTCGCTTTGCATTCGTTATATACCATCAAGATTGATAAAGTAATAAAATACTTACAGCAGTTTTTCTCTCTGAATCCATGCAAAAAAATGCTTTTCGTGATAGCTTAAAATGATGTCATATATCACGTGGTATGGCCATGTTGAACCTTATGTATAACGGAACGTATATGTCACATGTGTGTGATATATCCAACCGAATAAATGACATCTGTCTAATGTGACATATTCGTTTGGTCATTTTTTAAAGTTTATACAGAAACGTATCTGTCACATATGTTGTGAAAACTACAAAAATATTTTTATTAAACTCATTCCAAAAAGAGAGTCAGCATAGACCTACCTTGAATACAGATACACGGGTGGTTCTTTTCAATGAATAGGTTCCTCAATTAGCATGAATAGGGCTTTTCAACTGCGCGGATGCAGAGACGGACGGACAGTCTTATTACTACATGGCTACTGCATCCTGAATGAATATCTCGTGCCTGCGTGTTTGTATATATAAAAGATGAACTTATTACGCCCCTCCTCAACCCCTATTCGAAGAACGGTGGTATATTGCTTTGCACATGTCGGTCGGTCCGTCCGTCCGTAACAAGTTGACCCAGTGTCCTCATATTTGTTAGTGAGGCTTGGCATCACATGTAGATGACCCATATTTATTTGAAAGTCAGAAAATCAAAGGTCAGGGTTTCAACATAAAAATCTTTTTTCCGATCAATATATGGAGAATAGTTTTATACAGCCATTATGGTAAGAAGGTTGGTCATCACAAATAGCTGACCCCTACTGATTTTGGGGTCAGCTGTCAAGGTCACAGTTACTCTCATTTTCTAATCAGGTTACGGCTGGCAACAGCATATATTATTCAGTTGATATTATGGGGGCATAACACCTCTTTTAGCTTAGTCTTTGTTATTTAACAAAAGCTAAGTTTTAATTAATTTCATAGACAAAGCGACCATCTATAATCCGATTGCACACACACACTCATGTCATTGCAGATTGAAATATAATATTATTAATAAAATAAACACACATACACGCATGCATATCATAATAAATATATCTTATGTATGATTATTAATATTCTTATTAATTCATTGAATATTTCAGGGTAATTATCTACTTCTTTCAAGATGCACAATACGGAGATAGACTAAATACATAGGGATACACACATACACAGAGTTCTCGTATTTCAGTCTTAAAGCGACGTCCATCTTATTACAGGTGGAGAGGTGCATCCTGATGGAACCATCACTGGAAGGCTTCCTCAAATGAAAGATTCGATCGACTCTACCGGGATTCGAACCCATAACGACGTAAAAATCGGCGATTTTAGCTCAGCGGCTTTACCTGCTCGGACTCGAAGCCACGTATACACATAGAGAGAGAGAGGGAGAGAGAGAGAGCGATCTATTTATCTATTTATTTTTTTCTAGTTTCTAACTCTAATCCATAATAATTTTCGAACAATAATTAAATAATATTTATAAATATATTAAATACATATGTATATAATAATAAATACAATTTGGCTTGGTAAAACTTTTTTTTTTTTGTTTTTTTTTTTTTGTTACTTTTTTTGTTTTGTTTTCAAACTTTTGTGATATATTCGTTGAAAATTTCATTTTTCTACACCCATTTCTGTATACGACATATTCGCTTTGATGTTCCTATAAAAATGAAAATCAAACGTATCCATCACATATTATGTGACATATTTGTTTTATGTATGTGATTTTTTCGACCGAATATGACGTGTGATATATTCGGTCGAATTTTTCAGTTGTGTGACATATACGGTACGTTCCGTGACATATTCGGTTCAACATGGCCACACTGAATCTGGAAAATGTTAACGATGTTGTGCATGTCTATACACCAAAATCAATTTCAACATTTTAATGTCGTAAACGTGTCCCCTGATAATCCCAGACGACCAATACAGTATTTGGTTACTATGGTAACTTAGCATGAAAATAAATTGGCTTGACAATTGTCTTTAAAAAATGTTACGTTCACAAAATAGATAAATAATTTAACTAGGGGAAGAAACGAACACATAACTTCAACAGTTGTCGAGTCCTTATTTTGGATGAGTATACTTTCATTTGACATAAAAAAACAACGTGCTATTTCTGTCTTGTCACGTGGCAATGCTACCACGGGATTGGCTTCATCAAAAGATGATCATGTTACATTTGGAGTGTGCTAAGCGACGGGAAAGTGAACAATTTGGAGACCTAACTCATCGGTAATGTCCTTCATGATGTATCTACAGCTTGTTCTGAGACCAATTACATTTCGGACGAGTATTAACTTTTTTTTTTCGGTGATAAATGAAAAACACCATAGGCAAATAGATTGGTTATCGAAACGAAAGTAAATATCCATTTGCGTGCAATTGCTGACGAAAACAAGTCTGGGGTGGGAGCTTAGTTTTGGAAAAAAAATTGCGTTGCTTTTACTAATAGGTTTCCTTAACGAATCACCAACAAGCTGAAATCTTATTAAATCCAACCTAATTTTCTCTCACCCATAAATAGGATGTAGACAATCCAATTTAAAGATGTATACCGAAGCAGAAAACTGATTTATGAACAGTTATATTAATCTGTAGAATAAGAAGAATCAACATACACTGTATCAAAACGTTTATAAGATCTGCATTTATTTTTTATATTCAACGACATCATTTTTAAAATAACAGGCGCTTTAACCTTTCCCTCATAGAGGAAACCATGAAAAGACCTATGCGAACAGCATGCTGTTCGCTGCTCCTCAGTGGTCTGGAAATGAGGATTTTGTAATTAAATTTGATAAGGTTTAACTGTGGTTTTCTGCAGATCAGGCTTTATGTGGTACCTATTGAGTGTGTCGAAATGAGTCTATATGAGGGAAAGGGTTAAGAGAGGGGCGGTACTCCGAGGAGCGGATATCAGAGGGACGATCTTCTAAGGAACACGACATCCGACTGGCGGTGTTCCGATGGTTGATCCTCCGAGGAGCGGTCATCAGAGGGCGATCCTACGAGAAGCGGTTATCAGAGGGATGATTATCCGAGGAGCGGTTTTCAGAGGGGCGATTATCCGAGTAGTGGATCCGAGTAGTGGATCTTAGAGGGGCGATTATCCGACTAGAGGTTCTTGGAGGGGCGATTATCCGAGAAGCGGTTTTTAGAGGGGTGACGTTCCGAGGAGCGGTTATCAGAGGGGCGATTATCCGAGTAGCGGTTCTTAGAAAGGCGATTATCCGAGTAGCGGTTTTTAGAGGGGCGATAATCCGAGTAGCGGTTCTTAGAGAGGCGATTATCCGAGTAGCGGTTATTAGAGGGGCGACCATCCGAGGAGCGGTTATTAGAGGGGCGATCTTTCGAGGAGCGGTTCTAAGAGTGGCAATTTTCTAAAGATATTGTAATATTTTCGAACGGCGTGTCGATTACAAGGTATATTCCTAGTTTTAACAGGGACTACGTTCGACAAATGTTTTGATAGTATAAAACATCAGATCAAAAAGTTTCGCCGTTTTCCGAACCTCGTGTACCTTATAAGATCACTATATAACTGTATTCGATTTTTTCTCGGACTATTTTACAGATCTATCTTGCCTGACAGATGCTTTGCATCACAAAGGGCAAGAAGCCTTTATTTTCCCACTAACCGACTATAAGCGTCAATCTGGTTTCATTTAAGTCATCTTACAGCCCCTCGTATCGATCGTATGTCAGTGACCATTTGGGCAATGATTGCATTTTTTCATCAGACCCATAGACAAAATTTGTCATTGCCTTCAGACAAGAAAACCGAATTTAAAAACCGACTATGTCACAGGGATTTAGTCTTCCAGTCAAAACCACCATTTGATAGAGCTCTTTTCATACATTCGATAAAGAAGGCACGACCCAGACTTTAATGAAAAATCGTGTCTCTCCCAAGAGAAGTCCTACGAAAGCTTAATTTAATTATCTTATCGCTAAAAGACCATATTATGAACTGAAAATATCGGAAATGAAGCTTACGTCATTTTTTGCATCCGTTTATGAGATAATTAAACAGTGTCTTCGTATTGTAGTGTTTTATCAACATGCAAAAAGGAATGCATCCGCTATCAAAATGACGGTATCTTATGAATATGTGTGGTCTAACTCTGATGGATCCACTATCTTCAGTTTAAAAGCTCTCGAAAGGGATTATTTGCTATCTGAGACCATTGTTAATGATACTGATATTGATAAACCGCAGAACTTTTGTCATGCCAGTGAAAGTTGTGTTATAACCATATGGTTATATGAAAGATTTGCATTCAATAGTGTAATATGAATTTATGTAGGTGATATCAAAAATACAAAATAATTTAAACGAGTTTCCCAGAAATCTACGACAACAAACAGGTTAATAACAAGAGTTTGGTCCTTACTTAACTCAACTCAACATGTTTATTGTAAATATAGGCCTCCAGCCCAAAATACAACATAAATAATAAACATAAAATACAAAGTTGTGTCATGATTATGCTATAGTACTTGAGTACTTATGAATATTAAACAATCATAGATATAAGTCGTCTTTACCTTATTACACCAAAATCTATGTTTTGTTAAGAATTATACAAAGCATAAAATAAGGTATGAATTTGTCTCTATAATAATTTCTTTTATTACGCATTATAAAATCTTCAAATTCATATCTTGTATCGTAATCGTTATGTTTCATTATGGCGTGAACATAAAAAGGCTATTGATTTTATTTTATCGTCTGTCATATGAACAATTCATTAGAGAGCAAAAGTCTTCAATTTCACATCTGCCATTATACCAGGTGAATAGATATCGTTGTCTTTCTTGTATATATTTATTGCATTTGAAAAATATATGGTACTCATCTTCAATACACCGTATATCAAAGTTAGTGTAACAATATTGACAAAAACGATCTTCTCTTGGGAAACCTAGATGTCGGTCAGTTTCAATAAAAATTTATGACTCGAACAACGAAATTTAGCAAGTGCTTTCCTATCATAAAAATGCAAGTTTGTACACAGATATCTCTCCGGATTTAGCATTGTTTTAAATTGTTACTTTTTAAAATTGTACATATCATATTGCATGTGATTTAAAAAAACCTGTTGATCAGTTTATGAATAAACTGTGTCAAAAACAATATTTAATTTAATATTATGTTTCCACTATTTCCTTATTTTCACTAAGAGCGATTATATTAACTAATTATCAATTAATTGTTTAGAGGAGGAGACCATATCATGAACTATTCATCAAATATAACCTTTTAAGATTAAACCACTTCAATGTATTTTTCTATCATGTGAAGAGTTTATCACAGTGAAGTATTTTAATTCACCAAGATGGATCATGTAAACTGTGGGTCGGTCAGACCGCATGGTCAATATCTTATTACATTACATGAAAACTGTCTGTGTCCCGATGTCCAGTGCATTTTCTGTCCAGACTGCCCAACTTTGTAATATTATCACTTGATGGATTGATTTTGATTAAGAATTTCTGCTGATTCATTAAAATAAATGGAACCGTTTAAATGAATGCCGTTACCGGTAATTCATGCGTAAACAAAAAGCAATGTAAATATATATTGCCCTGCGTTCTTGTATCTCAAATCTCGGACTTAAACTCAAATGTCATACTCAAAATCCCAAATGTATGCATTTTTGAGTTTGAGTATGCAGATCCTACTAAGTATATTTTTATTTACGAGAACAAGGATCAATATTTCGAATCAATTCATAATGCATAATACACTATGTACATTGTAGTTGAAACCCATTCAATGCATGACACTGTTAAAAGACAGTACAAATATCACCGAGCAATTTAGAGACTTACCATGAGGCAACAGTGCATAGAAGAAGCAGATATTTATCCAAATAGTCTTGTGGCGCATTCTGCATGATAATCCAACAATATATCACTTGCTGATGAAGATTGGCCACTACACGACCAAAAGGTAGGCACACAACTCGGGACGACCACGAGATTTCAACATGGGTGATGAATTCTGTACGCTAACCACCGACACTCATTTAATATTCCATTGGACTCCCTGAAACAAAATCAAACTGTGCTCAAAATGTTGTATTACTGCATGAATTCAATACATTTCGATCGGCAGTGTTGGGTGAAATATTTTATGATTATCCATGCAGCCACTGCTGTCACCACAATAACCGGCGCGATCCACTGTGTCTCTCCAGTGGCACTGCCCTATGCTGCCGTGAATCATCGTATGGAATGATAAAAGGTATCATGAAAACGGGCCATACACCATGCATTCTGTTCTTTATTCCTCATTTCTATTAGTTAATATTTGGTCTGTAAGTTACAAAGCTTTCGGGTGTCAGTTCCTTAGACAGATAATGGGTAGAAATTAAGGGATTTATTCGATTTTTTCTCAGTCTCATATTTTCGACGCTGCCTGTAATTTTTTTTCTACTGCTTTGAATTTTCTGTTATTCTACTCACAATGAAATACAAAACCATGTCCACACCAGTTTGTAAACTTGATTGATATTCTGCATACGACAGATCGATGGAATTAAAGTACAGCCATAATTTACAATACAGTACATGCATTCAGGTGATTTTCTTTCTATTTTCGTTTTATATATGCTGTCTATTTTTGTCCTTTCGGTTATTAAATATGAACTCAACGTCATATGAATTTTTATTTTGAAATGATTGCAAACAAAGCCATGGTATGATGATCTTTGACGATTTCTGTAAATAACTGATGACGCAATCTGTGACAATCAGTTGATGAGCAATGTAATAGACATTGACATCATGTACGATACCCTGCAGGAAAGCAACATCCATTTTAATTAACAATAAAAGCATCGAACAATTGTCATTTTTGACACGCACAAAGTGCTTTTTATGGAGCGGGGGGGGGGGGGGGCGCATGCGCATTATCATTCGGATTACTCGATCGATATCGACGTTACTCGAAACTGTTTTATTTTCATTCCATTAAATTCACAAACTATAATTAAACTTTGCTGCAACCGAATGGTCACAGGACGTATTTTAGAACCTAATTGGGAGACTTCGAAAAGACAGTACTGCATATTACGTGTATGTAATTAGCGTTTACACTTTTCTTGATTACTTCAACTGTTTAACTAAATAGAGAGAAGACTCGTGTATTTGATTATTCCAAATTAAGTTCATTTAATGAATTAATAATGTCCATAATTTCTCTAGGAAAGCAATAATATGCTTTAAAATTTCCAAAAACGTTTAACTTCACCAAAATACATCGGAACTTTAAAATAAAAAAAGTAATGCAGAAATAAAAATAATTTATTTACACATACAGAGAGAGAAAGAGGGGGACACGCATGTTGACAATAGAAATTGACAACATAATGTCGTAATGTTGCCAATTAGTTTAAAAATATATATGTTTTTTGGTGCTATAGTGTGTGCTATGCTTTTGCATGATATTATGTACGTACTATTCATGTCATATTTCTTGCATGCAATCTGCTATAAGTCTTCAGTTATGTCGGTTAAAAGCTATTCATAATTAGTGTTATTTGTTATATCTTTTTAATATTTGATCACTAAGAGCGGATGTTACTATACAAGTTGCATGGTACCATACCGAGTCGCATTCAACAATACGTTGCCATTAGCACTATGCAAGCTGATACTGTAAAGGAATGTAAATATGATGTGTCGAGGTTGGTATATCGTTAGTTTTCACTTTTAGCCATAACGGCTATAAAAAGTTCAGTATAGACCATTTCACTCCGTAATGAAACGAAAATCAACGGGCACTTTCCAAACACCTAATTCACATGCCGGTGTATGATTTCATAGTCATACACTGTTAAAGGAGATAAGCATGCCGTTGAATTTTTCCTGTCACTGATTGGTCAATTTAAACCAGCGATTTATACCGGATATTGCCGATCCTCTGGTGAAACGGTCTATCCCCTATATTTTGATACACGAATTCAAAATAAATATTTCTATGTCTGTCTCAATTAGACATCGTATCCATATGACTGAAATATTGTAAGTGGGACGTTAAATCCAATAAACAAACAAACAATCATAAAGATATATTAAATCTGTCTAATGTATGTGTAAGGATGTAGAATTTGACATTTGGTCAACTCAGGTCACGCTACACAAAATCATGTGACAGACATATCTCGCAACATATAAAATCAAAGCACTGAGAGCACTGTCAGAAGCGAAAGTTAAAATGTGTGTGAATTATAAAGTCAATCATTTTAAATTTTTGTGGTATGCATGTAAAAAATCAGGGAAGTTAAATCTTATTAAAACAGCAGGTAAAATATATTATTTTATTTATTGGACTCTGTCAAATTAAACAAAAATGGACAAGGAATAGTGGTTCTTAGTATTGATCCCCTCAATACCTTTAATACTTCATGAATTTGCTGCAGAGAGAAATAATTTTAATAGAAAAGCAAGAAAATGGGAAAAGATAAAGTTATTGTTCTTTGTCACTTCACATCCTTCCCATGCGTAAAGAATGATATCGATGCCTTCAATAGCTTTTAAAATATGTTATAGAAAAAAATAATTTCACCATACAAGTAAGTAATAGAGATGAAGCAAGGTAGAGTTATTGTTCTTGGTAAGTAAAGTTTGACCATTGTATAAAGTATAAACTCAATCCCTACTTTCTGAGTTGTGACATACAGATGCGACTAGAGACACTACAGTCATTTGAGACTCCAATAAGAAAAGATTAAAAACAAAAATTTTCAAATGAAGGCTTACATTAAACATACTGTCCCCTCTCATTTCTACTGTTTTGACCTTATAACAGAACCTTTCAATGCGCAGGACTCTCATATTAGAAAAATCGACCTCTCTATAAATAATTTTTTTTCACTGAATATCAGGTTCCTGTGGTCTATGATTTAAATCAAAAGGTTGACAAACGCAAAATAATGGAAGTATAAAAACTAGAATTAAATAATTCTAAATATATAACCCAATAATATAAAAAATTAAGTATTACATACTTAAAAGAAGAAAAGAAAACGGTTTAAGCTCGACTAGAACTCACGACTCCTTGCAAGAACAAAATACTGAACGACGCTCTTACCAATTGAGCTAATTCCGCTGCCGCAAATTTGTGTTTCAAATAAGATTGTTTATAGGTAGTTTAATGAATGAAACTGCGGATGAACACTGAATTATAAACTTGCTTCTTTTACAGTTTAATTTGCACAGAAATTGTGATTATACCAAATGCTTTCAAAATTCTGCAATATATCTAACTTTTATCAAAACTGCAATGTTGACTTCTACAACCAGTGGTACTATTTTTCAACGCGAATGTATGGATAAGTGGCGGCAATGTGATTGTAAGTAGAAAATCCACTGTCTGACTTTAGAAGCTTTTGCTTCTAAAAAGGAAATGTAAATTTTGCTCATTGCAATTATTTGTCCATTATATATTGAATTAAGAAATAAATATATAAAGATATTATTGGAAAAGACCAAATGTTCAAAAGAAAACAAAAATATCATTAGAAACTTAGCTATGTATGTGTATTTTTCATTTGAGTTAAGAGGTAGATTGTTATATGATTAACATATTATTGAACATTCAATCTCAATAGAAACACATCTCTCCTTACGCTTGAAAGTATTTCCAGGTTTTAAAAGTGATGTTAAAGTATCATGTATTTATGGTTTCATTGTAGTTGTAGCTATAAACTGTCTAAACTCTTTATAATACCTCTTACGTTGACGGACGGTGGTCTTTCAAATGATAATGAAACTGTTACTTTAAGGTTCTCTTTAAAGCCCATTTTATTATAGCGACTCTGGGTTGTGTGTGTGTGTGTGTGTGTGTGTGTGTGTGTGTGTGTGTCACGATTGACGAGTGGCAAGCGTCCGCCCCGTAACTAGAAGGTCGTGGGTTCGATTCCAAACAGCGACATACTAAAGTCGATAATAATGATACCGGAATATAGATCCCATGTTCTTGGTGCTCAGCACGTAAGGGTAGTCCCCAGTGCCAGAGCAATCTGAGTAGGTGTCGTATCATGCCATTTGTCTGTGGCCAGGCAACACTTTGTCTGACCAATGTAGAGGAATGTCTCCAAATGAAAAAAAAAATAACGTAAGTGGGGTGTTAAGCTAAAGCAAACAAAAAAACAAGCTGAACAAGTCCAATTTTATGTATCAAACAATTTCCAATGTGCCAAAAACGAATAATTAAACGAAAAAGAAATGTATGAACTACAGTTGAACTTGTATTAGCGGCCATATGTATTAAGCTGTCAACCTGCATTTAGCGGTCAGTTTTGATATTACTACACTAGCATTTGATATATGTTTCACATTCATTTAGAGGTCACCACTACTAAGCAGTCACTTTCTCTTGTTCCATTGACTGACCCCTAAAGACATGTTTGAATGCATCACGGGTGAGCAAAAATTACCATTTAAACTATGCTAAATATTCCCAGATATCAAAGGCATGTACTTTTTAGCATCACTTTACCACAAAACTTCATTGTGTCTGAATATTGCACATGTACCTAATTTTTATGCTAATATTTCATACCAATATTTTCAGACTAAACAAACGCAATGATCATACTCAGCAATAAGCTTATTTATATGATATCAGCTGGACTTCCACTCCCCCCCCCCCCCCCCCCCCCCAGTAAAATAAACTCAGTCTAATTACCCGTGCAATATTCAACCACACGCTGTATTCATTATTTACAAAAAGCCATCAACTGAACATACTAGCTACGTCTGATTACACGTGCAAAAGTCACTTTCTAAACATATACAGCAAAACTAGAAGCAGGGAATGCAGAAGCTTAAATTTTAAGTGGCACCCAATTTCCGCTTTTGGGTTTCGTCCAGAGAACAGGGATAATTTTGATCAATTCCAAATATTGTACATATAATTAACCTCTCCATCCTTCCTTCCTTCTTATAAACACTCACACACAGAACCATAACCCAAACCCTTACTCTGACCTAAACACCGAAAAATACAAACCGAGGCACAAGATTTCAACCTCACAAGGTAAGGTATACAAAAGCACACACACGTGTATGTGTGTATTTCCTGGGTTGGATCTGTACTTTGCGCCGCGGAAGGTCAGTAAAGATTCTTGCCGATGAAAGGGTTTGAGCCAACAACTTTCGGATCTGCAGTCATGTACACTATCAGGGAAACCAGATCACCATTATCTACAATATCTCAGTATTTCTTTTAGAAGAACCTATGATTAATATGCGTAATTTGCCTTTTAATGAACGGTTTAGTAATATAAAATTTGACCGCTAAATGCTGGTTGACCGCTTATTACAGGTGACCACTAATACAGGTTCAACTGAATGCTCATCACAACCACTGTAAAAATACGATTAGTAAATATTGATTTTGCTTGTCTGCGCAACATTTTATTGCTTTCATGGTAAAATATGTTATAAATTACAGTAATATGATTTAATTCCGTATTTTCATTTCAGAATTTATTTTTTATGTCTGAATCCAAATGTTTGAGGGAAATATTTATTAATTTCATCCACGGCCGGTGATTGTCAAAAAGTGCGCAATGAAACTTGGAATGAGGATTTTATGGAATTTTCCTCCTAATACGTTTAGATCTCATAATCCTTAAATCTGAAGACTCGGGATCCTTGATTTACATTTATTACAGGGTGTTTGAAAATTCAATTAATTTTCGAGTAGATTTAAATTCCCAAATCTCCCATGCCGCGTGTTCAAGCCGGTTTGTCAGCCTACTGACGGTTCAGAAAAAAAATCTGAACACGAGCTAGCGAGGTGGGACATTCATGTAGTTAATTTCTTTAATTCGTTAAACACTGTTTTCGACACAAAATGCCACTCAAAGGCAATGACTTTCTTCTATCCCTTGCCGCAGTGGTTTGATCCAACAATTTAAATGGGGTGAATGCAAACTTTGAGACATAAAGTTCATTCGATGAATTGAACGTAAGAAAGCAGCGCCAGAGAGAGGTCATGTCTAGATTCAAATTCCTTCTTATTCCTCACAGTCTACTAATCCTAGATCGCATTCGTTCTATGACAATCGTACTTTTTATTTGTTGCAGTCAGTGCATGTTTCATTTTATTTTCTGCGAGGCGAAGCACAATATAAATTAACACAATGCAGTCAAAGAATGGAGAGACTGGAAAAGGTCCTGATGTTTAGTATTCAGTTAAGCTGAATGGCAGACCGTCTCTGAATGATAATAGCAGGATTCTTATTGTTATGAAGATTTACAAGGACGGTAAAGTCAAGAAGAATACCCAAGGAACAATATATTGTCCAGGCCTTTGACTGACTGCTCTATTTGTAATCCTTTTCTAAGTCGGTAACAGATGATGCAAAATGGGTTTTACTTGCATACCAATACGCGCTTATCGACAACTGTACGGTATTTTATGAAGAAAAACGCAAACTCTGATATAGGTAATGGGCAAGTCAAGAGAAGTTTTCGTTAAATTACGTGTACGATCATGTGACCGCAAGATAACGTGTAAAATCGCTCATATCAGCTATAAATATTGTTATTCTTCAATTTATTACCGATTAAACAAAAAACATGTTTGTCTCTCAAGATCGCGGATCTCTTTTATGAGTGAAACTGTCTTTTAAGCGTCTGCAAGATGTTAAGCGTCTCAGCGAGATCTCGTTCGAATCCTGTTCACCTATTGTTATTGTTGTTGTTGTTTGTTGTTGTTGTTTTGTTGTTGTTGTTGTTTGTTTTTTTTTGTTTTTGTTTTTTTGGGGGGGGGCAGGATTCGTCACGAAAGAAAACGTTTTTTTCGGATTGTCTCATATTCTGTTGAATAGGTCTTTGTGTAAACAACTTGTTTCAATGTTTAAGTCTACTCTGTGTACGACATTCATTTTCCTACGTAGTGAAGCTCTCACGGACACCGATAGGTGAGTCGAGATAACGACATGGATAGAACAGACACCGCCATTACAAATCGCAACACGATACTCATTCTAGTTTGAATGCTTTTTTTCTGTCAAGATATTTCCATGCTGACATCGTGCAGTTTTAATGCAGTTCACTGATGTTCGGAACATTAGAAGCCGTAATGCAATCACTGAACGCAGCGTGGTCGCTAAATGACGCATGCCTAAAATAAGGCACTGGTTAGAATTTTAACAGACTGGCTCAGAATTATACATTGTCCTTGAATCCTGCAGAGGAATTGTAAATCGGACGAATCGTTTTATCCAAAGGCTTGGATTTTTTGTCATCTGTAACGATATTTTGATTAACAGAAAAGGTTGTTTAAACGCTCGTTTTCAGACATCCGTAATCAAAAGGACCCCGTTGTTATTAAAGTGAAATGAGGCTTTATATAGCTTTTTTCATCTTCGCTCTATATTGAGACTGTAATCTGCAATGATTTCTTGAAATAATAGACATATAGAAAATAAGAACAAGGGAAAGGGTTATTGCAAGACATTCCGATGAAGCAGTTTTAGTTCAGATACCACTGGAATCCGAATCGATTTAATCAGGTTTCCATTTCCTAAAGCAACTTTAATTTTTGCCGCTTCTGTAAATACTCGTACGTAGGTCGAACGAATGATATTGACAGCTTCTAGAGTCTGTACATTTTATCTGTAACGTGAGCTAGCAGATCTGACAGTTCTTAAATGTGTAATTTTCGTCTTCCCATCTCAAGGTTTCATACTTGCCAGAACTTAAAATTGGTTTCACTTCACCATCATAGACAATCAAGCTAAATATTTCAGATGGAACTTTATAGACTCGAATAACCACTTATTCGAATGTTCGTGCAGCTAATTTGCAGTAGATTGGAGAGCTACCCAGGTGCTCCTACAATTGCAATCGGGGTCTTTAAGTAGACGTCAAGAACAAATTTCCGTAAGACTGTTGACTGTTAGCATAAGTGTGAATGTTTCTAACTCATTTATCATACGTGTACGACTCAATATGCATCCTAATTTTGTGGCCAATCATAAGCTCTGAATTTCAAGATTGTCAGCGATTTATCTAGTTAATACCTATCTATTTTATGTTTTACAACTTATACTTATCCCTTTCGATGGTTCCTGGTTAAGATCAGTACTTTGCGCCTGGAAAGGTCATGAAAAACATCGTTCCCACTGGGTTCGAGTCCACAACCGGATCCGCAGTCGGGTAAGTTACCACCGAAGCATGGCGCCCTTCATATATTGGTCTAGAACATACAGTTCTACTGTCTAAATTGCCATGTACAATATAGATCATTCTGCCAAGCGTTTCACAAAATTAAAGTGACTTTTAAGTCGGATAGAATCTATTAACTTACAGACGTTTCTCCAGACATTAGAAGCATACGCTCACTTGGTCTCCTATTGTCAGTAGAAATGTCTTAATAGACTCTATTCTTTACATTTGTATGACAGTCGGTGGTTCTACCAAGGTGCCTCTGTGCACTGGAAATCCTTCTCATATTGCTGTTACCTTTACGTCGTTATATGACTAAAGTAATGTCTCAGCGACGACAAATTCCAAAGTAACAACATCAAAGACAATGTTATATTACACGTGTGTATACTACCTTCAAGTGTCTCAGAGTCCGCGAGTGACCTAGAATCAATAGAGCAGGTATTCTCCTAGTATTTACTTGATGCAAAGCCAAGTGGGGAAAATCAATTTGAGGTGGAATATAAGTTCATTTATAATGTAAGACACTATTCTTAGTGTGCTGAAGGTACTGTTTGATAAGAAAGTTATTGCGGAATAAATGGATAGATGGATGAATGGATAAAAACAAACATCCGTCAAGCACACTCACATTGCAAATACAGCATTGCCAGTAATTCATTCATAAATTGTATAGAAATGCGATGTATGGACCCTCGGGTCTAAGTTATATCAAACGGTGGGCACCGTGATAAAAGATACGTTGGTACGAGAGTGTCAAACAAGTAGCAACACTCCATTAGCAAATACGGTATGAATTATAAATGATATGTAAAAGCAATATTCAATCATAATACTTGTTTGACCGCCGGAGACGGTATTTCTTCATATGTTTGGTCTCTAACACAATTATTAAGTCCGGACATGGTTAGAAATGATATTTATCAACGCCTGTCAGGCGGAATTTTTACAGAACCTGTACGACCGGAACCCGTGGAAAAGACTTATCTCCTGTCTTCGTGGAGGGTGTGCAAATCGCGCCATCGTAGGGGCAATGTATTGAGAATTATATATATGTAAAAACACACACACACATCGTATCGTGATCGGTATAAATCTAAGTCAGCCCACCAGAAATCTATTTCAAACCGTTTTCTTGTCATTGTTATAGGTATGACTAGACGTCTGTATAGATTGTCCATTGCTAAGTATATATGTAAGTAAAAATTTCATGGGAACAACTATATTATCTTAACGGCTTTCAACATTTGTCAAGTACCGAAATATTGAGGTATATGAAACACAGATGATGAAATTGATTAATTAACTATTTAAGTTTAATATATTTATACAATAGTAAATGAAGAAGAAATACATTCGATCATTTTTTTTAAAATAAATATTAAGATCAAATACTAAAACATACATACATGTATTTAAAATGTATTTAACTTGAGGAAATTATATAGATATTTCTGTTTCTTAGAGCTGGTTAGTGTTGAATTTGGTGTAAAATAGTGTAAACCTGCTTGAGTCACAAAGTGATACAGCTATCATGTAGTGATAAGAAGTCGATTATACATACACTCTTGTTTAAGTGCAAACTTCTTCACAAAGTACAAAATCTCCAAATAGTACAAATGCATTAAGAGTCAAGGTGTTATTTTGGTGATGATTATGCAATGGAACTTTTTTTCCTGAGACAAGCATTCTTTTAACTTAATCATTCCTTTAAAAGCTGCAGTGGATTTCTCAGGAAAGCGACGTTTTTCAGGCCCAAGAGAAACATTAACGTTTAAATTCAGAGTGAATTATAAAAAGGACAAATTTGATATGAATTACACCGCAGTTGTATTTTGCGTTTTAACGTAATCAGGACAGAGATTAACTGAAATATGTTAATTTTGTTAACTGTAGTCGTAATGAATTATATAGGTGAATAGTGTTGTATGATACAACTGATTTGAATATGACTCATCAGCAACATACATGTACATGTGTATGCTTTTGTAAACGAGATATTGTACATTGAAGGGACATCTTGAATTGAATTTGAGTTTGAGTTAACATAAGTTTGAGAAAATCAAAAGTTAAAAATATTTCAGTTAAAGATCGATTTATTTAGAGACCACATTACACTTTCCTATGGATGGTCGCATAAAACAAATTTGACTATACTTGATTATTTTAGATATTTCTATCTGATAAACCTTACGCTATATTTCTCTAAATGCACCGGGTCCTATTAAAACTGCATAAATTATTCAAATGCCATTTTTGTGCCGTAATTTCATCTTTTGAAATACAGCTACTTCATTGGTTGCTTCATGATTTAATGAGGATTTGGACCAATCGCAGTACTTTACATACATTTCTAATTCCACCGTAAATCAACTAGGTTACCAATGCATGGCGGATGATTTAAAACTTTATCAATTAAGGTAAGATACCTGTAATGGTTCCGCGGGGTTTCAGGAATAACCAGGTTCCTAATGTTTCATTATGGTAACTTGGTTATCTTGGTAGAGGCTGAATAGTCCGAAATGTAGCGGAACCATTACAGGTATCTTACCTTAGGCTTGAATGTTTCCAACTAGGTGATCAAAATACTCGCATTAACAATTTAGTACTTACTAAATTTTAATTTCAGTCAATCTATATTTTAAAAAATGACGTTTAATTTTACGCGTCTACGTGAAATTTTTAACAAACATAAATAGGTATGAACCCAAATCAGCTGACGAGTCATTCAAGTGTCAGTCATTTTCTGATTTATTTTAGAAGAAAACCTTTTTTCCAGAAAGTTGAACAGATCTGGTTTGACTCCGACTGGACGAAATACACTATGCGGCTTTATGATGGAGGAATACTAGCAGACCTGACAAAAACATAAAATCATAATATTATACGAGTATTATCATTTTCTAGATCAGTCCTATATACTCACTCGATATCACATGTTAGAATTTAATGAGTCATTCATTCTTCATGGACAATACCAATATCAGTAGTTTCGCAATGCAGCAACAAAAAAGGCGTCCGGATTTTAATTCTAATTTTAGTGAACATGACAACAGCTTGCATGTGTTGCTTTAGACTGTATTTCAATTATAGTATGAAATTAAATGTTAATTCTATTCTTAATCATTTCCATTCCCTCTATACAAGCTGTTGATGCTCTACTTGTATAATATTGGAATTTATCTGAGCTCAGCCTTCTCTGCTTATAGTTTTTGAATATATAGCCGTCTCTGCTTTTAGGTTCTGTGAATATTTTCTTCTCTGCTTTTAGGTTCTGTGAATATTTCCTTCTCCGCTTGTAGCATCTGTGAATATAGCCGTCTCTGATTGTAGTAACCGGTTTGCAGGTTTTGTGATCATTTCCTTCTCTGTAGGTTCCATCTCCGCTTATACGATTATTTAAATCAGTATTGCGGTTTCTTTTTAATAACATCGTTTGAGCCAATGCCTAATCACTGCGCCACATATATCTTTAAATTAAATTTCAGTCAGAAATCATTTTAACATCAAAGTAAATCTAGAAAAAATAATATAAAATATGAACAAAAACATTTGCAATGACGCAAGTTGGCCTAAATTTATCAAGTTTTATGGTGACGAAAAATGTCCAAAGTATGCCCTTTTTATGTTTTTCATATAGTAGAGTAGATCAAATGTTTCTGAAAATGATATTGCATATGGCAACTTTTCATGACGTTTTCAGTAAATCTACACAAGTTCTACCAACTTGACAATACAACTAGACAGTCTAAATACAAATGTGTTTGTTGCTTTATAACTGATGTGTCTCGAACCGGCTGGAAAATTGTCTGTTGAATGTAAAGAATATGTCCTGTAGTCGTTGGATTGCAATATCTTATTGACGATCGTCGGCAAAAACTTCCAACACTTTTAGGTCTGCGTGGTCGGTCTTTTGCTGGCCCTGATAAATTGGTATGGTGTCTTCCATGAGACAGTCAGTTTAAACCCAAAACTAAATATATTCAAACTTTTATAATCCATTGATACACATTTTTGAAGAATCATTAGAAATTTTGATAATCATAATTAATAACAGCTTCATTTCAGTTTGATTATGTTTATTTTTTCAGTATTTTCCAAATGACACAGAACTTGTATTGAATTAACGGGTTCATGATAACACACACCCGCGAACGATTGGGTCCGCCTTAAGAAAAGCAGAATGTAGTCTCCGCGGAGAGCATACGGATGTCTGACCTTTTTACTGTTTGTATGATTAATAATTTATACATTTTAAGATGATTGAGCTGTAGACTTGTAAACCATGTTCGACGATAGATTACTTCGTGTTCTCAAAAATACTTAAATACGATATCAGACTCAAAATTCGAATATCGTATACACATGCCTATAGACCATTTCATTCCGAAATGAGACGAAAATCAACGTAAATCAACGATCACATTCCCTGACCTAATTCACATGCTGCTGTATAATTTCATAGATTGTTCAATAGGAAATAAACATAAATCGGCGAATTATACCGTTTATTGCCGATCTTCTGGTGAAATAGTCTATAGAATCTAACGACCAAACATTGAGTGTGAGCATGAACTCTTACGTCAAGCAAAATACAAAAACATTGTACTGAAAATCACAAAAACATTTTCGTATACCGAAAATAAAGTTTTAATAATTTTTACCACCAGTGAAAAAAAAATGATAGGTCTCCGTGCTCGTTTTTATGCTACGTTTGTATATCACCGGTAATGGTTTCTGATAAATAGCTAAGATATGCATATCTCTTAAACAGAAAGAATAAAAAAGAATTAAAAATTCTACAAATTAAAGACACACATACTACAGTTAATTCATGATAGTTTAATTCTATCTGAATGAATGGTTTAAGTATCCTCTTCTTCTAGGCTCTTCATTTTTTACAGAAATGGACAAAAGACAAAAACATTTTCGGAAAAGAGAGGGAAAAAAAGCAAAAAGCTTCATTTTCAAACATTTTTGAGTTTTACAGAAAACCCTTCATTTTTTTCACTTTTCTTGTAAATATTCTTTAATGGTTGCTTGATCAAAACAATGAAAAAAGTGTAGGTCACCGGGTTCATTTTTCAGCTACTGAGCTAGTTCTATGGTAACTGTCTAATGCTAAACAAGAAAACA
>CM037777.1:3449377-3499377 GCA_021229015.1 Solen grandis
TTAAGGAGACCATTTTCTCCGAAATCATTTCAAATCATTTTCAAACCTTTTATTTTATTTCTGTCTCCATCAAAGTTGAACATTAATTGCAATAATTGCTGTCAAGATAATATATATAACGCACTATCATTACAGTTTCTTCATTTGGGTTTTTCGCAACTGGTAAGTCAACTTGTTGTCATAACAATTTCGAACGAATTTTCATCATAGACTAAATGAAAATAAATTGTATAATACATATGTTTGCATAAGCACACATTGCCTGTCTGTTTGGCTCTTTTTCGAGCCAGCACTAAAATCATAGGTCAAATATATATGGTGCTTCTTGGTGATATTTACCCCTATATACTATGTATCCGTTTTTACAATAACTACTATATTAAGCACCAACAATTCGCTGTTGGTTTGTTTTAAATTCACTTCCTGTCAATTCTGTGTCAGTTGTCAATAACAGCATGATGCAACACTCAGTCGCAACGAACTGATAAGTTTTTGGGTTATACCAGCGCCAAACAAGGGAGATTATCAAGTTTTATTTTACATCGACTACAAAGTAAATTCTCCATTGTCGGATTTTTAGTTGACAAAACTTTGTTTCATGAATACGCATAGTATTTTGAATACTCTTCGGTTGATATTTACAAATGTAAAAGCTGACTCATTGTTCCCGCCACATAGATCGCTACGCTTAGGCGGGAAGCGTGACGTCAACTCTGCATGGTTTTTAAAATCCCGATTCGTCATTTGATCCATGCTGTCTCTGCCACGGATCCAATGAAATGCTTGATTAATCATTTAGGAGTACGGAGATTGGCTAACCAAATATCCCACGGTCGATTAAAAAGCAAAGCGTATTGAGTGAACGTTTCCGATAATATAAGTTCTCACAACTTCTATAAATCACCTCTATGGCTAGGATGACGGCATACGTGGTCATTTTTGTGGAAGGAAATAAGAGTTTTACCTGTAGAAAACCCACGTGTCTCCATGGGCAAACACTGTACTCTCTCATGTTCGTGACTGGAACCAAGCCCGGGATGCAGTGCGTTGCAGGAAGATATACCAGCACGTTTTATATGTCGCGACCGAGGATCGAACCCCACGACCCACCCCAAAATCATCCGGTGCATCGCTCTGAAAACTATATAAAACAACTGAATTTTGAAAAGATCCAATGTATATTCAATGCTTTTTACGAAGCCTGATTGCCGGTACAGTCGATTACCACCGATAGGGTGTTGGTAATCGTATGTCGGAACCTTCGAAAGCAATCTTTTCTCTAAACGTTTTGAATCGATGATCTTGATCGTGACGGAAACGAATCTCTGTTTTAAAATTTAAAAACAAAATCGTTTTATTAGCGATTCTCAGATCAAAATATTTCTTGTAATATTTAAGCACCACAATAACTCTCCCACACAATTTAATGTAAAATCATTAATTTTCGTTGACTGTGAATTTCGTTGAAGATGGAATTTCGTGGGTACATTTATAAGTGGATCTATGTTCTAGAAAACGTAAGATTAATATAAGAGACAAGTTTTCGTGGGAATTAATATTCGTGGATAAAACCCTCCACGAAACCGATGAGAATTATTGCTTTCACAGTACATGTATACTACTATTCAAAATCATAGAAGTAGCTGTGATCCGATGCAACGATCTATATTCGCGCATCAATTTTGAATGTTAGATCAATTATAGATGTGTCAAAACACCCCAGATCAAGATTTACTGCACAGAAAAATATAATTGAAAGTTTTCTGATAGAATTCGATTCATATTCCGTCGTCTTTTATGTGAAATAAAAAAAAATACTTGAAAATATACTGCACATCGATTTTACTTCCTCTGTGTCATGTTGTATTGTTTTTGTAGTACCGCAAGACGCCATAAACAGTTGTATTTATTAAGTGAGGGGAAATCGAGCGTTTTGTCGTTTTGCTTGTTGAATTTATTACCTTATTATTATTATTTAATTACAAATTTTGATGCTATACAGTAAAACACGGAAACCCGAGGAGCGATTTTCAAAAGTCGTGCCTAAATCAATGTTTATTTCAATCCATACTGACGTCACAAGTTTGCATTAATCATTCAGACCGATGTCGACACATTGAGGTATATGTCCTTTCCCTGTGCGGAGAAATAGACAGAAAAAGAGAAATAATCTCGTTTCAGAAGCATATAAGTTCTAATCTGATAGAAGCAAATCAATCCGAGATATAAAAGCTTATTATATAGTAAATCATTGCAGTTGCAGTTTGCAGTTGTTACCCGAAAGCTATGGAATATGAAAGACCTATTAAATAAAGATTGACAACTAGGCTAAATCTCATTAAAAGCAAGTAACAAATCGTCCATTCCTCGCAAAGTCACGTTTTCAAATATTACCTTTTCTATTGAAGATATGTGAAAGCAAATTGTATCTTACAATAAAACTTTACAAATTATATATATATCAAAATGAAACCTTATGTATTAAACGCATTAAAATCAGTCAAGAAATGAAAAATGCTTTATGTGAAATAGAAAACTATCTGTCAGATGATAACTACGTAAAAAATGTTGTGTTCATGCTACACTGGTTGAATTTTAATTTTCTGCTACACTGGTTGAATTTTGTTTTTCTGCTACACTGGTTGAATTTTATTTTTCTGCTACTCTGGTTGAATTTAGTGTTTCTGTTACTCTGGTTGAATTTTGTTTTTCTGCTACTCTGGTTGAATTTGTTTTTTGGTTGAATTTTGTTTTTCTGCTATTCTGGTTGAATTTTGTTTTTCTGCTACTCTGGTTGAATTTGAATACTAATTAAGAAGAATTTTAATAGAAACGAAACTAGAAATAATAATGCAGCAGAGAAATGATTATTTTATAAAATCATGGTTACATTTTTCTTGGTGATTTTCCATACTTTGTTTTGAAAGTCTGCAATATTCAATGATCTGCCGTGTGCTTAAAAAATATTTTCCACTTGCTATTACAAGAGTTTCCTGTCTCTGTTTAAGAAATGTTTTGGAAAATAAAGAAATGCGAGTCGATTGTGTCTTTAAAAAAATGTTTGTACTTATTAGAACATAGGTAGTGCATTGCCAATTATGCATGAATATTTTAATTTAATAGGAATCTATTATTGTAAATTGATACCTTTCACACCTCTTTGACAAATTTCCATTAGGAAATTGTTGTTGTATCATTTATTAAAAAACTCGTGTCATCACCATAATCATTGATTTCATATTTCGAAAAATAAATCGCATATACACTCATATGACTGTTTCAGATATGTTGAATCGTTTTCATTATCATATATTGATGAAAGTTATTCCCAAACCTGCCTCAAACATTCACAGTTTCGCTGCACATAGAGGAGCTTACACGAGTATTTGGCATCAAAAATTATGAAACAAGTTAAACGAAATCATATATAACTCGTTTCATATTTGTATTTCAATTCCGGCAGACACAACCCGAGCACGCACATTTGCCTGTTATTTGTGCCTTGTTTTGATTGTGCGAGTAAAACCCATGACCAATATACACCTATAGCATATTTGAAGCGAGTAAATAAGTAGTTCCGCTAAATCATTTGATATTTTATTTGCATGTAAAAAGAACACAACACGAGCTGAAGTGACTAATTTATTTAACTGCATTGTATGTGTGTGTCTCTGCCATACTTCATTACAAATAACAAATGGCTAAAGGCAAATTGCCTTTGCTGAATCACCAGGGGTTTGAATCATAACTGCATCTTACCCTACTGTAACGAATCCGGTCCGCCGGCGTGATAGCCCAATGCTCTAACCACTGAGCCAAAGAGTCGACTCCCTGACGCAGTTGTCAGAGATTGAACTTATACCCGTGACGACGCATCGTCACATTACTTCCCCCTCCGAGGAGTCTCGACCCGAGACTTGGCCTGGGAAACACGTGGGTAAGGCAACTCCGGTATGGCAGTTGACATTATCCCACTTCTGACACCAAATGTAACAAACCCGGCCCGGCCGGAATCGAACCCGGTCCGCCGGCGTGATAGCCCAAGGCTCTAACCACTGATTCAAAGAGTCGACTCCCTGACGCAGTTGTCAGAGATTGAACTTATACCCGTGACGACGCATCGTCACACTACATTTTGTAAACAAATGCCGCAATCTCGGAAAGCAAACTGTATATTTTTGTCCATTACAGTTTCTGATGGAAATGTCTTATAACGAGAATATTAACATGCTCCCCTTAATTTTCCGCTTTGTTTGGTGAATGTAACGTGCAAATCCATTTTGATAAACGTTACAGCAAACTAAAAATTCGAGATGGATAAGCATTTGCGAAATTTTGACATATCAGACGCAGTTGAAAATGCTTTATCTAGCGATTTTACCCTAAAATTATATTTGTACTCATGTTTTTGCCAAATACAAGTACAAAATACATTTGCACTTCATGAGTTAAAGTGTCATTTGAAGCTTAAAATTGTTTGTCTGTAAAACAATGATTTTTTTTTACAAATTGACAAGACGCAACTGAAAAACAAATATGGTTAGACGCAGTTGTCTTTTTTAATACAACTTTTTATTGGCTTTAGTTTCGACAATATGTGCATATTTATTTATTTGTTTGTCTTTGATGGTAATTAAGGTAAACGCAGTCTATTACAGTGTTCTTTTTTTTAAAAGTTGATATCATTTTCAAAATATCACCCATATCATATAAGTATGTTTGATTAGATAAATATCCATATGCCATAACTTTTGAAGAATCGTTGCACACAAAAAAAAAACCCTAAAAGAAAAATAAACATACAGATTAAAACAGTCTAAACGATTTTTTTCACATTCTATATCCTATATATTATCTTATACGACCATTGGAGACATGTCACATGATTTTGTACACAAACATCGCGAATTTCAAGGCGTGAAATCCCTTGATAAAATTAAAGCTATGATTAGTAAACGCCCTTACAACGCATTTATCGTCAAACGTTAGTCAACTGTGTCCATTAACGTTAAATGTATAGATCACACGAAAGCAGCAAGTTCGTCAACTGTGTCCATTAACGTTAAATGTATAGATCACACGTAAGCGGCAAGTTAGTCAACTGTGTCCATTAACGTTAAATGTATAGATCACACGTAAGCAGCAAGTTAGTCAACTGTGTCCATTAACGTTAAATGTATAGATCACACGTAAGCAGCAAGTTAGTCAACTGTGTCCATTAACGTTAAATGTATAGATCACACGTAAGCAGCAAGTTAGTCAACTGTGTCCATTAACGTTAAATGTATAGATCACACGTAAGCAGCAAAAAAGGAACCAGTATAACCAACTGTGGGTTGTTTCTAAAGACATTTTAAATTCCGTGTTTATATTTGTTGATTTAATTATTGGACTAAATTAGTTTGAGAAGAACGTGTGTCTCACCCATTCTAATATATCATTTCGAAGGAAATGCAAATACTGCTTTGCTTATGACATGGGTTAGTGTTAATTTTAATTTCAATTACTATTACCTGTATATAAATGTTGTTTTATTTAATTTATCCAAGTTGTTAAAATCCTGGTTGCTACTTATACCAATTTCTCCAAATGTACTAAATCTTCCATAAACTGTTGTATTATGCTATATAAATGTAATATTGTACACATGCACTATTCATTCCTTTTGGAGTCATAAAGGCATTGTGTTGTTTATCATTCTAGAAAAAAACCCTACACAGTTTACTTTTTTGTGGTGTCATCTATTACAAACTATGCAAACGTGCGCAAAATGTCTGTCATTTATTGGTTTTACATCTCGCAAATATTGTTCATTTTCTGAAATTAAAAAAACGAATTCATATCTAGTTTACATAACTTTATATACACAAAACCTGATCCCATGCGCAACATTTTCCATTCTTAAGTAAGGAAATAGTTATTTCATAACTACACTTCATTTGAATACCTGCTTGTCATTAAATCATGTTTATGAAATGCAAAATATGGTACAAGAGTCATACATAAATGGTCCAAGAGTCATACACTTCCAGACTGCACCTGTTGCATAGTATAGTACAATCAATGCTTATTGTAAACCCATTCTTTAACCATAAATATAAGTTTTTAAATCAAACTCTTATCTAGTACGCCTCCGTACTCATTACTTTCTTCAGATAGTTAAAACGGAATATGAATCCACAGTACGTTAAGACATCCTAAATCTGAAAAGCGGCTTTACCAGTGTTCCCATACCATGTACGTGGTACGTGACGTCATTTTAAGCTGTAGCAGGCAGTCTCTTTTGTCTCGATTGGGTGAATAAAATGCTGTAATTACTCTACGTCTTCATCAATTTTAATGGGATGTAACGCATGCGAAATTGAAAAGTGTATCCTACATATAGGCCCTAATGATTATTTTGTCAGATGTATGGTATTTCCTTTAAATCGAGAAAACCTTCAGAGTTCGTGAAATTATGTTTGTAATCTCAAGAATCGCATTGCTTAAATTGTTTTCCCGAAAGTAAGGAAATACTGTACGTCTTATAAAAGAGTATTATAGCCTATGTGTAGAGCGCAATTTTCCACTCAGCATACGATATATCCCATTCGAATTAAAGAGAAAATAAAATACTTACAGGAATCGTTGCAAGAGATTCTGTTTGCGTCAGCTTAAAAGGACATCACATACCATGTGACATGGCCACATTGTTTACTGATTATGCCAATAATCTTAAAACTTGAAACTAAGTACCCGGGGCTATGTAGTGTTCAACCATTGCCTATTGTAGTACACTTTAAAGCCCTTAGTTGCCATAATTTTCAAAAGTTCATTTTATGCAAAACATTTCCAGTCTTTTACTTTTAATAGACCATTTCACCAGCGGATCGGCAATATCCGGTATAATTCACTGTTTAAATTGACAAATCAGTGACTGGGAGAAAATATTTATTTCCAATTGAACAATGTGTGGAATTAGAAATCAGTATGTAGAAAAAAGTTGGTGTTCGGGAAGTGCTCGTTGATTTATGTTGGTTTACATCTCATTTCGGAGTGCACGCAGATAATGTTTTCTGTCTAAAATATAAAAACTGTACTTTTCTTTGTTAATCTCTCTCTCTCTCTCTCTCTCTCTCTCTCTCTCTCTCGTTTGAAGGAGGCGTATTTCACGCCGATGCATAACCATATTACCATCTTAGGAGTAAACTGTGGAAATTGTTTTCGGACCCATTGTCATTCAGCGGAATCTCAGTGGGGACTTTCATCGAACCAGACAAGCCGCTTATTAAGACCTAGATTAGAGATACTTCACAATCTTCCTCATCCGATACATTCGAAAGTAAATATATTAGATAGGGAGAGAAACGTCGTTTAGAACTCTATTGTCATTTTTACTGATAAAAGTTTTTTTTATTAAATTTTCACGTCTTGGGGAAAAATAACAAGACTCGTGAAAGAAGTACGCTCATCGCATTTGTTGCTATTCTTGCGTCTTTGAGAATTTTAACATCTTTATTATGAGTACATATAATCGAGAGATCAATATACAATTGAATAAAAGGCTCCTAACTGAACGACATACACACAAAACAAATTTTATCTTTCATGTCTGAGCAGTCTATAACTAACATTGCGTTGAACATTCTGAAATAATTCCGCATTTTGACGTCCGTTTATATTAATAAAAAAGTTACTGTAGTTCAAATGAAAAAAAAAGAAAAAAAGAAATGAAGTTATTTTTAAAAGTTGCCTTAGTTCTGTAAAACAATGAAGTTAAGAATCGGTTTTGTATAGTTACAAATGCTATTTGTATTCCAAATATATACCAACTAACAATACAACGTCTGAAATCGCAAAATAAGAACATTTAGAGAATAATTTCTAGTTGTATTATTTAATTTAAAATTCTTGAATTACTATTCCAGCACCCATCTCCCAGAAATGGAAATCTTAAAACAGACTCTGTCTTGAGCAAACGTCTGGCACCAGTGGAAAAGTTTTCTGATAATTATTGAGACTGACAACGGCTATTTCTTTGCGGTCCCTCGGGCCGAGTAGCCATTTGAATCGCTGGTCGGATGGATAAAATCTGTCTCGTTTGATGATCCTTATTAAAAGACCGACCCTGTATTCACTAAGTATATGTACCGGGCATATGTTTTACAGAATTTGGCGGTCAAAACGTTACATTATTTTCAACCTTTTTCGCCCGGATAAGAAAAGCTTGCGAGAATGAAATTAGGGTTATGTAATTTATTTCATGAGGTTTCTGGCTGGAAACTGTCGATATATATTTTCAATTTTATTTCCGTTCAGTTTGTTTGGTTTAACATCAAACCGACAATATTTTAGCCATTTGGAAACTTTGAGATATAGTGCTGCACCACTGCGATATCCGGCTCTGTAGACCAGTGGTTTTATACCACACCTAGTCACGCTCCGTACACAAGTTGTACAATACCACACCCAGTCACACACTAGACAAGTGGTATAAAACCCATACCCAGTCACACACTTTAGACAAGTGGTATAATACCATACCCAGTCACACATTTTAGACAAGTGGTATAATACCATACCCAGTCACACATTTTAGACAAGTGGTATAATACCATACACAGTCACACATTTTAGACAAGTGGTATAATACCATACCCAGTTACACACTTTAGACAAGTGGTATAATACCATACACAGTCACATATTTTAGACAAGTGGTACAATACCATACACAGTCACACATTTTAGACAAGTGGTATAATACCATACCCAGTCACACACTTTAGACAAGTAGTATGATATCACAGCCAGTCGCACACATTAGACAAGTGGTATAGTACCACACCCAGTCACACACTTTAGAAAGTGGTATAATACCATACACAGTCACACATTTTAGAAAGTGTTAATACAACACATTAGACAAGTGGTATAGTACCATACCCAGTCACACACTTTAGATAAGTGATATAATACCACACATAGTTACTTTAGAAAAGTGGTATTAACCACACATGGTCATGCTAAATAGATATTACGATTAATTATTATATAAATAAAAACCTTCAAAACTATTAAACCGCACCAAGTAACGCTCCGTAGACATGTGATATAATACCACCCTCAATCCAACCAAATCATAATCCAAAGAAAACGCCTATATATGCATCCTTCTCATATTCCATTTAGTGCTGAGATAGACTTAAATGCTTAGGGGTAATTTTTCCCAGTTTAGAAATTTAAGTATTACTTGGCGCTAAATATTCTTTGAGGATTCGAGCCATTACTATTTTACTACTTTGGTATGTCGCAGCAGGGAATCGAGCCCATAGCATAACAAACACTCTTATTGACCCAGGTGGCCGATTTTGTTGTTGTTGTTGTAGTCTTAAGCAGAACGTAAATTATACGACTCTGAGAGGGTGGAATAATAGAAAATGTTATGAAATTAATTTTCCAATGCAATTCTGGTGATAATATGCGATTAAGACGTAAACGGATTTGGTTCATGGTTAATTGATAGAAAAAAAACCCTTAATATTATTTAATTAGTGATTATTTCGACGGGTGATGATTTTTAATTATCGTGTGTCTAAGGTAATTGGACGCATTGCGTCATTTAAGAAATACGATTCAAATAATCAAATTGATAGCAAATTGATTTGAATCCGAATTCTAAAACTTAATTAGATTTTAGGTATCCCTTGAAATTACAGCTAAATTTTTAGTCGTGTCTAAATCAACATTTTCCCTTAAATACGTTTTATATAATATTGATAAGTTTCCTAGACTTGTCTTCTTTGGCTTTTTCCCCATTGTTTTCAATAGTGTTCAATATCCTGCTACCTTGCACGCTATTCACAATAAAGCGTGAATACCTTGCCAGGATTATGGTGGCATATTTCTGCCAGCCACTTATCCACATAGCTAAGTAGATAAGTGGCTGGCAGAAATATGCCACCATACAGGATCATTTTTTTTTTTTTTTTCATTTCTCAGAAAATTGATACTGATTCGATCATAATTATCACTCTAGACGATACTGACATTGCATACCTTATGATAGACACATATAAAGGAATTACAGCGGCACACTCGTTGATATAACCCATTGATCAGACGGATCACGTGGGTGGCTTACATGGGATTTTGCTGTTCTCACGTAGCATAAAGACTGTATTCGATTTTGTTTGTTACACGTACTTAGGCAACAAAGGGCCTTGCTGGATAAATCGAGTTAAAGAAAAGAAAGACGTCATTATATTAAGTTATAAATGAGCTAAAACTTGAAAAAAACTCATTGGTTGTTTCCCCTTTTAAACATTCTCTATTTAAAAAAAAAAAAAAAAAGAGAAGAAAAAAAAACGAAAGAAAGAAAGAAAAGAGAGAAAGAAAGAAAAAAAGATCGCACTAATTTCTAAGGCTTTGTTTGTTTGACAATTACAGTGGAAACAATTTCTTGGTCCGGATCTCACTGGTCTTCCCTAAAGCATCATAATTCTGTCATAGTGGGGACTATTTAGTGTCTAAGGCTCATTACTCCGAACCGTTAGTTATTCTTCCTTGAAATTTACATGACATCGTTATACTGGTTAGATTATGTAAAGCTGCCATAAACTTTGCCTCATTATCTCCGCTACATTCTCTCGCGATAACTACGGAAGACCAGTACTGCCATGCCTGCACTGAAGACGGTCACTGAATGAAGTCAGAGCTAACGTGCCCCATGAATAAAAATAATAATAATAATATCTTTATTTTTAGAGGATAACATATTTGGCAATGGTATTTTTCGATATGACCATCTTAACAATAATATAATACAATTTGAAGGTATTGTTTGTTTGTTTGCTTGCTTGCTTGGTTTAACGTCCTACCGACAGTATTTCAGTCATTTGGAGACGATATATAGTATTGTCTACTTGAGACAGATATAGTGCTGCCACACTGCAGTATCACGCTATAGACATGTGGCATGATACCACACCCAGTCAAATTATCATGACACATGGACAACCAGTCCTGGGACTACCCTTATATACTGAGCTCCAAGCAAGGTCCTATACCATTTTATACGACTTTGGTATGTCGCGGCCAGGGTTCGAACCAACGACCTTCCGCTCCCGAGGCGGACGCTCTAACCACTCGGCCAACGGGGACAGTTTGAAGGTATTAAAATTGAAAGAAGAAGTATATATGTATATCACATATGATGATGATGATGATGATATTTTTGTTTTGCAGAATTATTTTAAACAATTCATACAAAGAATCAATGATTTTGATGATAAAATCTGAATAAATGATTCAAATACAATATTTAATAGAACAGATGTTAGAATAGATAGAATGTAAATATCAGATGTCACTTTTGGTAATCTAATGCTGGTCTCTTAAAACAGGTTGACTACTTAGAACAGTGGGGGTGGGGTCGCTAATATAGTTTAATCTCTATATGTGATTTCGATTCCCACGAATGCCGTTGAATGACAGCTAAGTTAAATTGTTTATTATTTCCATTACGGATTGTGCATTCTATCGTGGCAATTATGTATAACCAAGTGAATTCAAATGTTTATTATTTCCATTACGGATTGTGCATTCTATCGTGGCAATTATGTATAACCAAGTGAATTCAAATGTTTATTATTTCCAATACGGATTGTGCATTCTATCGTTTCAATTAGTATAAAATGAAGCTTGAATATAATAACAAAAACAGTGTATATGTTTAAATATCATTCACATGAGGTTAGCAATTACTTGAAATGTCGTTAAAAGGGCGTGTGTGTATTTGTTCAATATTAAATGTATAGAAGTGTCAACACAAGTTAATGCTGACACACAATGAAACTAAATACGGACATACTATTAAAAACAAAAAATGAGGATTTGAATTGGTATATTGAAACACACTAAAAACTGAGTACATAGATTTGTTTTCAATGCAATAATGCTGATCACAGAGTTAAGATGTGTCACTTAGAAAGATCAAAGATTGTTATAGTCTGGCCACACATGGTGTATGGAATGCCATCTGCAGATGGATGGTGTACTGAGACCGAGAGTAACAATGCCAATGGACACCGACATTGTACTTAAATAATCAACAATTAACACTAAATTTTCGGCCCAAACTACACCACCACTAAGTACTAAGGAGAGGACCTCTACTTTAGGTAAAGTCCCTGTAATGGTTCCGCTCCGTCCTGGACCACTTCACCTCTACCAAGAAAACTAAGGTTTCCTTATGAAACATTAGGAAAACCTGGTTATCTCTGTGAAAGGCCATGAGGTCCGAAATGTAGCGGAACCATTACCAGAACTTTACCTTAATTCAACGTTGATCAAGGAGCAAGATAATCTTGCTACAGTAGATGTCAAGACACTATTATAAGCTCGCGGCCAATGTTCTCAAAATTACCCAAGTACAAAATCAGGCTTGTACTTAAACCCCTTTGAGATTGGAAATTATATTTATGTATGGAGTACATTGATATTTTGTAAGATGATTGCAGAGGTAAGATAAAGACAATTTCCGATACAGCTTGCTACCTCCCTCATGAAACATCCCTATGTGGAACACCCGGCATCAATCGCTGATACTCGATTTCTCCAGGAGCGACCAGTATCAAGTGATATGCCGAAGTTATGTTAACTGGGTTTCACACGCTTGTTTCGTCAATGAAGATGACTTGTCAAACTCTGTCAGTTTTTATATTTTTTTCCCCAAATCTGTCTCTCTTACATATATGTTTTCATTGATTGTTTCTACCTGTATTTCTCTTTTTCTTTTTCTATCAACTCACCGTCAAAATGCCGGGTTTAATGCCCCGATGATTGTTATAATATACCTAAATTTAAATATAATAAAAATTAACAACTGATAACATGTTAATATACAACTGACAGGAATGTGACAAATACAATTTATATATGTCAAATCATGCTTCATCAAATATCAGTAAACATTATCATATCAAGCGTGTTGATTTAAAAAAGTTCATATTCTGAATATTGATCCTATTCATAAATAGATTATCAGATATCGTGCCGTCGAACGTTCGTATAACCTGTAATCATGACCCATCCTCGACTTCGTACTTTCTGCAGACAATAGCGTACACGAATGCTTTAGAAAATCATACACTTGAGAGCTAGGTATAAAGTTTATAACATGTTACCAGTCTCATTTCGTTCAAAATTGGGCACTGTAAACCCCTCTTGAAAATAATTCGAACAAATTGCAGATAAAGGATGGTTACACACTGCGGAGAAGCACTGAAGAACCGTTGTCTTACACGCGACAAATAGAAATAAATGTTGATAAGTAAAACAATGGTGTGTTAAAATAACTGTATTACCCTAAGTAGATATTTTTCAAAAATAATACACATCATAGTCAATTGTTTGTTTGTTTGTTGGGTTTAACGCCCTACCGACAGTATTTCAGTCATTTGGAGACGATGTCTACTTGAGACAGATATAGTGCTGCCACACTGCAGTATCACGCCGTAGACATGTGGCATGATACCACCACCCAGTCACATTATCCTGACACCGATAAACTTTGGAATAAATCATTTAATCATGTAAATTTTAGCGATTTTTAATCAGGTATCCGAAGTAGAAAAATGGTAAAACCATGCAATCTTTAAATGGTTGGGGTAGGGTAACAACTTATCGCATATTTCACACCATGAAGTGTATTGTTTAATTGTTCATAGTACCCATTAGGGTATCTAAAGGTAATCCATCCATCATTATATTGTGATCATGGTCCATCAAGTGATCATTGGAATTTAACAGTAAATGCACGCCCTTTATAGACTTGGAGCAAAAGAGCCTATAATTTCCAAATCAGTGGATGCTTGCATCTACGCTAAAGTCTTTTTAAACACTTGAAGACTATGATTATAATTTAATGATGGATGGATCACCTTAATTTAGTACTCGTATGACACTTAGGCTTGGCTTGGGATATATCCTTCCTCAAACGGCTTTGATATTGTATGTGAGGCGTAAAATCCATATAAACAAATTTTCATACTTTATTTTTACTTTACAGGCCTATTGAGTTAGTGCAAAACATCGAATGAACCATTATTCGCGATCGTAAAATAACACACTTCCAGAACATGTACTAACTTTTATTAGCGCTCGTCGCTCTAACATCGTGAAAATTAAACCCGTTCACAATAAAATCCCATTCCGCAGTTAATGACACCTCTGATGACCACAGGACAGTTAAATATAGTAGCGTCCGTTGTCTGCAACGATATATTTGTGGAGCCGAGACTCTCATAGATTTTAAGGAATCATGATTTATGTAGGTGTCAGTGAAAACCATCCCATAGAAGTAAACATGTACATCAACCTGCCAGAACACCATTAGGAATCAAGAAAGGGTCTTGGTCTAATGTTTCATTGAAATTTCTTGGTTGTACTTTGGGCTGTATTACCACTTCTGTAAGATTAACACTTCTGTAAGATTAATAAGATTAATGAGGCCACATAAACTTTCGATAATGTAAATGTTATATTTAGAGACAGAACAAACATTTAGCATAAAAAAGGACAACTGAAATAAAATAATAGGACCACTTGAATAATGGCGCCTAATTTTCCCAAGTTCCGGTTTTATTTCTGTGATATTAATGGTATACATTAAAACTAAAATATCGCAACTAAACAAGTAGTTTATTCTTTTAGATGTAAAATCAGAACCTGCTCTTGAGGCTTTTTTTGAGAGCTCAGGTTCCGAGTTTCCTTTTAAGAGAGAAAGAAAATAGGTTAATTTCTGCTAAAATTATCGATATAATCCAGTGGCAGATTTTGAATAAATTCAAGACTTTTTGGATTTGTATTATTTGAAGAAAGGATCACAGTATGTTATTTTCAACACAAACAAATCCACATGACAATGTCTGTTGGTAAGATCTAGTGTAGTCTGATTATAATGTCACTTCTTAAATTTGTCCATATCAATGAGAAGTGAGTCAGAAGACACAGTGAATTTGTTTGTTTGGGTTTAACTTCTCCCAGAATGTATTTTATTCATTTGTGGTTTTATAGATATATATAGTGCTGCCTTGCTGCAAAATCACACCGTAGGTATATGGAATGATACCACACCCAATTACATTCTAACACTTGGCTTTACCCATATCTGCTAAGATGGATATACTAGGGCTATTTTCACGGTCGGGAATCGAACCCACGACCTTCTGGTAAAGGGGCTGGCGCTAATGAATATGATAATTAATTGAACTTTTTATGTTCGGAATGCTTCTGCTTCAGCCCTTGCAATTGACTGCTACGCATGCACGTCCCTGGACGGAGGGGTGAAAGAATGTGACGATACATTCCTAACGGACACAACCACGGAGCACTTCATTTCCAGAGAATGTTACACTAAGTACTGGCGGGCACAGTTCTGCATCAAATTGAAAGGAACACGAGGTAATTTAATTTGGCAAGACCATCTTGCTGATACTTTTGCACGTCAAATTCAAATTCCACGGAAAGTAAGAACACGGTATTGTCTTTACTTCATAACTGACTTAAATAAACAGCCTGTTGAGAGAATGCTAACTCATGCTTGAATTTTCGCCAATCGTAAATAGCTTTGTTAATATATGCACTTCTAAAAAACAAAACAAAAAACAACAAAAAAAAACGTTTGTTAGATGTTAATCTGAGTTTTACCGAAGTGTTAAACATTCTAACTGACAAACCAATTTCAAACAAAAGGTAGCAATCTCTTAACTGCTCAGAGTTGGCTGTATATAGTTTATTAAATAAGTGAAGTGTAAACATTGCCGTTAGTTTACAATTCGAGTTATTCAGATGTTGACACCTGACAGTGCTAATAGGCGGACCAGTCTGGTTTAACAGGTTTTAAAGTTTTAAGTGTATCCGACCTCGCAGCATTTTTGGCTTAACATATAGAGAAAGAAGGCACCAAGCATTTTTTTTATTATTCTTAACTCGAACCCTGTGAATGGAAAATAGACAAGCTACATTTCCTTTCGATTTCTCCCCGATCACTCATCCTAACTTGTGGTAAGAACAAAATGAGATATCCATTACTAAATTGGCTTCGACGGCTGAAGAAATTGCATCCAGGGAAAAAAGGTTATCACGATAAATTTACTTTATCTGTGTGTCTTTGTTTTCAGACTTTTCGACAGTTTGTATAAATTGAGAAACGTGCAATGACAAATATATCTTTCATACTAACAATTAAATACGTTTGTTTTTTGTTAAACATCAAACTGCGATATTTATTTATGCAAAATATTAAAAGTTATCTTGAGAGAATTTCTCAAAATGTCCAACAAAAACATCCAGCTACTCCTGAAGTTTACCATACCTTGTCAGATACGTGTCGTTCTAGACCTGTGACTACACGATTATGCAAAACATATCACATTCGGATCCCCAGAGATGTGCCAGTTTCCATTTTAAGACAACAATTAATCAATAAGACCATCCTACGTAATATATTTATGCAATGGGTATAGTCACTTACCGTAGTTCTTCTTTTTTTCACCTAGCTGATACGTTATTTATTTACGCTAGGGGTAAACCCACTAAGTTCTATTTTTGTCACCTAGCTGATGCATTAGTTTCGATATACACACTCTTTGACCAGTCACAGAAAAAATGGGAAACTTAAGGTCCAACCCTAATAGAGATCAATTCCATCAAAGCCATTCATATAATTTAACAATATTCATGTTTAAGCTTTTAAAATGTCAAATAATGGTAATCTTGAGGGCAAATTGACAAGTTATGACAAGTAACAAAAGTTCTTTTATTACCTCCCTTCGATAATTTTGTTGCCATGAGTTATCTCCCCTGAAAACTAAAATCAGTGATTGCCTCCATTTTCCTATGGTAAAGTTAAGATTTTTTTTTCACAAAAGTTTATACACAATCATAAAATGCATCTTTCTACCATGAGTTTTTCTCATAATCTAATTCAGTTTTTAATTTTCATAGATAATGTTTTCCGTATGCTTCCATATTAAATGATATGCATATTATCTCCCCCAAATTAGATAAAACTTGAAAAAACTTTTGGTGAAATATTTTTATTTTTGAATGTCTTCAAAGTGACAAAGTTTCATAGAAGTATAACCATCCAGTAGCAAGATATGGAATATGGCTATTAGGGTTGGAAGACCTTAACTCGATGTTGATGTACCGTCATGCGATGATCAAGCCTTTTACCTCGGGGGTGTGGGGGTCCAGCAGAGACCAGTAAAGAGGTTATATTCTTCTTTACTCTAAGTGTAATAGCCAAATCCAAGGGAGGGGGGTCATGACCCCCCTAACCCCCTTCTGGATCCGCGCATGATCGTATTGATTATCAAGAGTTCGATTATAACAACTTGAAAATAGCTTGTCCTCTTATTGACGTATTTGTTTAGCATTTGATGCAATGAACAAGGGTGCGTGCTTATGGCACGTCTTTCTTTGCAAGTCTGCAAATGTCTTCATCTGCAAAGGAACGATTATGCTGGCTGGAATTAAAATATGGTTATCATGTAAGATTTACTAAAAGTAAATAACACTTGCGAAAATGGACAACAATCGTTTTAAATTTACCCTCTATATTTCTCCCAGGCATTCAGTGCTTTCATTCAGTCGCTTCATAAAAGAATGTATAATTTCAACATTTCCAATCAATAAGGTTTGACACAGTAGGAGCCCGCCATGATGCTTTGCTAGTAAAGATTTGTGACATCGATGCATGCGAAGTTAGTTGATGTAAAACATGTGAATTATTGTGACTACGAGATGTTTAATTGAAATGTTTGGTTCTTGGTATAAAGGTTCATTTTGCTGTGAATGGAAGCAGTCAAGTGCAGTATTGCTTCAATATGCGGGTTGTGTTTAGACGATTTGAGCTACACTTGAAGTAGTGAAAGTATAGACCATTTCACCAGTGGATCGGCAATACCCATTATAATTCGCTGGTTTGGGTTGACCAATAAGCGACTGGGGAAAATCTCAAATGTATGTTTATTTCCCATTGAACAATGTATGGAATTATACATCAGCATGTAGATTCAGTGTTCGGGGAGTGCTCGTTGATTTACATAGGTTTACGTCTTATTTCAGAGTGAAATGGTCTATTGCCAAATGAATTAGATCTATGTTAAAGCAGTTTCCTATGTGGACTGCAGTATAAATACATCAAAGGCGTTTTTATCATATAAGCCCTAACATCGTTCATTAAAATGGCCGTTATTGTTGTCGTACATCATTTAAATGTATATTTCTTTCATTTGTTAGGTTTATTGGATTCATAACTCAAGCTCTGGTTTGTCTGAGATGAAAAAGATATTGTTCAATGTAGCAATAAAGCATTTTGATAAAGTGAAATATAAACAACAAATCATTTTGATCTACATTTTCTATGATATTTTTCTCTTATTTTTTATTAAGCTTATATACAATCGCATCAATATACAAGTATGTTTTATCAAGAACGCCAAACCGTGTTAAATTAAACGACAATAAAACGTAATATTCTGCTTTTGATCCGAATATTCGAATATTCGTTTGCAATGCCAGCAGAATATTCGAATATCATATACCAGAAACGTGCTAAATATTAAGTAAACGTAATATTCTCATAATGATCCGAATATCTGTTTGAAATGCCAATCGAATATTCGAATATCAACTATCAAAAACGTGTTAAACTAAATACGGATCTTGATCCGAATATTCGAATTTTCATTTGCAATGCCAACCGAATATTCGAATATCAAATATGGTGTCCTAGATAGAACTAATACTTAACAATAATCTTCCACTATGCACAACTAGAAGATGTTACATTTGAAAGATCAGATTAAATCTTCAGTACGGGGGTAAATTATTGTTCAACTTCAAGGTTTCAAGTTAACTAGAAAAAATAGATGACTGCTTTTATCGTCCATAAAGTACCAAAAAGAAGTGGATTTCATTACTTGTACCCATGAATGTTTACATGCCTGATAAAATAATGTAAGGTCCAAACTGTTAAAGATATCGGATGTTCCTGCTCTTGTAAGAACATACAGCTAAAACGTTTTAAAATAAATCTTATAAAAAAATGCCATGACCGAAGCCTGTTTAGACTTTGTAATATATTGGACCAAAAAGAAACGCTACCTCCTTTTTAATGTGTTTCTATGTGTCTCGATATTGAAGTGGTCATAACTTCTGTAATACTTGGCCACGTGGTAATTATGAAGAGGGACATTTCTTTGTTTCACCAATCTTAAAACTTGATAATATATATATATATATATATATATATATATATATATATATATATATGCAAACAGAGCAGGCCTTGATCAGGCAGCTCCTTCCGGTTAGGGTCTTTTCTGATGCTCATACAATATTGTAGCTACGGGTCTGCACAGTCCTCATGGCAAAGAAAAATCCGTTGTTACATAATTAAATTGTTTACGCTAAATAAATTAGTCGATCAATTGATCTATTCATCCAAATACTCATTTCGAAATTCAACAGGACAATATGTTAAGTCTAGACAGGAACTTCTTGCAATAACTTATATGAGATACTTAAGGTGGATTCATTGTATTATTATTACTATTGTTCTGCATATACATTGACCTAATTAAAACATCGAACTGTTATTTAAAATAATATCTCTGAATTGATCACTATACACATCCTGAATAAGATCTCTCCAGACGCATCACTCCGGGAACAATGGAATGTATTTGGTCTAATTTAATAATGTTGTGTCTTGTATATTGAAGCTGATGGCACAAGCATCGTCGTTCGGCAATGTGCAATGGATGACTGGGGCAGCATTTGTGGACTGATCCAACTTCAAGTGGGTAATAAGGTAGAAGACATCCAAGGATGCCTAGAAACGTGTAATTTTGATGGATGTAACCTAGCAACGACTAACACTTACAATATGATCGTTCTGTTGGTGACTTTAATCGTCACCGTGACTGGAAAATTAGTTCGGTGATACGGATGACGAAGAATTCGTCGGGAAACCAGTACGTGGGACGATACTGGATTTGACACTTGACTTTGGTTTTTGTCCAACTTTTTAAATAATCAAAACTTCAATTAAGGATATGCTAAATTTATTATATGCATACGTGATGATCCTGCCGAATTGTGGTACGTTAAAAAGCACAGCATTCATCCAAAACAGTTTCTTTTTGTACAGTATTTATTATTTAGTTTCTTCTATATACATTATTTTTACGCTGTTTCTTTCACTATTTTAGTAAAGTCAGAGAAAATTGTTTTCATATTTAAAATTGTGTAGACCTATGCAAATATTTGTATTTTCATTATTAGGACAGTTGTCTTTTAGTCAGAGAAAGATAGACGTGTATCATTTAAAATATTGAAGAAAACCCCTTTATAAAAAATAAGAAATGAGGCCCGTCCAAAAACAAACAAAAAATTCTTTTAAAAAAATGGTTCAGATCAATATGAATGTTCCATTGTAATGTGTGTATTCGAAATTGGCGCATGCGTCGAATGTCCGGAAATTCTCTCTATTTTTCTCATGTTATTATTTGCTAGATCTCTTATTGCCGTACTCTTGATATTGCTGTTATCCGACGTCACCAATACAATGATTTGAAGGAGGTATTTATATTTCAGCAATTCTGGAATCTGTTTACACTGACGTAGGAATATCCGATTATTCAGCCATGCGCAGACCGTAATTAGCACCTTTTTCGGAATCTGATGACTATCTCGTATCTAATTGATTGTTTTCTTCAATTCTGCCTAGATATCTCCTCCAGCCTTATTTGCTCATCTGCGCCTCAATGATTTTAAAAATCCATTAACAGAAAAAACATGCAATCAATCAGAGAGAAATACCAAATCGGTATCATTTGTTTTCCGTTACAGGAGGTTCGAATGCTAAGTGAAAAGAACTAATAATAGGAATGGACGAATGGACGGTTCTTGAAGGTTCGTGTAATGAACAAAATAGTCTTAAAAAAAAAAAAAAAAAAAAAAAAAAGCACACCGCTACCTTTGTGAATAATAATGATATAGTAGCATTAAACTATGAAAAATGATACACAAATATTTTTTTTACTCTGTCAATTTTCAATGGAAAATTATGTTCAAATTAATATCGTCTTTTATTTTATGCGAACAAAATCTCGTATTCTGGCATTTTAGCCAAAAGGATCAAAACATTACCCAAACTAATGTTTATTCTTTAGTTTCATTATGTGTATGTCATCCAGTGGTTTATGTCACAATGCGCGGTTAATGATGAAGGGCATACACTACTTTATTTTTGACGAATGATACACTGGAGATTTTATTTCGGGTCAATGTAACTTATTTTAACGAAAATGGATGAACACTTCCAAAATGCTTACTAATAAATGGAACTGATTAATTAACAATCAAATTGTATATGAACATAATTCCATTACCTCTTATACCATCTAATACATTGTCTTCCGAATTTTCTTTCCTCGTTTTTAAATGAGGGGAACTGCCATCTCGACAAAAACCAAAGGTCCGAAACGTTGCGGTTTCATTTCGTGATGTATGGGAAACAGTAGTTCGTACTGATATTATGTCAACATTGGTACGTTGCATTGCTCACTTTCTTTTTATTTCATTTTCAGCACATGTGTACAAAATTGACTGTGAAATCATAAATTTTCGTGGGAGACTAAATTTCGTCGATTTGATGAATGGTTGTATCCACGAAATCCACGAATTTAATTCCTCGAAAACTTGTTTTATTTATAGACCTTATGTTTTCGAGAAAATGAACCCACGAATAAAGGTAATTACGAAATTCCGGTAAGTACATAATCAACGAAATTTGATGTCAACGAAAATCAATGATTTCACAGTAGATGATTACCGTTGTATGAATTATTTATGATGTAAACTTGTAAATATGTATGTTGATAGATATATTATTCATCACACTGATTGTGTTACTATAAAATAGTGTTGATATCTGTTTCCGATTTTTAACTCAGTATATTTAATTAACAATCAGTCACCGACTTTATATACTTTTTTTTTATTGACAATAAAATGTGTTTTTGTTAAACAGATATAGGCAGTTTATGTCTACACTAAATGAATACTGAAATTTCTGAAATATTTGTGTAGTCATTCTTTGCGTTTCCTTTATCCAGTCAAATAAAATATGTGAATTAAAAAGTTTCCAAAATTGCTCCTTTACAATTTGAGTTCAGTTCCCGCAGGCTCTGTAACATTCAGTTGACACTTAATTTTTCCATTTTGTAATGAAATGGCATTTGTGCTGTTATTTTTGGCAGTACTAGTGCTTTTGATTTTTTGTCTGTGTCACCTTTTCGATTTCCTTGTTTATATTCAATTGTCTGTGTCGATTTCCTTGTTTATATTCAATTGTCTGTGTCACTTTCCTTGTTTATATTCAATTGTCTGTGTCGATTTCCTTGTTTATATTCAATTGTCTGTGTCACTTTCCTTGTTTATATTAATTGTCTGTGTCACTTTCCTTGTTTATATTCAATTGTCTGTGTCGATTTCCTTGTTTATATTCAATTGTCTGTGTCACTTTCCTTGTTTATATTCAATTGTCTGTGTCGATTTCCTTGTTTATATTCAATTTGTCATTCCTTTTTTTTAATTTCATGTCTTTCCCTTTTATTTATGTGTAGATTACCCTATTTGCTTACCCATGTCAGTTTCCTTGTCAATTTCCTTGCTATTTTATCTGTGTCAATTATTTATTTACTTTTATAAGCCTTGTTAACTATACAACGATCTTCGTCCATTGCTTTCCTAGCAAACTACTATTTTATCATTTCAGATGCTTAGATTGTTTTGAGAAGTGATGTGAATTGTGATTGACTACCAAGTTTGTTTAATCGTGTCTCTTGTGTTCATGTGTTTAGGAAAATTGTATATATTTTTTACATTTTTTTTCTATATCTGCAATTGTAGATCAGAGTGTTAATATGTGTATTATTGCCAAAGTTTCCGAAATTTGCATCGCGGGTGTAACATCTTGATAGATATATTGTCGCAATCTGTAAATTAAACAAATTACTTTCTTCAAAACATTTGATTTCATTTTACTATGGTTGGTAACGAAGGTATTTTCCTACTGTATATTCAAATTTTGTATGTACATATATGCGAACTTTATTTGCTTTCCGTATTTGACAGAACCTAATGTGTCAACAGCGATTCTATATAGTATTGATTCTCTGTACTAACCATTTTTAATTACACTGAATTCATACTCTCGTTTCTATATTTCTACTTATGCTTCAGCTTGTAGATCAACTAAAAATATGTTCTTCTCAAGCTTATTTTTTTACTCAACAAACGTAGTTAGATAAACAAATAAAAGAGGAAGTGAAAAATCACATGTAGTGAAGAGTCAAATTTAACTTCAAATCACAGTGAGGCAATGCCTGAAGAAATCTAATAATTTTTAAATATTAATATACTAGGATCATTTTTATATAAAAAAATAATAAAAACATTGTAAAATGAATGCAAATCTGTATACTAGACTACTGGTATATATATGAATGTGTTTCATATGTAAGAAAGATAAAGTATTATGCCGTCTGTTTTTGATGTACAAAGAGGCCAGTTTTTTTTTTATTTTCTACATGTTTGTATTTTTGTTAAATAGCAAAAAAGTCTACTACATTGTCGCATGTCTATAGATACCATCATTGATTAAGGTAATTCATCTACCATCAAATTATCATCAGTGTCCCTCAAGCGGCTTTATAATACTTCAGTGCAGGTGCAAGCATCCATTGACTTGAAATTATAGGCTCTTTTGCTCCAAGTCTATAAAGGCTTGCATTTACTATGGAATTTCAATGATCTCTTGATGGACCATGATCACAATTTAATGATGGATGGATTCCTTTAATGAATAGTAATATCATTTTTAAATTTTATTCTTAAATAGTAGTTTCTATCTATGTTTCTCAAGAATCAGCCTATGTATATACCCATTTGTTGACTCTAGTTAGATAAATTGACTTTGAAGACTCGATACTGTTATACGCAGGTGACACTACATTTGTTGTTTGTCATTAAGTCATCGATATAGATTATACAAAAGAAAGCAAGCATGTTTCAAAATCCACAAAGAAGAAATCCACACGTACGTCCAAAACTTCTAAGATTTTCTAAGATGAGAACAAACGTTTTACTATGGCGATTGTTAAGGTAGTACTGTACTGATTTTATTGATTGGTTGGTTTATGATGTTTCATACGTTTACTAATCATTTAAAAGATACGCTGAAAACCTGTCCACTTTCGAGGAGACGGTCCACGATGTCACGTGATTTCTATTTGTGGATTGTGATTTAAAAAAAAAAAAAAAAAAAAAAAAAAAAAACATGTCCAAACACCTTACGTTGTTTGTATCTCATGTGTTGTGGTGAGAGCATTTTTGTGAACTCTGACTGTTGAATAGTCTTGTAAAATATGCTTTTGCTTCATGGTTACAAGTACTACAGAATTGAGCCAAAATATATTGTATTATAACAATATTACAGATGATGACGTTTGGACAAGTCGCTTTTCAATGTTAAACAAAATATGTGAGAGGGTTTTTAGCGGCTAATCTATAATTAGGTTGTTCAATCGTATAAAAACTTAATGCACAACTTAAAACAGACGTGCATTCTAAATCTGTAAATTGAGTTGAATGAGTATCAGCACCAAAACAGATTTTATGACAGAAATCAGCCCCAATCGGAAGACTGTAAAACATAGCCCCGTTATTACCTTGTCAGATGACTTGTATTTCCACTGCTGATCTGTCAAATAAATATTATCAAGACAAATCTTTGGGATGGAAATTGGCATCGTGGGGGAAGAACGGGAAATCAAGGCTTTTTTGACAGACATATTTATACCTTACGACTGAAAGGAAATGTGCCAAGTCGTTGGATTTTGAACTTAAAGGTATCTAGTTACTTAAAGCACGTGTTATGTCACTTATTATTAAGTTTCTGAGGAATTGACAGGCTTTTTTGTATTGCAATTGTTTTGACATTTTTAGTTCGTGTGTTCCAAACATTTGATATAGTGACACTAATCACTCGTGTATTGTTTCATACGTGTACTTTCAACTCGCTTGTGATATATCTCTGTATAGTTCACAGTTTATTCTGTTCAAATGTTTATATTACATTCGTAATGGTTACAATCGACTTTTTCACTGAATAAAATTGAACACACCAAATTTGTGTTTGTGATTATGAACGTACCACTCAACAGGTTCTTATAATATATGACAGTATTACTGAGTTACTTCTGAAAAATATCCAATATCTGAACAACATCGTAACATTAACATGAAATTTTAAAAAAAAAAAAAAGATATTCGGCGTTGATGGGGATTAAAGTTATGGAGATTGTAGAACGATTACATAATGTTAATCGTGCCTCTATCGCAATCGACGGTGTAATCCGTTTATTTATTTATATTGTCTTATATTGCGTTATCATCCGTAAGTCATAAGTGAGGTTATCGCTGTGTGCTTTGCTTGTTTTGACTTAATAAAAAGCACGTGACATTAAAACGCGCTTTTTATGGCTCCGCCCACAGGAGTTTGTAGCTTTGGTAGTAATACGCAATACTATGTTAAAGTTGGTGTTTATTAAGAGAGAATTTAACAGTTAAGAAGCCAGAACGACTGTAGCGAGTGACGCCTTCTTAACTGTTATATTCTCTCTAAATAAACACTAAGAGTTTGCCCCGCACTATTACTGCACCGTCCCCGGTTTCCGAGTGGTTATAGCGTCCGCCTCGAGAGCGGGAGGTCGTGGGTTCGGCCCCCGACCGCGACATACCAAATGGTGCTATAATAGCTCCATGGCTTGGCGCTCAGCATATAAGGGTAGTTCCAGGACTGGTTGGCCCGATGCCAGGATAATGTGAATTGGTGTGGTATCCTGTCGTGATACTTCAGTGTTTCAGTACTATTTCTGCTCAAGTAGACATCATCTCCAAATGACTGAAATACTGTCGGTGGGACGATAAACCAAACAAAAAAAAATATATATATATATATATTATTGCAATACGATGCTATTTTTGGAGATGCGCTACAAATAAAACACAACTTTCGTGCGTTTTTCGTCCGTCGGCTCATTCCTCTTTTAGATTTCAGTTAAGGAGCACAGAAATTTAATCTGAGTGATGACTTTTTTTTTTTTTTTTTTGTTTTTAAAGGCTACTAAGCTTTTAGACATCAGTAATGCGTTAAGGACAAAAATAAACTACTAGTATGTGGATAATCGTTAAAAAAGCCGCTGTCAGCAAAAAATATCAAGGCTAGATATACCCTGGACATACCAAAGAAAGCAAGACAATCAAACGAGTTCTAAAACTTGTTACTTGATATATAAGTTGTTTATGAACGTTACATAATTTTCAATCCTTGTATCATGTTACCAAAGTCGTAAAAAATGGTGCTGGTATAGCTCACTTGCTAAGGGTAGTTCAAGGACTGGTTGGTCTGGTGTCAGTATGAAGTGACTTGGTGTGGTATTATGCCACATGTCTACGGCGTGATACTGCAGTGTGGTAGCACTATATCTGTCTCAAGTAGACAGTCTCCAAATGACTGAAATACTGTCGGTGGGACGTTAAAACCAATAAAAAAAAACAAACAAACGAACCTTGTATTTTAATATTTAGTCCAAGGAATCCGTTTGGATTGAGCTGGCAATCATCACAAAGTCTTTGCAAAAACATTTCCGAAGTTTTGTTATGTTAATTTGTATATAAAAATGTTTATTGAAACAACTTTGCTTAATGTTTATAAATGACGTCAACATGGGAAAGTGTGACAATAATGATAAACACAACTCGTAGGAACACTTCCATAAATGACAATTACGTGAATCGCGGAGAGCATGAGGCCTAATAAAAAAGTTACTTGTTTCCACTAACCCGACCGACCCCATTTTTTGTACCGACCCTAAACTTTTTTTCATAGCATTCGGGCTATAACGTTTTCAAAACACTGGTTTTTGTCACTTTCTCTAAAATATTAAGGTAAAAAAGTTAAAAATAAAAGAAAAGTTATGCCGACCTACCGACCCTATTATTTTCGGAGATGCTAGTGGAAACAAACAACTTTTTTTTTTTTTTCCTGATTTAAAATAATGACATGCGCTGTTTGCCGTAAACTCTTAACAGTTAAATCTCAATTAAGAAGACCTCGAACTCTTTAACCATTAAATCGATCAAGAATTTGAAATTTCGGACACACTGATTGGATGGAAATGGCGGGCAAACTATAAATTTGGAAACGTATTCCCTGTGTGGGAAAATGGGGGGGGGGGGGGGATAAACAGCAAAACCAAGACAGATTTTAACTACAGTTTCCATGGCAAATTTTTAATACATCGTCGATTAAAACTATCTCAGTAAGATTTTGACACCTTTTAATAGAAATTCTCAAATACGCAAACGAATATACACTTTTTCTCTCTCTGTTCTCGCAAACAAACATACACATTCACTCTCTCTGTCTCTCGCAAACAGACATACACATTCCAGACGCGTAGTAATTTGTTTATCGCTAAAGCTTTTCAAAACAGGCAAGTGACTTCCACAGGTGTTTCAGTTTCTTTCAAGTAAGTTGTAAAGAAGCTTTACAACATATTTAAAAAAAAAAAAAGACCTCGGGGCACATAAGCTGTCCAATTTCCATGCGTCTAACTCATCAGGAGCCTTTGTAACATTATGTGAGTCAAATAACATACAAAGAGAAGTTTCTAGAATTCGTAGAGAGTGTTACTAAGTAGTGCTAGTGTTTTATTCTGCATCTTTCAGTGTTGCTTAATGAATCATTTTTATGTCAAATGTTTTAGTTACTGTCTTACTCCGGTCATTACCAAACAAATAACCTAAAAATGTTCCAAATTTGGTCAGAAGTCCGTCCGGAAATCAACAGAAGCAACAAAATCACACGAATTTTTCAAAATGTTCTAGGGGGAACCCCCTTTAGAAGGAAACGCGCATATCGTCCAATCAAAATGTAAGTTATATCCTAAGTAAGTTAGAACATAAAATGAAATCTTAATTGTTTTAAGAAGAAGCTCGCTCACTTCGATCGCTCCTCCCCTATTTTACATAATATGTTCTCAATACAATAGACCATTTTCACCAGAGGATCGGCAATATCTGATATAATTTGCTGATTTAAATTGACCAATCAGGGACTGGTTGTATATTTATTTCTCATTGAACACACTGTGTGAAATTGTACACCAGCAGAAAGATTAGGTGTTCGGGAAGTGCTCGTTGATTTACGTAAGTTTACGTCGCATTTCAGAGTGAAATGGTCTATTTCGTGGAGGGCATGAGGTTAATGGTCCCATAAACCGTACAAGTTTTATTTACTTGCCTGAAATAAAGTTGACCTATGTGAAACTCTAAAATATATTCCCATCAAGTCACCCACGCGGATTTTTATAAAATTATTTCCGGTAAAGTTTTCTATATCTTTTTAATATTAACTGTCCTTTGAAATGTAACATATGATGATTATTTGCGATTCGGATCAGTAAAATATATATTACGCCAAGTTTGTCAACCATATATAGCGTCTGGCCAAAGCATTTTAACCCTTTCCCTCATATAGACTCATTTTAACCCTTTCCCTCATATAGACTCATTTTAACCCTTTCCCTCATATAGACTCATTTTGACGCACTCAGTAGGTACCACATAAAGTCTGATCTTCAGAAAACCACAGTTAAACCTTACCAAATTTAATTATAAAATCCTCATTTCCAGATCACTGAGGAGCAGCGAATAGCATAAAACCTGATCAGCCTGGGAGTAACTGTTCGCATAGGTCTTTTCATGGTGTCCTCTATGAGGGAAAGGGTTAATATATACTCAAGGCACCACCTTGGAAAAATGTCAACTATTTTATTAACCTGTTTTCAAACCATTTTAGATTATTTAAATTTATTACGAGGCATATTCAGCAATAAATTGGTGCATGTTTTATGTTTCACTTCAGTATTTTATTTACATTCAGTTTTAGGATAGTATTATGAAAACAATACTTTACCGATGAAAACACTATTAGAAAAAAAAACGCCTTTTAGTGAATAAAACACTGCTTTTTAGTTAATGCTCAAAATTAAATATAGATAAACATAAATAAAAAAAAAATATAAATTTAAAAATTCCCATAGAACTATCATATATAAATTTAGATTGTCCGAAGAACAATTAAAGTAAATATAACTCTTTATAAATTTATATAAATTAATCATTATTACTAATTGCGAATCACCGACACCAAACCCTAGTGAGCTCAAGAAACATGCAGTTGATCTAATTGACTAGACATAGAAGTGAAGGTAATCCATCCGTCATTAAACTGTGATAGTGGAAATTTTATAATAAATACAAGCCTTTACAGACTTTGAGCAAAAGAACCTTCCACTCCAAGTCAATAGATACTTACATCTGCACTGAATTCTTTTTAAGCATTTGAAAGGCCGTGATTGTAGTTAAATGATGGATGAGTTACCTTAAGTCGAATAATATGAATAGCCATTGTGATGTAAACCAAAACTGACCACCTTTTATATGCTTGTAGATATCCCAATACTACATACATTTGAACATTTTTCAGCCTATCTGTATAAAGTACGTAAAATAAAGTACGTTCTTTTATGGGTGCAAGGGAAATCACTCCGGAATCATATGATGGAAACAATTGGGATATTAAGTCTCCTTGCTGCGAATTCGTTTACAGCTACACAATCCTACAAAAATACATGATCATTAAAATAACACACTGCAATCAATAAATGAAACTGTCATACGACACTTAAACAGAATCAAATAATTATGGTTTATAACATGAAATCATTTGAACACAAATCTGTTATAAGACGTTTAACAGGGACACAATAGCGACGGATATCCTAGGGTGATTACGTGTGTCTTTTCTGTGAGTTCTTGTACAAATACTTAACAGTCATGCAAATACAATCCAATTGAGACATATCAAATATGTATCACGTATTACTCATTTTCATTAATTTCTTCCGGAATCTTATCTTGTACTGGTTTCCTGTGCTTGCTTAAATTTATGACGTCATCACTTTTGTATGTTTCTAAAATATACTCGCCCCTATTTTGATACCTTCCCGCAATCTGCTTCATTTTGTTCCCTAACCTTTGTGACCGGGCATCCATTGCCGGTGACTGGGGATCGTCCATATCAATAAAGGTGTTATCACGCGATTTAATTGCATCAAATCGTCTTGCTACCTCGTCCTTAAGGTTTTGCTGCTGTGATTTTGGTACAATTCTTGCAGATCTTGGAGTTTTCCTCCCGTCCTTTGTCGAATATTTGTGCAATCGACTCCACGATTTCAGGTTCTCAATCGGGTAGTCAGCCGCGTCAACAAAGGCTGGCGAAAGAGAATCGATAAACCTGCCGAATCTCGCATCTCTGCCTGAGCCCCCATCTTCCAGAAGACGTTTACCGCAATAATTATTATGCCTTTCTAATAGTTTAGGATCTATTTCGATGACCTCTGGAAACCTTGTCATAAAAGTCTTTTCGCGGTGGGTTATTATTTCTGTTTGCTCCCGTTTCACTGTTAAGTTCATCTTCGGCAGAACGGGCATCAGCGGTTCCGGTTTTTCTCCTTCCGGTTTGAACTCGGTCATCCTGTACATGATTCTGCAGCTTTTCGGCCTCTCATTTTCACTGCTGAGGTTCACGCATGGAAGGTTCATGTTCGAGAGTCGAACCTCGTCCAGTCGTTTCCATTTTTGCTGCTTGCGTTTCTGAGTTTGCTGGAAAGCCCTAAGATTGGAATCCAACACTTGTGCATTTCGCAGTCGGTCTTTTTGCATAGATTCCATTTTCATAGATAGTTGTCTTTTGTAACTTACATTTTCATAGAGGATTGCCTGCGAAAGCCTGGTTTTTGGTAGAGTCCTGCGAAGACACAGGAAGTGCTTGATTCCAATATTCCTCGTATCGGCACCAGTTGTGAACTCGAGAGTCTCAGGCGTCACTTCAAAGTTCTGTATTGGCTGAATATCAGTGTCTGTTGCCATATTGTTAAATATGTCTGCAATACTTTTCATGAAATTTCCTTCTTATTACAACTACACGAACACCTTTTTTTAAATCTAAAAATCTATTTCCTGCTGGGTGTACTACGTATCTCCATGACTGAAGAGTTTTCCAAACATACACCTCACTTGTAACATATATTTAAAGTGTCTGAATGACTTTAATATAACACCACATTTAAATAAATCAGTGTAGCTGCTTGCCAAATTAAATGTACGCTTGTCTTAGTGGTCTTTTGAAAGAAACGTATAGGCGCCTGAGAAGATTTCAAAGTTAACATTCATTAGCATGAATTGTGGGTAAACCTAGCGTGACGCTGGGGGTTATACGCGATTCTCATCGGTGATTGTGCAATGGTTTAAGTCCTAAACAATACAACAGTGACAATTGCGAACATCGATGTGTTGTATTGTATCGAGATATCCAGCAGAATGTGCCAAGTACTTATCAGTTGTAAAACACCCAGTCAGTTAAGGCATGATTTTATACTGGGGACACTGTTAAATGACCTATTTTTCGCGGTCATAGATTAAAATTGTTAACTATCTTGGTGTAAATATCATTTTTGTAAGGTATAATAAATAAGATTAAAAAGTTGATAAAACTAATCCTTTTAAGTATACGTATACATGATACATATGTATAACATCATTTAGGTAAATAGACTTGTATATGAACCTGTGTACATGTATATAGTCCTCGACAGATAACATATCTCACTATGTTAAGCAGTCACCTTTCTTTATAGTCCGCTTATTGATTTCCCCATGTAAGGTTGTACATAGTTGGCCCCTATTGTATAGTTTTTGTCTTGTTTTATTTAGTCCATGCACCGATTTTTTTTTTGCAGTGTGTTGTGAAGAATGAATTAAATAAACAAACAAATTGAATTTTGGAACTTAAACGTGCAAAGTCAACTTCTATTTTTAGTACTGGGGATAAACAGTTATTGTCACATGAACGTTTATTTAAAAACATAGTCACGAAAGCTGCAAATTTTATCGATGAAAAATATATTTCAGGTATTTAAGTATAGTCATATTTGTTGTTACTTGGGTAAATATACACCCTAACAAATTGTATAACATATCTGTTCTAATCAATGCAATGACACTCAAAACGCCATTCTCTACGTTTTCCTACAAAATTGCGGTACCGATATCTGACAATGATGTAGGTCCTAAAATTTAATGCATAAGCAATTATTCGTTAAATGTAACATAATTATGTGAATTTCAAAAATCAGTTTTGTTATAAGCGGCTTCTGACTGTACTTTTAATATATACAAAATGTTTTGACTGACTTTGGTAGCACCTCTTCCATGAAGGAATGTTTGTATATCTGAACTCATTCATGGACATATCTAAAGCTGAACTGGTGTTCTATCACAAGTGCCATGGACCTTGTATCGTGATACTTTTGTTGCCAGGTTACACACATATTATATGCTTCTGTTCCCACAATTATGAATATCACCAGAAATACACGTGAGACGAAACCTGACCGACATGCAGGTGACACAAACTAACGCTTTCCAACTCAGATTTTACGTACGAGTTTAAAACTGCTTTAATTCAGACTCATTTTATTTAAGATATATTTTGCATTTTACAGATCTACAGACACAGAAACATTACTAGTATACAGTATATTGGTACTGTTCTCAAGCATTTTGATATGCTTGACATTGTTAAATATGGTACTATGATAAACACAATAAGATCGCTTAACTGGACAGTATGGTTTCTCCATACCCCACTAATGCCGACGCCATGATTTCAATTATTTTGGAATTATTTGTCTACTTATGGGGGTGCCAGATAACAGTATAACGTTACTGACATGTCTAGCAAATCGCCTTGATACTGAGCCAGTCTGTCTGTCTGTCAATAGATTTATGCTTAACGCCAAACAGAGACTTTTTACGGCTTTAGTATGACGCAGCTGTGGATCGAACATCTCGAGCTCTAACGTCTTTGTTACGTGGGAACGTCACTAGTCCGACTTTATATAAGACTACAATGCGATCAAACCATTGGTATTGTCTCATAAAGTCATTTTATCTTTCCTATTGTATACGTTAAGAAAATAAAACCAAACCAGTGGCAAATTGATAAATATCTAAATCTATTTTCTTTTGAATCCAAGAAAAACAATTTGCAGTTTTGAATAATCTTTCTGTTAGAGTTATTTCCCTTATGTCACTTTAACCTTATTTTTAAAATAATTTGTTAGATTTGTTAGAAGCAATTAAAATTGGTATAATGGACACAGATAATTTAACTTCAATTAAGTGTTAATTGATAATTGTTTGGTGTTGTTATTATTATTATTGTTATTTGTATGCTTACTCTTATTGTAAGAACCATATAACTGAAAAATATACTGGGTGTAATACATGCATACATCATTTAGAAATATTTTTTGCGATGGAGGAGCTAAAATGTTCACGGATAAATTATGAAAAAAAAATGGCATGCCATTTGGAAGCTGTGGCCTAGTGATAGACCATATTTTCTCTGCTTTGGAGGAAGTTAGTTCAAACCATGACTTCTCAGGCGTAAAGTTCTAGTCCAGTCCATAAACCGTTGAAAAGAAATGTTATAATAAGAGATGGTTTCCCTTTCATCTCAAAATAAGAAGTTAAAACAATATTATTTTATGCTAACTGATGAAATACTGTGTTCTATCAGTGACATAAAATCCATATCCCATAGTGTGATGATATAGATCTGCCAGGACTGCTTTTTTTTCTGTAAGGAAATGTAGCAGCAGTTAGCATAAAAAAGAAAATTTGTTTGTTTTGAGTGAATATGGGTCATCTCGAAGTGATACAATTTTTACAAGTGCGTAACAAATATCCTCTATGTATGGTAAGCGGCTGATTACAACTAAACTGGATCGCCCCCGGTAGCCGAGGGGACAAACATTCCAAAGTTTCTAAGATGACAATGGTGTCGCTTGTAGTTTCAGGACTAGCAAGGCGTTACCAGGATACTTGACTTGCGTGGTGGCAGCAATATACATTAATACATCTGTAAATATGGCGAATATGATTTTTTTCTCTTCTTTATTTTATCTTTTTTTTTTTTGGTGGGGGTGTGACGAATTCAAGATTTTATCAAATTTTATCCCTGACTCCTAACCAATATATATTTGTTTTGTGTACAACATTCAGTTATATAACATGTATAGTCTTTTCAGAGAAAATGACCTTTTGAACAGAACAGAACATATCTTTATTTTCGTCCCAAGTATGATACATAAAGCATGGGGAAGTGGATAAACATATTGAAAAAAATACACCGTTCTGGTCAATGTTCTGACAGTGAGAATTGCTCCAACCGTCAAGTCAAGGTCAGTCACGGCGACACGAGATTCCATCAACCGAAACTGAAGGTGAGTTACAGCGAATAGATTCCATCAACCGAAAATGAAGGTGAGTTACGGCGAAAAGATTCAAACTGAAGGTGAGTTACGGCGAAGAGATTCAAACTGAGGTGAGTTACGGCGAAGAGATTCAAACTGAGGTGAGTTACGGCGAAGAGATTCAAACTGAAGGTGAATTACGGCGAAGAGATTCAAATTGAGGTGAGGTACGGCGAAGAGATTCAAACTGAAATTGAGTTACGGCGAAGAGATTCAAACTGAAGGTGAGTTACGGAAAAGGATATTCAAACTGAGGTGAGTTACGGCGAATAGATTCAAACTGAAGGTGAGTTACAGCGAAGAGATTCAAACTGAATGTGAATTACGGTGAATAGATTTCAAACTGAAGGTAAGTAACGACGAAGAGATTCAAACTGAGGTGAGTTACGGCGAAGAGATTCAAATTGAGGTGAGTTACGGCGAAGAGATTCAACTGAAGGTGAGTTACGGCGAAAAGATTCAAACTGAAAAGATTCAACTAAAGGTGAGTTACAGCGAAGAAATTCAACTGAAGGTGAGTTACGGCGAAAAGATTCAAACTGAAGGTAAGTAACGACGAAGAGATTCAAACTGAGGTGAGTTACGGCGAAGAGATTCAACTGAAGGTGAGTTACGGCGAAGAGATTCAACTAAAGGTGAGTTACAGCGAAGAAATTCAACTGAAGGTGAGTTACGGCGAAAAGATTCAAACTGAGGTGAATTACGGCGAAAAGATTCAAACTGAAGGTGAGTTACGGCGAAGAGATTCCAACTGAGGTGAGTTACGGCGAAGAGATTCAAACGGCGAAGAGATTCAAACTGAAGGTGAGTTACGGCGAAGAGATTCAACTGAAGGTGAGTTACGGCGAAGAGATTCAAACTGAGGTGAGTTACGGCGAAGAGATTCAAATCGAAAGGTGATTACGGCGAAAGATTCAAACTAAATGAATTACGGCGAAGAGATTCAAACTGAGGTGGAATTACGGCGAAGAGATTCAAATGAAGGTGAATTACGGCGAAGAGATTCAAACTGAGGTGAGTTACGGCGAAGAGATTCAAACGGCGAAGAGATTCAACTGAAGGTGAATTACGGCGAAAAGATTCAAACTGAAGGTGAGTTACGGCAAAGAGATTCAAACTGAAGGTGAGTTACGGCGAAGAGATTCAAACTGAAGGTGAATTACGGCGAAGAGATTCAAACTGAGGTGAGTTACGGCGAAGAGATTCAAACGGCGAAGAGATTCAACTGAAGGTGAGTTACGGCGAAAGGATTCAAACTGAGGTGAGTTACGGAAAGAGATTCAAACTGAAGGTGATTACGGCGAAGAGATTCAAATGACGGAAGAGATAATGTGATTACGGCGAGAAGAGGATTCCAAACTGAAGGTGATTACGGCGAAGAGATTCAAATGAGGTGAGTTACGGTGAAGAGATTCAAATAAGGTGATTAGGAGAATTCAAACTGAAGGTGAGTTACGGCGAAGAGAATTCAAACTGAAGGTGGTTACGGCGAAGAGATTCAAACTGAAGGTGATTGGGAAAAGTGGTTACGGCGAAGACATTCAAACTGAAGGTGAATTACGGCGAAGAGATTCAAACTGAAGGTGAATTACGGCGAAGAGATTCAAACTGAAGGTGAGTTACGGCGAAGAGATTCAAATTAAGGTGGGTTACGGTGAAGAGAATCAAACTGAAGGTGAGTTACGGCGAAGAGATTCAAACTGAAGGTGAATTACGGCGAAGAGATTCAAACTGAAGGTGAATTACGGCGAAGAGATTCAAATAAGTGTTACGAAGAGATAAATGAGGTGATTAGGGAAGGATTCAAAATGAAGGTGAATTACGGCGAAGAGATTCAAACTGAAGTTGAATTACGGCGAAGAGATTCAAACTGAATGTAAGCGACGAGTACAGTGAAGGTGGAATTACATCTATCAACATTGATTTATCTGTTATTTCAGAAATAGATATCGGTTAATTTTTTGCTTTTACCAACTACTTTTCGATACCCTCATATCCAATTTCGGAAATAGACGTATTAATTATATGGGTTTTCTTTCTTATGAAACTTGATAATATCGTCATAATCATGAAATAAAAGTAGGGACAGAGTGTCTATGCAAAATCAATACTTCACACATTTTTATTGTTATGAATTTTATTTCAAAACATGAACATTCATTTGTCTATATCAATAACACAGAGGTAACTTTGCAATTTTAACAACATACACACATATATATGTATACATGGATACCAGTATATGATCTGTCATCATGGCATGTACTCTACATTCCTTCGCTTTTATACGTCGATATATTTTCTATTTCTTAACCTAGATAATGTGATATTTAGAATAAATACCATGCCAAGTTTTGATTTGAAATTATACAGAAATCAGGGACCCGTTTTATTCATACAAACAAATTATATGATATGAACTGTAAGTATGTTGTCCCTCATTATATCTATTAATTCCGTATGTGCTTAATATAACAAAAACAGTTTTCCAATTAATTGCATACTATAAACGCATCTTTAAACCTTTTTTTTCTTTCTTTTTTTTGAAGGAAAATATCATACAAAATATATTTTACATCTCTGAATTTACATTAACGAGGATTTGGTTTTTTTTGTTCGAAGTTTGGTGAAACGGGTCTCAGTTACTTAATTATATCATAGAGCTTAGTTGTTTTTTCTTTAATCAAAGGGCCAATTATTTTTTTTTAGCAAAATAAGAATAACAGAAGAAAAAATAAATAAACGATACTCGATACTCTCTCTGTTGCGTGCGCACAACTGTAGCAATAGTTACGACTGATTTACAATGATGCCCAGATATGCAGGCAGCAAAAAATTAATGGGTATGGTAAAATGGCACTTTGAAACTATGAACAACACATGAAAAGGTAGTCTTGTTAAAAACAAAATACAAAACATTGGATATTTAGTCCGTGACGCAACATTTAATGAAAATACAGCAAGAAGAGCGCCGTATCCCGATGGTACCGTGTATTGATTGCAGATATAACGTTTGTGAGTTCGAACCAAGAGGCTGAAAAGAATCTTTAATGACCTTTCCAGCTTCAAAGTACTGCACCAACAAAAAAACAGCATCATCATTATCATCATCATCATTTAGTATGTGATCTTCATTGAGCCATACATATTGCCGGTTCAACGTACGAACATTTTTTCTATTACAAAGTCATTTCAGACACAAATTTATCCTTACGTTTAATATCCATTAAACGTGAAAGCCAACAGTAATTTCCATGTAAAACGCTCTGCATAGAAATTGCTATTTTTGATACGTTCAAAAGCTCAACAGTGAGGGTATACGCCACACTTTAATGTGTAACAAAAGGCACGCACGATACCTTTGTTCCTTACATACAAAGATGGAAACACACGTAAACCTTTCACCTTTCATAAATCCAACATTAATAAACCTCCATTCATCGGCCTTTTTACTATTCAGAATAGGTAAATACAAAGAATCAATAAAGTTTCAATGGTAATTATTTACCCCCAAAAGAATTTACCATGAGCGTTTCAGTGTATATTAATAATTGTGTAGTTTTGAAGTCAATTAAGCGACTTAAACTTACCGTGTCAGTATAACAAATGTTCGCGTTAGTCTTGAAATATGGAAACTGAGATACCGATTAAATAAAGGTCACAGCAACACATAAATGCAATGGTAAATCAAAATATATAGGTACGAAATGTTACCGAATTATGAATATATTTGTAATTCCAAAACTTAATTGCTCAATTTTTCCCCAAAATATTCAATTTCTAAAAAAATTAAAAAGCCAAATTAAAAAAAACTTGAATTTCAGTAGGACCTACTTCAATTTCAAAATGAATGTAGACCTCGCTGACATTTTTAAGAAAATTATGAAATATTATAATGAAAGGTTCAATAACAATGTCATATGGAAAATATAATTAGTTAAAAAAGTACTAATGTCTGAAACGGCAACAACATTTACATTTACATATTAAAGACGCTGTTAAATAAATTAAAATAAAAGTCTAGTACACTCAAGAATGCGGTAGTCTGTTTCCAACGTGCAGTTTATTTGAATGCGCAAGTGTAGGGCGCACTCTTGTGATAAGTTTTGGCGTAAATTTCTCCATCACCATATTGTTCGTCTGTCGCCATATTTTGTTATGTTTAGAATCCGGCCGCGCCGGAAGGCTTCTGGTTGTCTGGCGTGTGGACGCTGGCGTCACTTTCAAAAGTGTCGTCTGAGGACGACTCTTGCTGACGTAGATTGGCGGGAGTCCAAGATTTCGAATATGGCGTGATTCAACGGGGGCAGACTGAGTCTTCTTCAAGAAACGATGCATCGTAACACTGCGTGTAAGACTGTCTAATAATGCACTGTCTTTCTTTGGCAGGGGTGCATTCAGAAAATCAACGGTCGTTGTTTGTCTTTCCAAAGTCTCACCAGGTTCATAACGGTTTAAAGATTGTGCTTTTTTCTTATTAGAAACGTATGTGTTCAGAGGTTCGTTAAAACGATGCATGTTAGGTCTCTTTACACGTTTTACTATCTTCGATTCTAGGTCTAAACTCACTTTGTTTATACTGGGTAGTTCTATCAGTCGTTTCCGTAAGTTTTCAATGTCATCTTCATCCTTATTATCATTTTCATTGTCACTGTGATTTCTCTTTGATCCCTCGTTATGATTTACGAGTTCAGGACTGTCTTTGTAGTAGATCTCGTACAACGATAGCTGCTTCCGACCAAGAAATAATTTCCTATCTTTCACTATTTCATCACTGAACTTATATATGGTGTCCTCCTCAAATACGGGCGAGTCCGGCTGAACATATTTCCTCGGGTCTTCACCGTCCTCTCGAGGGAGATAGACATTTATGTAGGTATCCGCACGTGCAAGGTTCATGTTTACGTGCTCATTCTTCCTGCAGGAAGTAGTTATGCACTATTTATTTGCGACAAACACAGACACGATTTAGCGAAACACGACGCCGTCGTTAGTGTTATGCAGGAAATCGCATTGATTGTATTTGCCAGACACCTGGAACAATAGGTATTCCGAGACAAAATCAATCAGCAAGTAAACAAATCATCCATTATAATCGAATATTCCGTTTCAGCTTTATCACAAACACGTTTACTGAAACCGCTTCACTTTTCATTGCAAGATTTAGTGAAATTCGTGTTTATTTCATCTACCATGTTTATTTCATCTCCCACATGTGAAATAAACATATACCTCATAATTGTGTTTATTTCCGTTTGGAACTGACAACACCGGCCTGCCTTAACAAAAGCAGTGGCTATTTTATGGCTACATGTAGAATTAATAAATATTTCAATTAAAAATCTTACACAAACAGAGGATGAAAGATATGTATCTACCGTCCTACTAACTATTCCAGTACCGTGTACACGCTAGCGATGAAATCCATAATCTGATGAACACACATAGATCCCACTGATATATTTGACAAAGCGATTTGTCAGGGGCAAATTGATACGAAAATATCGTACAGTATATGTAATTGATAATCTTTGAATATTTATACTCCAATAACAGGCGAGCCACATTCTATTCTACTTTAAAAAAGATAATGGGAATTGACTTGGCGGCGGGTTCGTTTCATATCAGAGTTACTTAAGTAACATTGTTCTGTGCAAAATGGATATATATTTGGACGAGTATACATGGGACATGTGAATCGTACAATTAGGGGAAGGACTGTAATTAAGTTGTTAGAACTTGTGGTCCAACCCGGGACTATTTCATAATACTGAAATTACTTCAAACATAAAAACTCAATATTTCTGTTCGCGCATGCGTCCAAATACAGAAATGTATTCGTACGGTCACGTGATTAAAAACGACTCTGATTGGACTTAAGAAATTAGGTATAGAGTAATTAACATTATTTCATATACGTGTATCCTTTTTAAATCAAAATCGTCGGACAGAGGCGAGCATATACGACAACGAACACTGGTTATTGATTGGGTGAGAAATTCTGATTTACAGATAAATTTATGCATATAAGTATATGTATGTTTATTTATAAATGACCTGTCTTTTATACCTTGGACTATTTCAATAGATATACAAACAATAAAATGTATCAATATTTTAAATAACTTATGTACACACGCACACGGTATTGTATAAATATTGTTATATTAAATATAAAAGGCTGTGTACCTGTAGATTCGACAAGGTAATTATATTTGGTTAACATTTGTCATGTTTCACTTAACATATAGGTTTATTTAATTAACATTTTGCCAGAACCAATTTCGATTTATTCACATTAGATCTTTGTTTTTAAGTGTGTTGCATAATTTATCAGCAGCCCCTCACCGTTGCGAATTCGGTTCCTGATCTGATCATCTGGTGAATAGTGTCAGGGGCAGGTAATTCAGAATAGAAACTTTCCAGTTTGCTTCTGGAGTGTTATCCGAGTGCCTCATTGCAACCGTGGTTATTATCTTACTTTTCTTTAAGAACTGCATATATACAGTTAAACCTGTGTTAGAGGCAATCTCTATTAAGCGGCAAACTTGCATTTAGCGACCAGTTTTAGTATCACCAAACTATCATGTATTTTGTGTTAAACTTTTATTTAGCGACCATCTCTGTAAAGCGGTCACTTTCTCATGTTCCCTTGACTGACCGCTTAAAACAAGTTTGACTGCATTTCAAAATATTACTATGTTAGACAAATTTAAGTTTGTACCAATTCATCAAACTGTTAGAACTTAGAATCACATAATAGAAACACTCTAGTAAAGTTAGGACTGAATTATGAAAAGGCGATTAAGACTAGACATGAGACACTGAATCACGTGGTTAAAAATTCACTTTACGCCTTGTTTTACCAAAATTACTTGTTCATCCTCATTTCCGTGACAACTTCTATAGGATAATCTGTATTTTAACAGTTTCAATTTACTTAAATAGTACTCTTATCTGATCACATAACCTAAGACATGTATGTATGTATGTATTATTTGTTCCTATAAATTAACATTTCATTATGTCCAATAGGACCTCTTCCTTTTCTTATTCAATGGCACATTGCAAGCATTTTCAGTATCCAATACAATTACTTTTTTTCCAATTTTATCATCGCGACCACTGTCCACAACATCGACCTTGACCTTTTTAATGCGAGGTTGATTTTGATACGATTCATTTCCCCCATTTAAACGACAAAGTGGAACTTAAATACAACAACATTTCAGTAAAAGGTCCTCAACCCCACCTTAAATATTAAATGAGAAACATTTTTACTTTTATTTGTTTTAGTAATTAAGATAGTATCATGAATATCCATGTAAAGAGTCACTCATAAACAAGGTATTGTGGGAGCCCTGATCTGAATACTGTAAAATATATAGCCCACACCTTCGTACAATGCGGTTTAATTAGATACATTCGGATTACAGACAACACACAACCATATAACTAGCCGAGCTAGGTCCTCTATTAATTTTGAAAAATTTCCAATAATATGTTAGCATACGGGGCATTTTATTACCCGTAATAATTCTCTAAGGTCAACTGTCTGTTATAAGAGGGCATACTCTATTCAAAAGCTTTCATACCCCGTGCTTGAAAATGTTTCCCTACGACAAGCATGCATCTAAATATCTGGTAATTGAATACTATATCACAACCTGTCCCCATTCAGTCTTTTCTATGTGCAGTGTTTACCTAATGTTCGCAAATACCTAGATGTTTTTGAGTATTATCTATTTGTTATTGTAAACATTAACTGATACGCTGTTTTATAGCCACGATCTAGGTAAAAAGCCACGTATGTAGCAAATATCAAGCCTAAAAGGCAGGGTGGATTTACAGGTTTGAAACTCTAAACATTGTTTTGTGATTTGGCTTTAAAGTGTGTGCGAGACATACAGACGCGTCTACATTTAAAATTTTAAATACAGTCAAACACAAATAAAAAAAGATAATAATATAAAAAAGCTAGTACATGGATGAAGACAGAGAGAAAAGGGCGGGCACAAATAATAAAGAAAGAGAGAACAAGCGTCGATTTTGATAAATATTTTTTCAGCAAAGAAAATTAGGCTTAAATACCATCAATACATGCGTTTTTAGCAATCTCATTGTTTAGAGAGAAAATAGATATATTACAAAAGTTATAAAATAAGCCATGATATTGAAAATTATGAAAAAGTAATAGATATTGAGAAAGTTCGAAAATGTATGGCTGAATTCAGAAGTCATTCAGTCATTGCCTGTTAAGGAAGTGGACACCATAATATATTTAGAGAAGAGCGCGTGTATCTAAATTGTAATTCCTCCCTGGAGGACGAATATCACTTTTCCCTGTTCTGTTCTTTGTATAATGATCTAAGAGAAATGCATATATCATAAAAATATCCTACAACGATGTAAATCTACAATCTGATAACATGCAAAAATAAAACTGTAATTCGAAACCTTGCTATGCATTTACAAAAACGGAAACGTTTTATTAAGAGGCATTGATTTTCAGTCTCCATTTTAAGAGGCATTTATGATTTTTTAAAACTTTCATTGACGATTATGTATTTGAAAATCACAGTCATGTTTTGTCTGTTATGACATTACTATGTATATAGGCCGTAGGCTTTTGTGCATTAAATCGTTGAATTGAATTGGATACCTGCAAACATAAAATGGCCGGGCAAGGAACCAGTGTCAATCAGATTTAAAACCATTGTTCAACTTCCTTCATGATTTAAATTTGCAATAAGTTTCAAAATAAGCTTTTGCTTAAAACACAAGCGTGAATACTGAATTCAATTTAAATTTTGCAGCAGTGTCTGTACGTCCGTCCGTTCGTCTGTCTGTCTTCTGTCTGTGTCTGCAATAGCCATATTTATTTCAATTACCCAAGCTTTCATTTTCTTCCGGTCGTTCCGTTAGATTTGTAGTTGGGTGACAGATAACTCAAGCACGCTGTTCTGACCTCCAAGACAAGCTGGGTAACAAACATTGAAACTTAATTATAAAGACTGTCTTGATATTATGGAATGTCATTCTGATATGATATCTACATCATTTACATTTTACCGACTTCGACACTGGTTACGGTCGTTATTTCCTTGCAACAAAAATAACCGGAAGACTTAGATAGTTTCGTCGTTACCATGGCATCGAAGCAGATGGTGGAACTGGCGGCGGAAATCACCACTGTGCTGGAGCGAGTGACGGCGGCCCATGAGCAGATACATTGCCTCAACAACAAACTGCAAGATCTTGTGTTCTAGATGTAACGGGCCGACGATGGATGTAATCAAGGCCTGAAGGACAGTCTGCGCATGCGCGGAGGGTGTTGTGGAAAGATATCATGACTACATCATTATAAAGAGTAACGAAGCCATGAAGTTTTGCAAAAGACTCAACAAGATGAGATGAACTGCGCATGTTCACCACGTACCTAGCCCTTTAGAGGCCACCACAGCTATCGAAATGGGTATCTTGCAATTGTCAATATAAAGTATCAGAAAACAAGTTTCCATCTGATAACAGCATGTTTAATTTATTTAATAATATGTCATGCATGGATAAGATGTATAAAATAACAAACTTGTATAAGACTCTCTTACATAAGAAAAAGCGAAAGATATAGTCACGAGGGTTATATTTACTAAGAGTCCTACCATGAACCAAATAAAAAATACCAAAAGAAATGATTTAACGTTTAATCAAAGTTTAATAATTAATAGTCCACACTGTACAGACAACTGCGTGTACAATTGCATTTGTTCGTAAATCAAACATTATACATGTATGTCTAACTTGCAATATGTTTGGCAGGGGGATAAATTTAGCCTCTTTAGTACTTCAATGAAATTTAATTCATTTGGATATTTATTATTTCTTTGATTTATAATATAAATATAGTATTTAATATGCATAGAAACTAAAAATATAAATAATTAAACCGGTGTTTTCAAAACAACAGCTTAATTTCCAACGAATGGTAAGCATTTATCTAATAGCCCTATGATTTTTGTTATTAACCCTCTATCCATAAAGTTTTAACAAACAAACTAGAATAAGATGTTCCTTAGTACTTACTATAGTCGCCAAGTATAAGGTGTACTTTTATACTTTCTATAGTCGCCAAGTATAAGGTGTACTTTTGTACTTACTATAGTCGCCAAGTATAAGGTGTACTTTTGTACTTTCTATAGTCGCCAAGTATAAGGTGTACTTTTGTACTTACTATAGTCGCCAAGTATAAGGTGTACTTTTGTACTTTCTATAGTCGCCAAGTATAAGATGTACTTTTGTACTTTTCTCCAGTCAACAAGTATAAGATGTCCTTTTCTCCAGTAAGTATGAAGTGTACTTTTGTATTATTCTATTCTATTCTATAAGGTGTACTCTTCTACACTCATCAAGTATAAGATGTCCTTTTCTCCAGTAAGTATGAGGTGTACTTTTGTACTATTCTATTCTATTCTATTCTATTCTATAAGGTGTACTCTTCTACACTCATCAAGTATAAGAATTACTTTTCTCCAGTAAGTATGAAGTGTACTTTTGTATTATTCTATTCTATTCTATAAGGTGTACTCTTCTACACTCATCAAGTATAAGATGTCCTTTTCTCCAGTAAGTATGAAGTGTACTTTTGTATTATTCTATTCTATTCTATAAGGTGTACTCTTCTACACTCATCAAGTATAAGAATTACTTTTCTCCATAACCGTCTATTTGTCCTCCTATTATATGCCCATTAAGATATTTTGATTTGTCGAATGAGTCAAAACTTGGGATAAGTCAATATATATATATATATATATATATATATATATATATATATATATATATAATACAATACAAGAAAAATAATTTGCTGTTTCGAAAAATCTCTCTGTTAAGAGTTATTTCCCTTATGTCTTTTTATTCAATTTAATGAATATAAGACAGGCCAATTTTGTTTTTAAACAACCCTCCTAGATTTATCTCTCATTTATAAGGTTAAACCAAACCAGAAACATTTTCAATTTAATGACTTGACTTTTGCTAAGTGTTATTTTTATTTTTATTATTTGTGAATATTTCGCAGCCTCACCAATTTGGTCATTTAACACACACACAATATGGTAACATAAGTAAATAGACACTTTCCTGAAAAGTGTAGATGAATGTCAATCTAAAACGCTGATACAGGATACAACTTAAATCTATTGTCTACAGATGTGCAAGTTTTCGTTGTTCTAACAGAACGTAAAGATATAACGTTTAAAGACATTAAAACTGTATTTAATTCCATCTTCCCATCACTCCATCAATTTAATATATATTGTTTGAAAATTGGAACAATGTGTTTAAAAGGTGTAGAAGATTTGGTTTTCTTTACCCCTAACATTTTACTGCTGTTCCAAAAGATTTGGTATGAAGTACTGCATTTTCTAGTCAATATCAACTTTGATATGTTAGTCACAGTGTTTACCAATTTTATGAGAAAGATTGATACAAAAACCACTGAAATGTTTGGGGTTAAAACGACCAGTTTAATTATAATGAAACCGGATATAATTCAAAATCATTTTTTGAAGAACAGGAAATACGTATACAAACATACGGTAAGATTTGTTTCTATTTTACGATAGAGCCTATTAGGGCATTTATACAGACAATACAGACAATAGAAGAGCGAAGCGAACGTAGCGAGTGTAGACGTCTATCGTCTGTAGAAATGTCTTAATAGATACTGTCCGACTCTGAGTTTGTAAAACACATGATTTTGTCAAATAGATTGATCTATTTTTACATGGTTCGAATAGGAAATAGATGAGTGTTCTAATGAACTTAATCGCTGATAAATTTAAATTTACGATGCTTTGGATTTGTTAGTTTAGTTTAAACATATTTATTTTACGTCGATTGGGAAACAAGTTCTTACAACTTATACTAATCCCTCTCGACGGTTCCTGGGTTGGACCAGTACTTTGCGCCCGGGAAGGTCATGAAGAATTCTTGCCTCCAACGAGGTTCGAACCCGCAACCTTCGGATACGTTACCGTTGGACCACGGCGCCCTTCTAATTGGCCACATATTTTTAGGTTGTATCATTTGTGTTAGCCTAAAATATGTCAGTGTTATTTCTTTTTTCACGAAAGTTGAATCATTATGAAAAATAATGGGCCTTTAATTCAGATTATAAAGGACGTACTCTATAATGGGCAATATTAACATTTCCTAAATGTATATAGAGGGCAAACGTCGACAATTTTGCTGAATAATGTTCAGAAACAAGGGAACAAGATCTCGCGATGGGTAAACCTATTTCGACCATTGAATAGGTGGAACGTAGTGAACAGTATAGATGGGAAATAAATTGACTGAAAATATATTGGATATTTTGACAATTGTTAGGTGTCAGTTTCGATAATTTCGAGAGCCTCTAAAGAGGCTGTTCTAGTTGGGACGCTGTGGTGGGAAGCATGCGGTGGACATGTGCAGTTCATCTCATCTTGTTGAGTCTTTTACACAACTTCATGACTTCGTTACTCTTTATAATAATATAATCATGATATCTTTCCATGACACTCTCCACGATGATAATGCGCATGCGCAGGCTGTCCCTAAGGCCTTGACTACATCCTCCATCGGCCCGCTGCATCCGGAACACAAGATCTTGCAGTTTGTTGTTGAGGCAATATATCTGCTCATGGGCCGCCGTCACTCGCTCCAACACGGTGGTGATTTCTGCCGCTAGCTCAATCATCTGATTCGATGTCATGGTAACGATGAATTTATCTGTAGTCTTCCGGTTGATTTTGTTGCAAAGAAATAGCGAACTTGATTCGGTTTCGAAATCGGTAGATGTAGATAGCACATCAGAATGGCATTCCATAATATCAAGACAGTCTTTATACGGTTCGGTTTCAATGTATGTGTGTTACTCAGCTTGCCTTGGAGTTCAGGACGGCATGCTTGAGTTATCTGTCATCCAAGCACAACCTGACCCAACGCCCGGAAGGAAATGAAGAGTGCTGTAAGCTTGGGTAATTAATATAATTATGCATATCGCTGTCGCGTGCAATATTGGATGGATCCTATAGGTAGTCGAATGTTCCGATTTAATGATTATTTATTTATATTTGTCAATAGTCTCTCTACGAGGAAAAACAAATTATATTTTATTATATGACATTATGCTCAAACAGATGTTTCCGGTTTCGTATAACCGTCACATATGTTCTTATATTTAACACGTAACATATACATTTTTTGGCCGAATTACACCACTCCGCGTCACAGCTGGATTAAATGAGGCATTATACATATGATGTTGAAAATGTATGAGAAATACACACGTTAAAGCGTGATTTTCAGTTATTATAAGAAACTATTTTCTCTGTGTTAAATTTCAAATAATTTTTACATTTTGTTTTTCTTTGTAACTATGTTTTGGAAATGAAATATGTTTAAACCAAATAGTAATTCGTTCACAATCCGTTCATTCGTGTTTTTGTTTGTTCGCGATTTACAGTCAGTATAGGTGATATAAAAGGAATCTGACATGAACTGTCATTCAAAATGTTATTAAGCTCGCCAGATGCTCGCTTAATAATATTTTCATGAACTCGTTTAGTAACATTGGATATGAAATAACAAATCTTGTCAGATCCTATATATATATAAATGTCTTACTCACATCTTTTTTTTTCCGGCCGTTAGGCCGTCTATTTTCACCCCGACTCCCTGTGAAACACACAGCAATAAAGCGGAAAAAATTAGTCTTTTCATTGGTTATTATATACATGTACTTCGCTAAATTCCCATTGGTCATTGTAAAATTAGTCAAAAGAAAGGAAAGGAGTTGGGAAACGAGTTCTTCAGATCTCTGTTGTTTTAAAAGTTGAAGTTTTCTTCCCCTGCGAACGATTTGTCTCGAACAGTAAGACACTGCACCTTTCTAAGGTAAACTGAAAGAGTAAAACGCTAAAAAATAGGAAACATATAGATTTCGGAATTGATTGTTCGACCCTAACAGATCCTATATTCAACAAAAACGTAACATCCGGTTTCGTTTTGTAGCCCGCGAAACGAAGTCTAATGCGTAGATGTTTTAAGGCTGTAAGTGTCTACAAAGATTGTACAAATTATTTGGATCCGTGGTATTTCAAAGAGTTGCACTGACACAGGGACTACACAGCATTTAAACCATCAACAAAATCTGTTACATGTTAAACCATTCAGACACTAATCATCAAGCTGGTTACCACGGTCGAGTATCTTTTTTAAAGATATTTCTTGTTTTTGTTGTTGTTGTTGTTTTCTTGTAATACATGTACATGTATGTCACTTTGCTTTCAAGTGAAAGATACATGAATTTACTGCGAAAATGAAATATTTGTTTTATTTCCACAATCGTTGCCCTCTTATGACCAAATTTTAGCGTTAATCTCTATAAACTACACTGATTACTGATCTTCTTGACAATTCATTAATTCTACATATTTCATTCAAAGTGCATATAAGATAAAACTAGCATACGCATAACCTTGCAGTCGCAAAATACTAGTTTAACCATCGTTATATATTTAAAATCAAGATAAGGATTTGTATTTTATTGAATGTGAATTATGAAACTTTTAAATGTTAATCACATGTGAAGAACAATTTACTTTTAGTTTTTTCTTTTTTCATTATCATTAATTTTGTTTGTATTTTTCAACCCATAAAAAAAAATAAAGTGCCTATATGGTTGAATTTAATACAAAGTAAAATATAATGTTTATTTTTTCTCTGTATAATTCTTTTATAATGATTGCAATTTATGTTACATTGTGCGGTCAACTGAGGATGGTTCCCCGACCTCTGTTCACCTGTTACGGGGAAAATAAATGGGGATACCCATATGGGGCCTCAAAAAAAAAAAAAAAAAAAAAAAAAAACCTTCGTTATTTAATTTATATTTCTAGTGTATGAGGGTTATGTAACATGCAGTTCGTTTTCTGGAATATACCCATTTTATCAAACACTTAAAGTAAAACAGAGATCAAATCTTTTTAAATAAAATCATGTTCTGTTCTGATAAATGTCTGAGAAATTTGATTAAAGGTATATCGCAGGATTTTTCATGACCTTTCAGGGCACAAAGTACTGGTCAAACCCAGGAGCCGTCGAGAGGGATTAGTTTAAGCTGTGAGAACTTGTTTCCAAATTGACGTATTGTAAAGAAGTTTTAAATTATAATAATTATATATGTAGTCAAAACAGAATTCAGAAAATAATAATCTTTTTTCTTTTGTTTTCATGGTTTTGTATTCTTTTTAATTTTTATTTGCATTATCGAGAAAATGAATGTTGAAACGAATGATTATAAAATATCAGATATAAGGTAGATAACTCGTTAACTCTTGTCACACTGCCGTTGAAACTAAACAGAATTATATCCCATTGTAA
>CM037777.1:3499477-3549477 GCA_021229015.1 Solen grandis
GAAAATAAGTTCATGTAAACATAAATACATATCGATACATATAATATTACAAAGGCTGTTGATTTGCAATATATCGCAATTCAGTTTTGGAGAACAATACTCATTTATAATTGATTACATACTAACCCCTTACTTTTCATTATATTCTTGGTGTCTCAACTGTAAGGTCAAGTTAACTTTGGGATGGGTCAGGTCATATTTATATTTTCTTGGACTTTGTTGATAGGTTTTATGAGTATGTGACAGTTTGGGTATAATTGAATGTAACATTTTTTCTCAGTGATTTGCATGATAGTCATAAAGATTATGCTGCTACATATCTGATAATTAATTGATGTTCATAATCATCACTAACATATTGAAATGGATAGCTTTCTGGAAGATTGTGCTGTGAATTTGGATAGTATTTATCACCTGATAGTTCTGGTTATTTTGTTTGACACAGAATGAGTTAAAGCAGCTGATGGGATCACGTGACGATACACGGCGGGAACTTCACCATAAATTAGATGCTTGCCTCACGGAATTAAAAAATCTACCTCTGGAATCCAGGGCACAGAAAGTAAAGGTGTGTAACCACTGAGAAGTAATGATCATTGACTTACAATCTCTCAGTCACTTCTCCCTAGTCACTGTAGAGTAGGTGCAAATCTGTTTCTGGCCACCTTTAATTTAGTATGTGAGCACACCCTTATAGTTTAGAAAAAAATGAACATACACTTTGGACAAACAAATAAAAGCATTAGCTATATCTGAAGAAGAACAGCTATGACACTGGCCAGTTTTAATGAAAGAACCACTTTTGTCTACTGTAATAACACAAAGGTTGATGAAATTAATTTTGTGATCCTTGTTTAAAATTCAGCATCTTATGTCATGATTTATTTGTGTGGATTTTTTCCCAGCAAGTTTTGATATACATGTAAATAAAACATGACCTTATAACAAAAACATAACTCAAGCGTTAGGTCTAAATTCAACTTAAAGTATCCCGCAGAAACATTTTAATAGATCTTCTAACTTTTGACCTTGATATTTCTGTCTGACAGGAGGTACAGTTGAACCTGATACAGACCTATAGTGAATACCTACAGTTCCAGGTCCATGACTGCCCTGGCCTTGAGAGCCTGGCTTCAGGGTTTAAAGTCTGGAAGGTTTGTTACCCTTTTCTGTCAAATTTTTTTTTTTTTTTTTTTTTTTTTTTTTATACCCTTGCATCGATAGATCGGGGGCATATTATTTTTGGTCTGTTTGTTTGTTTGTCTTGAAACGTTAACCTTGACCATAACACAGAAGTCCTTCCACCCACAGCCTCCAAATTTACAGGTGCTTGCACCTTGATGAGCTCTACCTGCCAGGTGACCTTGACCTTCAAATGACCTTGACCCCCAAGGTCTTAGGCCCCCTGTGCTGAACTTGGCATTCATTCGAATGTAGCTTGTTTTCTTTAGAAATTAAGCTGGAGTAAGTTTAATTCATGACATTGTTGTCTTGATCAGCATCTGTAGGCAAAATGTGTTGGTCATTACTGTTTTTTTTTTCCTTCATGGTGTCCTTTTATACTAAACACACAGTACCTTTCACCCAAGAGGCATTTGCTTGAGAGATGGGCTTCTAGTATGACCTGTTTTACATGCTTAATGCTTATGAAAAAAAAAACAAAAAAAAAAACATACACTTTTATAATCTGCCTGAATGTCATAACGTAAACAGACAAGCCTAGTCACCAACTATCACCTTAGTTATTGATCTACGGGTATGATGTAATTGAAGACTGAATCTCTTTTTCCTTACCTCTGAAGCACATTGATAGAAAACAGCTTTTCCCTTTTATTCCTGAGATGGAACTACAGTCCCGTCAGGACAGGTAATTTACGATTTCATCAAAATTTTCCAATTTACATTGTAAAATTGTTATCAAAACTGAGAATGTCTGCAAGGTAGATAAATTATCCAGGTCATTAAGGTACATACTAAAGACTGGACTCAGTAATAAAAAAAAAAAAAAAAAAAAGATAGTAAATTGCACTTTATATAATAGGTAGAATACAATTTTTCAGGCAAAAAAAGATACAGAATTCTCAGACGTACGGACAGCCACTGACTTTTGTGAGGATGCTCTGCAGACAGCTCTGTCCCACATGAAACAGGTGAGAATTTCATAGACCTGGAGTGGACTGGATTATCTGTTACGGATTATGTTGTTGTTGTTTTTGTTACATTTCTGTAATGTTAAAAAAATTTTTTTTGGCAGTTTTTATCTCAGGTAGGAGTTATGGTTTGATTAGATTTGGCAGTTGAAGTATGTGAATAGCATATTAACATTTTTATGCTCACCGAAGGTGACGCATATAGTGCACCCTTTGATCAGTCACAGTCCGATCATGTCGTACTACTTTCCTTGTTCGGACTATTTCTCAGGTAACTTACAGCTTGAATTCAACGAACTTTATGGAAGCTTATTAAAAGAGGGATGGCATTCCTCAGCATGACCCGGTTCCTAATTTTTCAAAGAGTTTGGCCCATTGGACTTTCGGCCTACAGTACATATGCCATGATTCATTTCGTGGCTATTTCTCAGGAACTAATGGCTTTGAATTCAACGAAATTTAGGGAAGCTTTATACCCAAAGGATTGCGCATATCGTCAAAGCAACGCCGATTCCTAATTTTCAAGAGTTAAGGCCCCTTGACTTTTCGAGCTATATACATTATTCTAATTCTTGTCGGTTTTCTCAGAACTAATGGCTTGAATTAATAATACTTTATGGGAAGCTTTATACCAAGAGTGATTTGCATATCGTTTGGCGTAGCCCTTTCCTAAATTTTCAAGGAGTTAGGCCTTGATTTTCGGTCCATATAGTACATATTGCATGATTTTGTTGTCCGGGTATTCTCGAGGATACTATGGCTTGAATTCAATGAATATTTATGGAAGCTTTATTACCAAGGGAGTGCCTATATACTATACTGACCCGTATCCTAAATTTTTCAAAGAGTTATGGCCCATTGACTTTTCGGCCTAAACATTTGCATTTATTTTGTCGGCATTATTCTCAGGTAACTAATGCTTGTAATTCAACGTAAACTTTATGGGAAGCTTTTTACAGTGGGAATTTTGACAACCACATGATCCGATCCTAAATTTTTCAAGGATTAAGGCCCCTTGACTTTTGGCCTATAGAATTAGTTCAAATTTTCTGTTTTCTGCTTTCTCGAACTAATGGCTTGAATTATCAAAAAAAATTATTGAACTTCATTAAAGAATTAGAATATCGTCGGCGTGACTGTTAGAATAATTCGTTTTCACAGAGTAATGCCCCTTGACTTTTGGCCTATAGTCATGTTGCATGATTCTTGTTCTGGTTATTCTAGGAAATTGCTTGAATTCAATGAAACTTTATGGAACGCTTTATTACAAGAGTTTAACGCATATCATTGACGTGAACCTGGTTCCTCAAGTTTAAGAGGTTATGGCCCTACTACCTGTTGTTGACTTATCAAGTGCATTTGCCTAATTTAACAGGTATATCAGTTTACAACAACCACATAAATTTCAATATGATAGTAATGTCAATCAAATCTCATGCAGCTAATTTGTTTAGGCTTATTAATCTTGATTTCTATAACCTCCATATTGTCAAATGCTTGGGTTAACCTCTTTGATATGAGCCACACATTGAAATTTATTACTTAATAAAATTAGTATTATCAAAACTTTAAAAAAGCAATGAAAGATCTGTATGGGTAACGTATTATCATGATAAATAGTAAACTGTTACAAATCTCCAATTAGGTTGGTAAAACATCTAATTGCCGGGATAGATATATTTTGGAATGGGATTCAACAGCTTTAGCTGAAAGGTCCTAAGTAAAATTTGGGTGGGTTGACCACTGTGTGTATCTGGGGGACACCAAAGTATTTACCATTTTATCTTCTGAACCATCAAAAGGAACAAGAATATATAATATGGTTTACTGTTTAGAGAGTTAAGAACTTTTTTTTACCTTTTTTTATGCTCACTGAAGGTGACGCATATAGTCTCCGCTTTGTCCGTCCGTTCGTTCGTTCGTCCGTCACACTTTCCTTGTCCGGACTATTTCTCAGGAACTAACAGCTTGATTTCAACAAAACTTTTTATGTGAAGCTTTATCACCAAGAGGAGATGCGCATTACCTGGATTCTATACATGATAAGCATGTGCTGATCTCATTCCGGTCCTTAACATATCCTCCCACCCATTGACCAAGGCCTTATTTGTAACAATGACGTTCTTCGGGGAGCATCTGTCAGTTCTACTGACTTTCTTGTTGTTGTATTTGTGAAATATCTGACAGTGCAACTCTACATTTTATTGAAATAAATCTATAAAATACAAGCACCATGTTTACATTGAATTTTTGCATTTTGGCTACTTAAGTTTTCTGTTCACTGTTACAATTACTTTTTATGCCCCCCTTCGAAGAAGAGGGGGTTATTGCTTTGCTCATGTCGGTCGGTCATTCCGTAGGTCGATCTGTCGGTCTGTCGGTAAACCAGACCTTGTCCGAGTGATAACTTAAGTTCTATTTGACCTTTAAGTCTCAAACTTCATGTGGTTGTTGCTCATGATTAGTAGATGACCGCTATTGATTTTGGTGTCATTACCTCAAAGGTCAAGGTCACATGTTGTGTATGTATAATACCAGACCTGTCCGAGTGATAACTTGAAGTTTTTGACCTTTAAGTCTAAACTTCAGTGGTTTTGATTAGTAGATGACCCCTATGGAAGGTTGCTTTTGTATATATGTTTGATGACTTGGCCACTATATGGAAATTATGCAAAAGACTTTTTATTACTTAGATCAAGATAACATAATTTATGTTGTAATGTTGTTTTGTTTTAAAGTTTGAGATATTTGAAGGATGATGTATCATTTTCTTTCATTATTGTGGATGTTTGTGCTTATGGCTAGCAAGGCTGATTTGTTAATTTTTATAATAAACCTAGAGCACTAAGTCTTAATGTTTTTTTTGTTTATAACTGACAATGTTCTTTCACTTAAACCTTTGTGGACTTGTGTAAATATTTCTCCAGCCCATTTATTTCAGTAAATGTTTAGTTCCACATTTTAGCACATTATATTTTCACTCAAATTTTTGAAGTTTGAGAATTTTTTGTGACAAGCCAACATTATGAAGGCAAACTCCTTACATGTAATATAGCTATATACATATTATGGCATATGAGAGGGGCATATATGTTTCACAAATATTTCTTGTTTTTTACCCTTTCTTCCTTTTTACGTAATACACATTAAGTCAAAAATCAAATTCTTTGTCAACAAGTCACTGTGAAAGAACTTCTTAAAATGAATGACAGAAGTAGTTAAAGTGAAATAATTCCGATTATTTGCAATCGGTTGTGTAAATGTTTATACGTGTACTGGTCTTATCATTAGCTTACCTGAGCACAACGTGCTCATGGTGAGCTATTGTGATTGCCTTTTGTCCGGCATCTGTGCATCCGTGCATGCGTGCATGTGTCCGTCGTCAACAATTTTCTTTAAACGACATCTCTGAAACCACTGGGCCAAATTTAATAAAATTCGCCTGTGATGTTCCTTGCATGAAACTTTACCAAAGTTGCTCAAATGGTTCCAGTCCGTTCTATATCTGGGTCACAGGAGCTAAAAATAGATTTTTAAAATGATATCTTTAAAAATCTTCTTCCCTGAAACCGCAAGGCCTAGAGCTTAGATATTTGGTGTGTGGCATTGTCTATGAACCTCTACCAAGATTGTACAAATCATGACCCTGGGGTCAAAGTTGGCCCCGCTCCAGGGGTCACTTTACTTTACATAGGCTTATATAGGAAAATCTAGAAAAATCTTCTAGTCAGAAATCACAAGGCCTGGAGTTCAGGTATTGGGTGTGTAGCATTGTCTAGTGGACCTTTACCAAGTTTGTTCAAATCATGGCCCTGGGGTCAAAATTGGCCCCCGCCCCGGGGTCACTTTATTTTGCATAGGCATATATGGGAAAGTTTAGAAATCTTTTCTTGTTAGAAACCACAGGGCCTGGAGTTTGGATAATTGGTGTGTAACATGACCTTATAGACATGTATCAAGCTTGTTCAAATCATAGCCCTTGGGTCAAAATTGGCCCCGCCCAAGGGGTCACTTGATTTTAAATAGGACTTAAATAGAAATACTAGAAAAACTTTCTTGTCAGAAACTAAAAGGCCTGGAGTTAAGATATTTGGTATGTAATATGGCCTAGTTGACATCTACCAGCTTGTTCACATCATGGCCCTGGGGTCAAAATTGGCCCCGCCCCTGGGGTCACTTCATTTTACATAGGCATATAGAGGAAAATCTAGAAAAATATTCTTTTCAGAAACCACAAGGCCTGGAGTTTAGATATTTGGTGTATTACATGGCTTTATAGACATGTACAAAGTTTGCTCAAATCATGGCCCTGGGGTTAAAATTAGCCCTGCCCCAGGGGTCAGTTGATTTTGCATAGACTTATATAGGAGAGTCTTTAAAAGATATTGTCAGAAACCACAAGATCATGGGTTTAGATATTTGGTATGTAACATGGTATTGGGGACCTGGTCTTGTGGACCTGAACCAAGTTTTCAAATCATGGCTCTTGGGTATAAATTCGTCCTGCCCTAGGGGTTACCTGATTTTATAATTTTGTAGCTATGACCATCAAAATTTTGACCACAGGTACAGTTTTTGTGTGCAGTTATGATTATTTTGCTGTACTTCTGCATGGATTTTGTATTCAGTTTGACTATTTTATAAAAGGCAATGATGGCAATATTAATCAGGTGAGTGATTCAGGGCCATCATGGCCCTCTTGTTAGCTCACCTGAGCACAACGTGCTCATGGTGAGCTTTTGTGATCGCCTTTTGTCCGTCGTCCGTGCGTGCGTGCGTCCGTCCGTCGTCAACAATTTGCTTTAAACAACATCTCCTCATGAACCGCTGAAGGGATTTTGCCCAAACTTCACAGGAATCATCCTTATGATGCCCTCTATCAAAGTTGTACAAATTATTCAGATTGGTTGAAAAAGTAGGTCACAGGAGCTAAAAATAGATTTTAAAAATGCAAACTTTGAAAATCTTCTTCTGCAAAACTGCAAGGCCTAGAGCTTAGATATTTGGTATGTACATCATCTTATGGCATTACCAAGATTGTTCAAATCATAGCCCTACGGTGATAAATGCCCCCACACCAGGGGTCACTTGTTTTACATAGAGTTATATAGGAAAATCTTTAAAAATCTTCTTCTATGTATCCATAAGGCCTAGAGCTTAGATATTTGGTATGTATCATCATCTTATGGTTCATTACCAAGATTGTTCAAATCATAGCCCTACGGTGATAAATGCCCCCACACCAGGGGTCACTTGTTTTACATAGAGTTATATAGGAAAATCTTAAAAAATCTTCTTCTATGAATCCATTAGGCCTAGAGCTTAGATATTTGGTATGTAGCATCATCTAATGTTCATTACCAAGATTGTTCAAATCATGACCTACGTGGTATAAATGCCCCCACACCATGGGTCACTTGTTTTACATAAGTTATATAGGAATCTTAAAATCTTTCAGTATCCAAGGCTGAGCTTAGTTTTGTATGTTCATCATCTTAGTGGCATTACCAGATTGTACAATCATGACCTGTGGTAATAAGCCCCCACACAGGTCACTTGTTTTACAAAGAGTAAAGAAATCTTTAAAATCTTCTTCTATGAATTCTAAGGCAAGATAATATTTGGTATGTAGTCATCTTATGGTTCTTACTAAGATTGTTCAAATTCATAGCCTATGGTGATAAATTGCCCCCGCACAGGGCACTTGTTTTACATAGATTTATATAGAAAAAATTAAAAATCTTCTTCTTGAATCCAAAGGCCTAGGCTTTGATTTTGGTATGTAGCATCATCTAATGGTCATACCAAGATTGATTAAATATAGCCAAATGGTGAAAATGCCCCTGCATAGGGGTCACTTGTTTTACATAGTTATATAGGAAAAATCTTGAAAAATCTTCTTCTATGAAAACCATAAGGCCTAGATTAGATTTTGGTTGTAGCATCATCTAATGGTTCATACAAATTGTTAATCATACCTATGGTGATAAATGCCCCACCCGGGGGTCTCTTGTTTTACATAGAGTTATTAGAAAATCTTAAAAACTTTTCTATGAATCATAAGGCCTAGAATTAGAATATGGTATGTAGCATCACTTATGGTTCATTCCAAGATTGTAACAAATCATGACTTATGGGTAATTTTCAAAATGGTGGCCCGGTTTATTATCAAGATTTTCAAAATGGTGGCCCTTTGGAGATAAATGACCCCGCACTAAGTCTTCTCCTCTGAAACCATAAGGCCCAGTGCTTATATATTTGGTGTGTAGTATTGTCAGGGCAAAAATGTTTAAGATTGAGTTATATCAGAAATCTTGTCTGTTTAAAAACCTTGTAATCAGTTGTAGCAATGGTACTCAGGTGAGCGTTTCAGGGCCATCATGGCCCTCTTGTTTTTTTATGTCACTTGACCATCCTACGACCATTACATTTCATAGTGTACACATATAGATAGTACAAATGTGTGATATTCTTGACAGAGGCTGAGTGTGAGCAGTGCCAAGGTCAGCGAGAAGTCAGAGGTGGACATCGACGATCTCATGAAGACATACTCTCACGCCCTGCAGCGAGAGATCAACGTCACTGATCTGGTATGTATCGTTGAATCATTCAGTGTCCTTCTATTTCCCCTCTAAACAAATTTGGGCTTCACCATCCTTCACTTTTGACCTACAATATTTCCATATACAAGTGGTTTTAGAAATTAAAGTAAAAAATGTTTTCTGTAACATCTTGCAAAATCAAAAATTACCAGTTGTAGGGTGGCCTAGGGGGTAAAGTCACTGACTTGATATCACTCAGTCCTCACCGCTTTGGTTTTAAATCCTAGTTTGGTCAATTGAATTTTTCAAGTGAGGTTGCCTTCCAGCTAGCTTGCAGTAGGTTGATGGTACTACTTGGGTGCCTTAGACTGCATCTGTGCATTCAGGAGTCTTTCTCCACCTGATATTAGCTGGGATTAACTATATGACTGAAATGCTATTATAGTGATGGTAAACTATTAAAATCAATCAGACTTGTGAGTTTTTGCAAAGAAGTTGATATGGAGAAAAACTGTCTTTAACCCATTCTCTCATATAGACTCATTTTGATGCACTCAATAGGTACCACATAAAGCCTGATCTGCAGAATACCACAGTTAAACCTTACCAAATTTAATTATAAAGTCCTCATTTCCAGACCACTGAGGAGCAGCGAACAGCATAAAACCTGATCAGCCTGTGAGTTACTCGCATGCTGATCTGGTTTTATGCTGTTCGCATAGATCTTTTCATGGTGTCCTCTATGAGGGAAAGGGTTAAGTAGTAAATAAGCAGACCAATGTCAATGCTACAGAGCAATATATTTGTTACAGATTCACAGCAAGGACTCCAGCCTTGTTGCCACAGTGATAGCTGCTGTAAGGCAGGAACTTCAGTCAGAGGCATCCATGTTGGAGAACTTCCAGGTCTTACAAGGGGAGTTCCAGATCCGGAAGGACACAATAGAGCCGTGGCTGGATAAGCAGCCGACATTCACAGAGATGCAGGAAAACCGGAAACTTTTGCGGAGCCTGAAGTCAAAACTAAGGCACAAACTGGCAGACAAACTGGACCTGGAGGAGGTATACATGTGGTATAGAGCTGTAAAGATACGCTCCTGTATTCTGTGCACTAAATATTGCCAGTATTTAGAATTGTATTGTTATTTCAGACAATCAACTGAATATTTACAACAAGCACGTGCTCGGTACAGCTCTAATGTGGTGTATATGTCAATATTTAAATTTTAACTGCATTATTTAATAGTGTTAAATTGTATGGTGAATATAAACATTGGCAGCTAATCAACTTAAGTCTACTCTACTACCTATCTCAAACTGTCCTTAGGCAGTAGATTTAACTTGTTTGCTGTGATCACATGGGAGCAATTCAGTCCACATCTCGTAACTCACCCTTAGAAGGAAAGGGGCAATATATACCTTGAGCATGTACCTTCTGTTCATGATTATACGCCTTGTGAAGTTTCAGTAAATTTTGTGTTGCTGAAACAAGGGACATAATACTTTTCGTTGTGTCTGTCATTTTCGTCGCTGATAGTCCATTGAAATTTTGTATGTGACAGTACACATGTTCAAGAAACTCTATTAATAAGCTATACAAAGTATGGTTATAGTCAAAAATTTGCTTGATCTCACTCAGAATGGTGAATTGTTGAAGAAACTTTAAGACTATACATGATTAAAATGCTTAAATAGTGACCACTGTATAAATGTTAGTAATTTCTTGATGACAGAGTGGTAGTGAGGGTGAGCTGGACTCTGTGAAAGAAGAGGAAGAGAAGATACGACAGGAGCTGCAGGCTGCCCTTGCCAAATCCGACAGTCTACAGGTAGGTCCTGTTTCACTTTCTGTCGATGTAAAGAATTCTTATTAGACAAGGAGACATGTACCTAACTATTTTTTTTTTCCATACTTGCACAGACAGAGAATATGATAAGTTTAGAACAACAGTCTGATGAAAAATAGCCTTTAAAATGCAAGTCATTCTTGCAGTCATTCTAAAATATAATTTTCAACTCTTCAGTAGATGTCCACTGTAATGTTGAAGTTTAATTTGCTAGAAACTGTCTTTGCTGTACCAGTGGTGGAAACTATACTGGTATCTCCCTCACTTGGCGCTTAGCATATGGGTAGTTCCAGGAATGGTTGGTCTTTTGTCAGGATGATGTGACTGCGTCTAAGGCATGATTTTGCAGTGAGGCAGCACTACATCTGTCTCCAGAAGACAATGTTTCCGAATTACAAAAAATCTTGTCATTGGGACATTATTAAACAAACAACAAGACTTGCATGCTTATAAACATTTTAAGTTGTCTTATGCTATACAGGAGATCACCTCTGGTCATGTCAAAACAAACTCGAGAAATAACTACTGAAAACTACAGCTTTCTAGCACAGAATAACAACATTTTAAAAACGTATTTTCAGCATGAAGTAGCAGCCCTGGCAGATTCCAATTTCCCAGAGCTGATTGTCCAGTACCCTGACCTGGGTATAGACAGTTACTTGGTAAGTGGGACATGGGTACACTTGTCATTGGGTTTAGTACACACACATATATTTAGGCTAGTCTGTTCTGTGTTTTATGCAAAGACATCTGAATATTTCACATCTATCTTTGGATGGTACTTGAAAAGTTTGATAGGAGTACTAGAACTCTTATAAAGGTCATATTAATTCTAGTGTGATAGACCACTCATTATAATTGTATGTGTGTATATGTGAGCAGGTTTACAAGGGTTTGTTGAAGGCCAACTGAGAGACAGACCACTCACTGTAATTGTAAGTGTGTATATGTGAACAGGTATACAAGGGTTTGGTGAAAGCCAACCGAGAGATAGACCACTACAGCCTCAAGACCAATCTAAGACCAGGTCTCCACCTCTCATCTTTCAATGGGCAGCCAGTTGTGATACAGGTGAGCAGATATCATCCATCATAAAGTGTAAAATGTTCTCATCAGCCTATATTACACAGTATTGTGAACCTGGTATATGAGTAAATCAGCAAGCAGGCATGGTTATTTTGTGAATTTTATTTAAGCAGTGAGGAAAAAAACTAGCTATTGTCTTAAAAACCTCAGTTCACTGCCTTCATAATGGACAAAATATGACATCAATTTGAATCTTTACCACTGGCTTCTGGAGTACTAAATTAATGCATAAATATTTGAATACCTATTCGTATCCAAAGTCATGATTTTTTTTTCGCGGGATTTGCCAGTTAATCTGAAAACAAAATGAGGAAATGCGTCTCTGTGACACTGATGTCCATCTGGCATATGTTGGTCACAACCAAATATTTATTTACATTTTTGAAAGTTTATATCTTGATGTACCTTTGTATCAAGTTTCATGATGATGTGAAGTCATCTTCATAGAAAAAATAAAATAAACACAAGGGTAAACCTGAGGCAGAACCAACAATTTAAACATCTCCATTCAACTGTGAAATGTAGGTCACAGTCCAAAAATTATATAAGAATTAAATTGTTCATATCATGATGTACATGTGTACCAAGTTTCATGAAGATGTGATGTCATCTTTAAAGAAAAAAAGCTTAAACCTGAAGTGTGACGGACAGACAAATGAGCACACAAATGAACATACCGATGCACAGACTGAAAATCTATAAACCCCCACAGTTGTTTGGGAATTACAGCAAAATTGTGTGTAAGTAAATGAATTTCTTTTCTTCCATGAAATATCAGTCTTGTTTTTGCCCTTCAGGAATTCCATATAGGAGACAGTGGGCACTGCTCCAAAGAAGACTTCATGAAGCAGGTGCTGGATTATAACAGTGTATCCAAGGCAGTGCAGGCAGTCTTCTTCTCCAAGGTAACGGCTTTAACTCACCTTTCCAGTGTTTAGCAAAAATTCCCATTTATGGTTAGGTCATATGCCATCAAACAGTATCTTAAACAAAGCCTTGTATTTGTATCACTGGTTTCCAGTTAACCAGTTGTGCTATTTAATAGTCTGTATGTCAGTGTAAACAATGGAAAGCTCCATTGACTGCTCTAGTTTTCTACCAGGCATATAGCCCAGCGTTTGTTTATAACTGATGTTTTGCCCTTTGTTTAAATACCCCCTCTATTTTACACCCCAGTTTAATTCACAAGCGGTTAGAAATATTACAGAACACATTTACTTTTGGAAAGTTTGAAAGATTTGGTGACCAAAGAATATGGTTGATCCATTTTCTCATGGCCAGTATGAACCCAGGGACATTATATGTAAGTAAAGTAGGGGACAGGTATTGAGCAGAAAATCTGCCAGTGTTTGTGTTTAGAATGGTCCTCATTAACTTTTGCACAATTGCTGTACCATTATGACGAAAACCAAGTTAAACCCCTGGAAATTGAGGCTCTTCGGGGGTTGGCTAATTCTTCTATATTATCTTGTTAGAAATTTCAGAATTCTTCTCCAAAACAAGTGGTCAGAATTAATTATTAATTTGCACAAATGATTTTCACAAGACTTATACCATTATTTATAAAGCACACTTTTGATCTTTTCATAAATGAGGCTCCTAGTATAAGGCTGGTTTCCTTTTACTCACTTGAATCTGGCTGTTTGTGGTATTAGTGTCAAATATTAAAGAGTCCTTTATAGCTTTATTTAGGCTAATGGTACTCAGGTGAGTCAACTAGAACCATTTTGGCCTTCTTGTTTAGCTTGCGTAAGCTCAACATGCTCAGGGTATCAATTGTTCTTTGCTCTCCGTCATCTTTTCTGCGTCATCAACATTTGTTATTAAATGGCATCATTAATGAAACTACAGGGCTGAAATTAATTTAGCTTGGATGCTTCCTTAATGATCCTGAAATAAAAAATTATCTATGCAAAACATTAATTGCCATAGCAACCAAAAGCACTTGATTCTCTGATAAGAATTAAATTTTATTTGGCCCACATCATGTGACCCTCTACCACCAAATTTCAATTTCCAAAATAAAAATGAAATGAGACTCATAGGAGTAGGGCTGATTTCCCTATATATTGAGAGAAATGGGAAAAAAAAAATCTTTTTAGCTGAAAGCTAGGAAAATATGGTGAATGTAATGATTTAGAAAACTAGAATTGATAGCAATTTGTGAGGTAGCTATGCAAACTAGGGCAAAATGTTATAATTGTAAGATTTATTTTAGGAAAAGATCAATTTTTTTTTTTAAAAATGTGTTCACAGAATGATCGACAGGCTTACATAGAGTGCAGCTGGTCTGGGGGACATTTTATTGAGTCTGTGATAGCGGAGAGGTCACTAAATCCTCATCAGCTGCAGCAGGTGGCGCTGCAGGTTGTGCAGCAGACGACAAAGCTTCATGACAGGGGCTACATCCATGGGGAGATAAATCCACAGGCAGTCCTGCTCAAAGAGGATAACTCTGTGATGTTGATGTGGCCAGATTTCTCCAAATCCCTCGTGAGTAAAATAAAATATCAATTCTGTGATTCTTTCCTTTTTTGCGAGACTCATACAGTCTTTAAGGTATTCAACCTTCATTAAATTATGACCATTGTCATCAATATATCATTGGAATTTTATAGTAAATGCAAGCCTTTATAGACTTTGAGCAAATCAGCCTTTAACGCCTTAGTCATTGGGTGCTTGCATCTACACTGAAGTCTTTTTAAGCATTTGGAGGACCATGATTATAATTTATTGATTTATGGATTACCCTAATTCTTATCATTGCTGAAATGGTAGAGGTGTAACGATACACTCTTGTATTCGGTGCACTAAATATTGCAGTATTCGAATACGTATTCATTATTCGCGAGGCAAATAACCAAATATTTACAAGATAATTAACAAATGATAAACCATTGATGCAAATAACAACCTATTAATTCGAGAAATCCAATGCTTGACAATCATTAGTTTCTTTCAGCCAGGTGTTGTAAATGTATCAGCTTCAGTTTATTCTTACACATGCTGCGTACAGTACAGTCCAGTCTCTTATCTCTAGCCAATCAGCACAGTTCTTTTGATTCTTCTATATGGGCATCCTTGGATATTTTCGTAGAGCTTGCTAGTAACCAGTAAGGAACCATTGGCATTGTGTAATGGCCAAATTAACTGTCAGTAAATGGCCCTTTTACGAGAAGATTTAGATCCTAAAGGTAACCACAGAATATGTCTTTTGAACGCCCATCTTAAGATGGGGCGTATTATGTGAACACTCATGGCGGGCGGGCAAGGAACATTTGTTGTCCGGGCTCTAACTTCAATACCGTTTGCCCAATCCTTTTCAAACTTTCCACACATGTGCATGGCCATAATATCTCGGATGAGTTCGATATCCAGCGTTATCACATGAATGACTTAGAAGTTATGGCCCTTGACGTACACAAAATACTTGAAATTGTGATTGTTCGGGCTCTAACTTCAATACCGTTAGTCCAATCCTTTTCAAACTTTTCATACATGTGCATGGCCATAATATCGCGGATGAGTTCGATATCCAGCATTATTGCGTAAATGACTTAGAAGTAATGGCCCTTGACGTACACAAAATACTTGAAATTGTGATTGTCCAGGCTCTAACTTCAATACCGTTAGCCCAATCCTTTTCAAACTTTTCACACATGTGCATGGCCATAATATCACGGATGAGTTCGATATCCAGCATTATCGCGTGAAAGACTTAAAAGTTGTGGCCCTTGACGTACACAAAATACTTGAAATTGTGATTGTCCGAGCTCTAACTTCAATACAGTTTGCCCATTTCTTTTCAAAGTTTTCACACATGTGCATGGCCATAATATCACGGATGAGTTCAATATCCAGCATTATCGTGTGAATGACTTAGAAGTTATGGCCCATGATGTACACAAAATACTTTAAATTGTGATTGTCTGGGCTCTTACTTCAATACCGTTAGACCAATCCTTTTCAAACTTTCCACACATGTGCATGGCCATAAAATCGCGGATGAGTTCGATATTCAGCATTATTACGTGAATGACTTAGAAGTTATGGCCCTTGAACACCTGAATAAGTCAAAAGAGACATTTTCCTTCAAATTAATGGAAATGTTTCAACATGATTGTTTTAATAAGTAACATTCATTAACTAATGGGATTTAGGAGACAATAGCTTGTTTCTCTGAGCTATTTCTGAGAGTCCCCATACTGTGATGGGCGTACTTTGTGGCAGTCCTGACCCTTGTTTAAAAATAAATTTGTTATCTGTTTTGAAGATTGTTAAAGTGAGCATAAACATCAGAAACCAGTAACAAAGCAAAATATTTTATATTTGAATATCAAGTATGGTAGCCTAATAACAAGTCCACTACTGATTTTTCAGTGTAAATTTTGTCAAAGTTAACATTTTGCAAGTTCCTGATATTGAATTAAAATATGGAGACAGATACAAAAAAAAAGAACACACAATGGTAAATATAAACAATAAAATATAGCATAATTATTTACATGTAAAATAAAACTACCAGTATCAACATTTTTAATGGACCATCTGGTATATTAACATTTTTTTTTGTAATTGTATTTTGCATCAAACCTTTGATCACATGCAATGTCATTTAAAATAGTATTTATTCACTGTAAGTATAAGTTTGATTCTTATTTTAAGAATAGTAATGTTTGGTCAAACAATGATTTTTATCATATATTTTCTCAAACAATTTATATCCTTTCGTTCAATGATCATTGGGAATACAATTTATGATTGACTAGGGGCCATTAAATCACTTCAAAATATGTGCAATGGTGCAACCTGAACTTAGTTTGTCTTTTTTTTTCTGCATTATATCAGAGTGTATTAATATTCACGAATAATATTCATATTTGTGACCCTGTATCATGATGTGTATTCGTATTTGCTACCTGGTGTATTCGTTACAGCTCTATGTAATGGAAACCTATAAGTAGACAAACTCCGGAATAACAAACACAGTGGTTTTCCAAGTCTCATGTTTTTATGCTCACCGAAGGTGACGCATATAGTCGCCGCTTCGTCCGTCCGTCCGTTCGTCCGTCTCACTTTCCTTGTCCGGACTATTTCTCAGGAACTAACGGCTTGAATTCAACGAAACTTTATGGGAAGCTTTATTACCAAGAGGAGATGTGCATATCCTCAGCATAACCCGGTTCCTAAATTTTTCAAAGAGTTATGGCCCATTGACTTTTCGGCCTATAGTACATATTGCATGATTCTTGTCCAGGCTATTTTTCAGGAACTAATGGCTTGAATTCAACGAAACTTTATGGGAAGCTTTATTACCAAGAGGAGATGCGCATATCATCAGCATGACCCGATTCCTAAACTTTTCAAGGAGTTAAGGCCCCTTGACATTTTGGCCTATAGTACATATTACTAATGGCTTGAATTCAACAAATCTTTATGGGAAGCTTTATCACCAAGAGTAGATACGCATATCGTTGACGTGACCTGGTTCCTCAATTTTTAAGAGAGTTATGGCCCCTACTACCATGTTGTTGACTGATATTCATGTCATTTGCCTAATTTAACAGGAGATATCATTTAAACAAAACCCCACCAAATTCAATATGCTAGTAATGTCAATCATAATCATGTCAGCTAATTGTTGTTTAGGCCATTATTCACTATTTCAAATATCCAGTCATATGTCAAGAGTGTTGGTTAACCTCTTTGATTTGAGCACACATTGAAATGTATGACTTAATTTTCAGTAGTATAAAAACTTTAAAAAAATCAATGAAAGATCTGATGAGTAACACGTATTATCATATTAAATAGTAAACTGTTACTAAGTCTCCAAATTAGAGTTGGTAAAACATCTCATCTGATTAGGAGAATAGATATGATTTAGGAATGGGGATTTCAACAGCTTTGAGCTGAAAGGTCCTAAGTAAAATTTTGGGGGTGGGGCCTGACCCCTGTGTGATCTTGGGGGACACCAAAGTATTTACCATTTTATCTTCTGTCTCATCAAAAGGATCAAGAATATATAATATGGTTTACTGTTAAGAAAGTTATGAGCTTTTTTTTACCTTTTTTTATGCTCACTGAAGGTGACGCATATAGTCGCCGCTTTGTCCGTCCGTTCGTTCGTTCGTCCGTCACACTTTCCTTGTCCGGACTATTTCTCAGGAACTAACGGCTTGATTTCAACAAAACTTTTTATGTGAAGCTTTATTACCAAGAGGAGATGCGCATTACCTGGATTCTATACATGATAAGCATGTGCTGATCCCATTCCGGTCCTTAACATATCCTCCTACCCATTGACCAAGGCCTTATTTGTAACAATGACATTCTTCGGGGAGCATCTGTCAGTTCTACTGACTTTCTTGTTAAGAGAGTTATGGCCCCTACTACCATGTTGTTGACTGATATTCATGTCATTTGCCTAATTTAACAGGAGATATCATTTAAACAAAACCCCACCAAATTCAATATGCTAGTAATGTCAATCATAATCATGTCAGCTAATTGTTGTTTAGGCCATTATACACCATTTCAAATATCCAGTCATATATCAAGAGTGTTGGTTAACCTCTTTGATATGAGCACACATTGAAATGTTTGACTTAATTTTCAGTAGTATAAAAACTTAAAAAAAATCAATGAAAGATCTGATGAGTAACACGTATTATCATATTAAATAGTAAACTGTTACTAAGTCTCCAAATTAGAGTTGGTAAAACATCTCATCTGATGAGGAGAATAGATATGATTTAGGAATGGGGATTTCAACATATCCTCCCACCCATTGACCAAGGCCTTATTTGTAACAATGACGTTCTTCGGGGAGCATCTGTAAGTTCTACTGACTTTCTTGTTACTGTTAGAAATAAGGAATATTGATAGAATAACTGTTGTCTTGCAACATGAACACCTTGTTTGTACCTACATGGAAAAAACTTATTTATGTGAGTTCTGGATATTGTTTATTCTTTAAAATTGTATGCCCCCAATTCACCATATCCAATTTACAAATCTATTTTTTAAGAAATTGTAAAGAATAGCAATGAAATCTTACACACATATTTGCAGAAAATTTGTCACTTTGAAATGCACATCTCTCTCTCCTCACCCCCATCCCTCCCTCTCCGTCTTTTTCTATCCGTCCAAACTTTTGTCTTAAGTTAAGGCCCTTTTTTACTTGAGATAATTGGACCATGCACACACATTTATTTCCAGTAGGTTCATCACCATATCTCTTCCTAAATTTCTGCAGGAGTTATGTTCCCTTTTTTTGCATAGGAATTTAGGCTGCATTATCTATATTTTAGAAGCACTATCTGTGTAAGGCACACAACTGTTATCTGAATATCCCACTTAATCAAATGTGCATATGACTAGTTTTTTTTACCCCAGTTTTTCAGAAGTGGGGACTATATTGGAATAATGCTCGTCATGCAGGGTTTTCCTTCAGGGGCAGCTACCTGCAGATTTAACTGCCTGAAATCCTTTCCTGGCTGACTCAAATTTGTCAGATTGTAAAAAACAGTGGAAATAATTCAAAGATTATGAAAATAAAAATCACAAGAAAATGTTTGCACCCCCACCCCCCTCTGCTTGCTCAAGTCTGTTAAGCAAGATTTGAACATGACATTATTTTGCAAGTTTACCTTTTTGCACTTAGTTGGATTTATATGCCTCTTGTTTTTGATGGGAAGCATATAGATTAACGCTTGTTTGCAGTATTTTAAAGTATTGGAAATAAGCTAAATGGGATATTGATATTGATAAATAATAATAGAAAAGCTTAACCATTCATTTTGACATTGGCAAACAGAGCAGACCCAGATCAGATATCTCATTTCAGGAGCTGTCTGATCAGGGTCTCCACTGCTTGCTCATACAATAATGTAGCTTACATTCTACACAGTCTAAACAGCAAAGAAAAAAGCATATATATGTATACATACCATTTAAAGTTCATTAAAGTTATATTCATTAAGTCATAAATTTTTACATGAATATTCATGAATCGGGCTGATCAAGTTTCATACGGGTTATATGTCATTTTTGAGTCACCTGCTGTAAGCAGAGGTGACTCATAGAGATTATTTTTCCCTCTTATATCTGTCCGTCCGTTTGTCCATCACACTTTTTCCATCATGCTTCAGGTGACACATGTGCTCCAAAGAACACTTGTGTGAATATCTGAACTTGATAAATGTTTCCTAGAAAAATCCAGCTTGGAAGCTCCACTAAATTTAAGTTTGAGAGGTGTGATTAATTGGGATTAAACAAAAAAATAATTGAATCCAAAAAAGTTACAATATTGGTTTCCTCTTAAAAAGAATTGTTTTTCTCTTAGAATTTATAGTGCCCTAAATTTTGAAAAGTGGCAGTATTATACTTCAATCAATCATTTATTAGAAAAAAAAGTATAAAAAAGTTGTTATTTAATGATTTTTACGTTACAAAATAAACGTTCATTGTGATCAGACCATATTCTTATTATACCCCCAGATACGAAGTATAGAGAGGCTATGTTTGAGTCACGTCCATCAGTCTGTTGGTCAGTCCGTTTGTAGACGAGATGAAACTTTACAAGATTGTTAAGTACATGTACCAATCCTAGTTGTTGGCACGACATGATAAGCTTGATTTTGAATAAGTTATGGCCCTTTGCTATATTCCTCAAGACTGTCTTGACATGGTAACAGTAACTATGACAAAGCAGTATCTGGGGGGGTATTCATTGTCTTCAATGATAATGCTTGTTATAAGGGGATATGGTAATAGTCTCCGTCCGTCTGACCCTCCTTCCGTCCCTCATTTTTGTCCGGAGCATTTGAGATATCAACTTGAAACTTCATAGGTGAATAGATCTCACTGAGGAGGAGTGCAGTGCTTAAGAATGATAACTCTACCTTTCATAATTTTTGGTTATTGCCCTTTGTTATTTTTCAGATTTAATTTGTTTCCGGGGCATAATTTTAAAAGTATTTGAGGTATCAGCTTGGAACTTCATAGGTGGATAGATCTTATTGGGGAGTAGTGCAGTGCACAAGAAAGATAACTCTACCTTTCATAATTTTTTTCATTATTGCCCTTTGTTATTTTTATGCTTAATTTTTGTCTGGAGCATAACTCTTAAAGTATTTGAGGTATCAACTTGATACTTCATAGGTGGATAGATCTAACACGGGAAAAGTGCACTGCACAACAATGATAATTCTACCTTTCATAATTTTTGAGTTATTGCCCTTTGTAATTTTTCAGGCTTTTTTTTTTGTCCTGAGCAAAACTCAAAAAGTATTTGAGATATCAAGTTCATAGGTGGATAGATCTTATTGAGGAGGAGTACAGTGCACAAGAATGATAGCTCTACCTTTCATAATTTTTGAGTTATTGCCCTTTGTTATTTTTCAGGCTTAATTTTTTTTGTCACTGTGACCTTGACATTTTACCTGTATACCTCAAAATAGGGGAATTAGTAGGTCTTCACATGGGTTTCATATCTATAATCACTTCAAACATCGGTCTTCATTACCAAAAATTTTCTCTTAAAAATGAAATATTCTACTCTCCAACACATCTTCTAAAGAGCAAGGATGGCCATGTCAATATGGCTCTTGTTTCAACAAAAAGCACCATTAATTATTGTTGTTATGAACAGAAATAATACTTTTTCATGTGATATTTGGAAAGGAAAGGGATTTTAAGGCCTCTTCCTAAAATTCCATTTGTTTGTAATCCAGTTCGTTACGAGATGTATTAAAAGATTATACTGCAGTACATTTGAATCCCAAGATGCATTAGTAAAATGGGAAACATTTTCTGTTATAATTGGATTTCAGTATTATTGTCCGTCTCAGCGTTATTCAGCAGAGAGTCACTTGGATTGTGAGATGAATTTGGTAACAAGGGGATATTCAACTGTGGATCACTAGTTTTGCAGGATGCCACAGTGAGTGAGGATATAGAGGGAGACAGTAGAGATTAGCAGCATCAGTAGCAATGAAAAAACAAAACATGTCCATTTTATTACTAAACTGCAAAAAGAAACAAAATGAAAACAACAACATTGAAGTTTGTTAATCCAATTAAATTAAACTTAAGTATTTTGTGAAAGCATTAGGTTTATACTTTGCAATAAAGATTTTCAAAAATCAGATTTTTATGCCCCCACAATAATTGGGAGGTGGGGGCATGTTTGTCTGTACATACGTCGGTCTGGAAACTTTGTGACATATGTAACTCCAAAAGTATTTGTACTACAGACTTTAAACTTCATGCATATATTATTCAGGACATGAACTTGTGCACTTGGGTATTTTCAGTGAACTGCTGTTGAAGTTGTCAGAGTTATGGGCCTTTGTTTTTGAAAAATATGAATTTTTTATGCTTGTGAGGCATGTAACACTAACAGTATTTGTACTACAGACTTGAAACTACATGGATATATTATACAGGACATGAACTTGTGCACCTGGGTATTTTTATTGGATCACTGTTGACATATAAAGAACTATAGGAAAAATATGGAATTTGGATTTTATGGAGCCAACAACTACAAAAGTATTTATATTACAAACTTGAAGCTTCATGGATATATTATTCAGGGCATACACTTGTTCATCTGAGCTTTTTAAGTGGTCAGTTTTCACTTAGATAAGCAAAAAACAAAAAACTAGAACTATCAATGAATTTAGAGGGCTAACAAATAAATATTAAATGTTCAAATTTGCTCCTAGAGCAATCATGCAAAATAATCTGGTCAGTCCCTGCTTAATCTCAAACATGTCGAAAACCTACCTGCTCCCCATGACCATCTCAATTTCTCACACCTTGATGCTCTTAACAAGTGCAAACATTTATGAATTTTGCAAACAGCACATTGTGCTGCATTTGATATGGGTGTTTGATTTATGAGATTCAGCAATTAAGTGTTTATAAAAAATCACTTCATATCTAGAATGCACACACATTTATTATACAAAACTGAAGAAAAAAAATGCACATGCAAAAAAGTATGAAAAACATTCTCAGAATAATTTGAAAAATTATTCTGTACATAAATATGTTAGTGGCCAATGGCAAGTATTTGCCAATTTTTTACCCTTGTCTAGTTGTTTAATAAAACTATCCATCAGCAAAAGAGTATTCTTGTAAACTGCTTGTATGACACTGATGTAAGGTTTGTGGATTTGCCCTCAATTTGAATTACTTTGTCTCCATTTTTAGCTCATCTTAGCATAATGTGCTCATGGTGAGTAATTAAGATCATCATGCGTCCGTCATCCGTCGTCAACAATTTGCTTTAAATGACATCTCCTGAATGAAACCACAGGACAGAATTTGATTAAACTTGGCAAAGATGATCCTTGGGTGAACCTTCACAAAAGTTGTTAAAATAAACTCGATCCATGTAGAACTCTGGTTGCCATGGCAATGAAAGAATTATGAAAAGTTTAAAAATCATCTCCTTCAAAACTATTGGCCAGATTTCAAAATGTTTTAGTACAAATGTTCCTTGAGTAACCCTATACACAGGTGAGCGATCCTGGGCCTCTATGGCCCTCTTGTTTTGTTTTTTAGCTTACCTGAGCAAAGCTCAGGGTGAGCTATTGTGATCCCGTGGGCGTCCGTCGTGCGCGTCCGTCGTGCGCGTCCGTCATGCGGCGTCAACAATTTTTAGTGTTTACACTCTATCACCTTTATTTTTTAAGCAATCATCTTCAAACTTTATGACAATGTTTATGACCATAATGTCTCGTTTGAGTTCAATTATGGCTAAGATCCGTCAATTAGGTCAGGAGTTATGCCCCTTTTAATATTAAAAAAAAATGTCATATTTCACGCTGTTTACATTCTAGCATCTGCATCTTTTGAGCAATCATCTTCAAACTTTATGGCATTGCTTATGACCATAATGTCTCGATTGAGTTCAATTATGGCTAAGATCCGTCAATTAGGTCAGGAGTTATGCCTCTTTTAATAATTAAAAAATGCAAGATTTCACTTTGTTGACACTCTAGCATCTGCATCTCTTGGGCAATCATCTTCAAACTTTATGGCAATGCTTATGACCATAAGGTCTCGGTTGAGTTCGATTATGGTAAGACCTAATTAGGTCAGGAGTTAGCCCCTTTTAATATAAAAAATGCCAATTTACTTGTTTACACTCTAGCATCTCATCTTTTAGCAATCATCTTCAAACTTTATGCAATGTTTATGACCATATGTCTCATTGAGTTGAATATGGCTGAGATCGGTCAATTAGGTCAGGAGTTAAGCCCCTTTTAATATAAAAAAAATGCCAGATTTCACTTTGTTTACACTCTAGCATCTTCATCTTTTGAGCAATCATCTTCAAACTTTATACAATTTTATGACCATAGTGTCTGATTGAGTTATTAGGCTAAGATCGTCAATTAGGTCAGGAGTTAGCCCCTTTTATATAAAAAAGCCAATTTCACTTGTTTACATCTAGCATCTCATCTTTTAGCAATCATCTTCAAACTTTATGATGTTATGACCATAATGTCTAGATTGAGTTTTAATATGGCTGAGATCCGTCAATTAGGTCAGGAGTTAGCCCCTTTTAATATAAAAAAAAAGCCAGATTTCACTCTGTTTACAATCTAGCATCTTCATCTTTTGAGCAATCATCTTCAAACTTTATGAAATGTTTATGACCATTATGTCTCAATTAAGTTTGATTATGGCTGAGATCGGTGTATTAGGTCAGGAGTTAAGCCCCTTTTGATAAAAAAAAAATGCCAGATTTCACTATGTCTACACTCATGCATCTTCATCTTTTGAGCAATCATCTTCAAACTTTATGACAATGTTTATGACCATAATGTCTCGATTGAGTTCGATTATGGCTAAGATCCGTCAATTAGGTCAGGAGTTACGCCCCTTTTAATATTAAAAATATTGCCATATTTCACATTGTTTACACTCTAGCATCTGCATCTTTTAAGCAATCATCTTCAAACTTTATGGCAGTGCTTATGACCATAATGTCTCGATTGAGTTTTAATATGGCTGAGATCCGTCAATTAGGTCAGGAGTTAAGCCCCTTTTAATATAAAAAAGCCAGATTTCACTTTGTTTACAATCTAGCATCTTCATCTTTTGAGCAATCATCTTCAAACTTTATGACAATGTTTATGACCATTATGTCTCGATTGAGTTTGATTATGGCTGAGATCGGTCTATTAGGTCAGGAGTTAAGCCTTTTTTTAAAAAAACCGTCTACACTCTAGCATCTTCATCTTTTGAGCAATCATCTTCAAACTTTATGACATTGTTTATGACCATAATGTCTCGATTGATGCTAAAATTATTTGGATCTGCTAAAAAAACATGGCCGACAGGGGCGGGCTTATTTGCCTTTTATAATTATATATATAGCCAAATCTTTAAAGGACATCTCCTTTGAAATTTGATAGGATTTGATTCAATTTGGCAGGTATAATCCTTTGGTGGAGCATCACTAAAGTTGCTAAAAAAAATTATCTGATATCTCAAGAAAATTGCAAGGCTATTTTATGTTAAATATGGTATTAAGTGAAATATTTAAATGTCATCTTGCTTTAACTGCTTGATATAATTTGATTGGAATTGGCAAGGATGATAACAGAGTCAGGCTTCTCAGATGTTGCTAAAATAATCATTTTCAATGTAAGAATTCTTGTTTATTATCCCCCACCGAAAGGCGGCGGCGGATATGGTAAAAGTCTCAGTCCGTCCCACATTTTTGTCTGGAGTATAACTCGAAAAAGTATTTGAGGCATCAACTTGATACTTCATAGGTGGATAGATCTCATTGAGGAGGAGTGCAGTGCTTAAGAATGATAACTCTAGCTTTCATAATTTTTGAGTAATTGCCCTTTTTATTAGCTCACCTGAGCACAACCTGCTCAAGGAGAACTTTTGTGATAGTCTTTGTCCATCGTCCGTTGTCTGTTGTGCGTCGTCAACAATTTGGCTTGTTAACACTCTATAGGCCATATTTTTTGGCCAATCTTCAACTTAGTCAGAATGTGTGTCTCCATAAAATCTTGGACTAGTTCGAAATTGGGTCCTGTGGGGTCAAAAAGTAGGTCATGAGATCAAATCTTATAAAAACCTTGTTAACACTCTAGAGGCCACATTGTTGGCTTAATCTTCATGAAATTTGGTCAGAATGTTTCTCTCCATAAAATCTTGGACAAGTTTGACATGTGGGGTCAAAAAGTAGGTCACGAGGTCAAATCTTAGTGAAACTTTGTTAAAACTCTAGAGGCCACATTTTTGGCCCAATCTTCATGAAACTTGGTCAGAGTGTTTGTTTCGATAAAGTCTTGGACAAGTTTGAATTTGGGTCATATGGGTTAAAAAGTAGGTCATGAGGTCAAATCTTAGAAAAACCTTGTTAACACTCTCGAGGCCACATTTTTGGCCCAATCTTCATGAAACTTGGTCAGAGTGTTTGTTTCGATAAAGTCTTGGACAAGTTTGAATTTTGGGTCATTAGGGGTCAAAAAAAGTAGGTCATGAGGTCAAATCTTAGAAAAACCTTGTTAACACTCTCGAGACCACATTTTTGGCCCAATCTTTATGAAACTTGGTCAGAATGTTTGTTTCCATAAAATCCTGGACAGGTTCGAATTTTGGTCATTAGGGGTCAAAAAAAAAAACCTTATTAACACTCTAGAGGTCACATATTTGGCCATATCTTCATGAAACTTGGTTGGAATGTCCGTTTCCATAAAATCTTGGACAAGTTCGAAAGTAGGTCGTGTGGGGTAAAAAAATAGGTCAATATGAAAAATCCAACATTTATAATCAGGTGAGCGATTCAGGGCCATCATGGCCCTCTTGTTCAAAACTTCGTATACTGGTTTGTCATCATATGAAGATATATACATCATAGGCAGATAAAAAATAGCATTTTTTTTAAATGTCTTCAAATTTTACAGTTTTGTGTTGATTATCAAAAACTCAATAGATTGCAGTTGTGATTTTTTTTTACATAATTGACATCTTTGTGTTTTAAATGTTTAACAAAAAATATGTAACTTTGGCAAAAACAGATGAGCGTTGGCACCCGCATGTGGTGCTCTTGGTTTTTTTTTTTTCTCTTAGTGTCAATGAAACCTAAAATAAATGAAAAAATCTTTGTAGTTGGGTTTGACTTATTTTCTTTGATTGTGCAGATATATTACATGTAATCACATGAAAATGGTTCATGTAGTGGATACAATGTTAATATATACCAACAAAATTGCCTTTGTCAGATACAACTAAATTGAATTCTTTACCTCATGAACATTCATGAACAAATTAATGCTTTGATGAATACTAATTAACCGAATTTAAAATAATATATGAAATAATGAATTTTTCATTGTCACACAGACTGTGTAGAAACTGAGCTACAGTATTTATGAGCAAACAGAGGAGACCCTGATCAGATAGTTCAGACAGTTTCTACATGAGCTGTCTGATCAGGGTCTAGTCTGTTTGCCAATGTGTCAAAATGAGTCTATATGATTTTCTTTTACTGGGTGAGTGGTTGGGGTTTAAAGATTTGACAGTGATGCAAAACATATTTGTAGAAGGATTTTAGGCTTTCTGAAAACATGGTAATTATGATGCATGTTAATAATAGTATGTAGGGTTTACTTAATACAGAATAGTCGACATGCAGGCATGTGTGCTGTTTCAGAATTCTTAGAGTTGCCTATTTCTGTTATTTATGCCTCCCCTAAGTTTTTATGGAACTTGGCTTTGTAGTTATAGTTTCATTCAGATTCAGTTACTAGTAGATTGCATGATTTTTGTTGGTCAGATTTGTAATCTTTTGTAACTAAGATATCATTTTACACCTTAGTATATCAGAGGATGCAGATCAGTAAGTAATATTTCAGTACTTAGGGTCTTACTTCATCGTTCTTGTTACAGTAATAAAAATACCTTGATATTTCTTTCCTTATCAAATGTTGTTAATCCCCCGCCGCGAAGCGGGAGGGGGGTTATAGGAATGCCCTTCGTCCGTCCGTCCGTCCGTCAGTCCGTCAGTCTGTCAGTGTGTCCGAAACACTTTCGTGTCCGCTCCATATCTCATGAACGCTTGGACACATTTTCTTCAAACTCGCTAAAATGTTAACCTCATTGAGCTGATGTGCAGAAGGCATGAGTGGTCACGCTGGCTCAAGGTCAAGGTCATACTGAAGGTCAAATGTTATTTTCGTGTCCATGAATGCTTGGACACATTTTCTTCAAACTCGGCTAAAATGTTAACCTCATTGAGCTGATGTGCAGAAGGCATGAGTCGATCACGCTGGCTCAAGGTCAAGGTCATACTGAAGGTCAAATGTTATTTTCTGTCGCTCCATATCTCATGAACGCTTGGACATTTTTTAAATAACCTCATTGAGCTGATGTGCAGAAGGCATGAGTCGGTCACGCTGGCTCAAGGTCAAGGTCATACTTGAAGGTCAAATGTTATTTTCGTGTCCGCTCCATATCTCATGAACGCTTGGACACATTTTCTTCAAACTCGGCTAAAATGTTAACCTCATTGAGCTGATGTGCAGAAGGCATGAGTCGGTCACGCTGGCTCAAGGTCAAGGTCATACTTGCAGGTCAAATGTTATTTTCATGTCCGCTCCATATCTCATTCAGGAGTGTTCCCCTTGCCTTACACAGACCACTTCTTGACCTGGATTGCACTTCCACAGTGATTTATTGTACTCGGTAAATAATAGTATGTCATGTTCACAATCATACAAATTATTTCATGATATATAAAGTTTTTAATTGAGTTACACATGTACTTTGTGGTTACCTAACACATCCTATACTTCATTGATGTTCACTTTTTGTACTGTTTGCCATGTAAAACTTGTCAGTAAACTTTTAATATATGTGCCTCCGAATTCTGAGATTCATACATAACTCCGGAAAGTTAAATTGTCTTAAACTGATCTTCTATGTCTGCTACAACCATGCCAGGTTAAGGTGAACATAATCCTATGACCAAACAAATTCTAATATTTGGCCAGCGGCGGGGGATATAGCTGTCCTTTGGACTGCCTTGTTTGTATAGTAAGGTACCTGCCTCAGCCACAAAAGGGTTAAAGGTTTTCTTCTTTGGGGAAAAAATATTGATACCATATTGCAAGAAATAACGCCAATTTCACACTTACTTGACTCTCACAGATTTTTAGCTTACCTGAGCACATCGTGCTCAAGGTGAGCTTTTGTGATCACCCTTCGTCCGTCGTGCAATGTGCGTCGTCAACAATTTGGCTTGTTAACACTCTAGAGGCCATAATTTTAGGCTAATCTTCATGAAACTTAGTAAGCGTGTTTCTCTCCATAAAATCTTGGACAAGTTTGAAGTTGGGTCATGTGGGGTCAAAAGGTAGGTCAATATGAAAAATCCAACATATGTTGCTCCTTTATAATCAATTGAGCGATTCAGGGCCATCATGGCCCTCTTGTTCTGAAAATGTGACCTGACTCTTGGATTATATACACTTTTCTTTGTGGCTGTAAATTGAAAGAGAGAGAGAGAGAGAGAGAGAGAGAAAGAAAGAAGGAGTAGCAGTTACATGTGTTAACGTTGTTTTTTTTTTCTGGTTTCCAGCAAGAACGATTTAATAAGCGATATACAACAGAGAATGGCCTCCTGTTCCAGGCCCCAGAAATGCAGTTTTCTACAGCTGAGTCCATTGGAGTGTCAGCAGATGTGTACAACTTGGTTCTGCTGCTTTTCTGGGTAACACCTGCGTATTATCATTTTTAGCGCACCTGATCGCAACATGCTCAAGGTGAGCTTTTGTGATCGCCCTTCGTCCGTCGTCCGGCGTCAACAATTTGGCTTGTTAACACTCTAGAGGCCATATTTTTAGGCCAATCTTCATGAAACTTGGTCAAAATGTTTGTTTTTATAAAATTTTGGACAAGTTCGAAATTTGGTCATGTGGGGTCAAAAAGTAGGTCACAAGGTCAAATCTTAGTAAAACCTTGTTAACACTGTAGAAGTCACATTTTTGACCCAATCCCAATGAAACTAAGTCAGAATGTCTTGGACAAGTTCGAATTGGGGCCATGTGGGGTCAAAAGTAGGTCATAAGGTCGAATCTTAAAAAAACCTTGTTAACACTAGAGACCACATTTTTGGCCAAATCTTCATGAAACTTAGTCAGAATGTTTGTCTCCATAAAATCTTGGACAAGTTCAAAAGTGGGTTATGTTGGGTCAAAGAGTAGGTCAATATGAAAAATCCAACATATGTTGCTCATATATAATCAGGTGAGCGATTCAGGGCAATCATGGCCCTCTTGTTATCCCTTTGAAGTACCTAAACAAAGTGAGATTGTATTATGTGTGACTTGCTTTTGATGAGAAAGGGTTGATAAGGTCAAGGTCATCAAAGGGTAATGGCATGGTGCTGGGATTTTGGGGTTGTGGGTTTGAATGAATTAATGAAGGAGCAGGGTTATGGAGGGAGGGGGTAACGTTTAACATGACATTTTACATCATTTTACCAGCCTATAGGTAACCCTTATTGGTGAGAGATTTGTGGCGGTGGTCTGCAAGCTCAAGTCTGTAGAGCACTCGCCATGTAAGCGAGGGGTTTTGGGTTTGAGTCCTAGTCAGGATACAGATCTTGTTACATAGTTACACACTGATAATCTGTTCTGATGGCCGAAGGGTTAGAGATTCTAACTTGTAACTGTGAGGTACATTTGCTCTTCATTATAACTGGACTTATATATCTCCTGTGATTGATGCTTGGCATATAAGGTAATTCCATGACTTGTTGGCCGGTGTCAGGATAAAGTGACTGAGTGTGATATCATGCCATATGTCCACAGCTTGATACTGTAGTGAGGCAACTCTATACCTGTCTAATGTAGATTTAAGTCTGCAAATGACTGAAATACTGTTGATGGGAAGTTAAACCCAAGTAAACATAGAATAAAAGTAAATCACACATCCTGATTCCAAGGTACAGATATCGTTAGCAAATAGTTTCCTTCTGGTTGATGAGGTTATTAATTAGTTGCATAGATTGGTTTAGAGATAGCTTTTATTTGATATGGGGTCAATAATCATGCATGGACAGATCCTTGTCTGTCTGACAGTGAAATATTATCACATTAAAAGGAATGGAATTAATCTTAAATGAATTACAGCCTTTGATGTTCATTGATGCATAAGTGAAATATGTTGGAAGTTTTATAAGGCTAGAGGCTGGTTGCTGGTATCTGAAAGTCTGGATGAGCATTTTAATAATGATAATTTAAAGATTATGCATGTGAAGGTTTTAATCATTGATCTGTAATTTATCATCAATGCGATTTTTCTCTAAAGCTGACTTGAGACTTGTCAGTTTTTATACACCCACAGAGGGGGTATATAGGAGTCAGTCAGTTGGTTTGTTTAGCATATGCATTAATAATGACATGTAGATGTGCATGACATAATTTATATGCGAGTCATCCAAAGAATGACAGAGTTATGGCCTCTGAATTGACTCAAAAAATCTTATGATGTGAACTTCTTCTGAATTACTTCAACAATTTAGTTCAAATTTTGTGAAAGTGTTAATAATGACATGAAAATGTGCATGTCTTAAATTTTATGTTCTTCTGAAGAAAGAATGCTTGCCCCTTGATTGGACTTTAAAAGTCTTTTACAACTTTTGTTCTATAATGCCAATTGTAAGGGTATTTATCACCAGTAAAAGTTCCAGTTTGTAGTTGGTCTGATATTAGATTTTGATATCCAGATTGTTTTTTGTCAACACAGTCAGGCTGGAATAGTGGTCAGTGATGAGATATATTCTTTTATCTCCCTCAGATGCCATATCTTATTAGTCCCCTACCGGTGTTCACACCGGAGGGGACTATAGGTTTGCCCTCTGTCTGTCCATCTGTCAGTCTGTCCGTCTGTCTGTCCGCTCAAATCTGGATCCCGCGATAACTTAATAACTAAGCAAGCTAACTTGATGAAACTTGGTTTATGACTAGATGCCAATGTGTAGATTATGCACGTCGTTTTATTTTTGTTCTTCGACTAAAATTGTGGTTGCTATGGTAACGGAAATAGTGAAAATATGGCAAAAAATGGGATCCTGCGATAACTAAGCAAGCTAACTTGATGAAACTTGGTATATGACTAGATGGCAATGTGTAGATTATGCACGCCATTTTATTTTTGTTCTTCGACTTAAATTGTGGTTGCTATGGTAACGGAAATAGTGAAAATATGGCAAAAAATGGGATCCTGCGATAACTAAGCAAGCTAACTTGATGAAACTTGGTATATGACTAGATGGCAATGTGTAGATTATGCACGTCATTTAATTTTGTTCTTCGACTAAAATTGTGGTTGCTGTGGTAACGGAAATAGTGAAAATATGGCAAAAAATGGGATCCCGCGATAACTAAGCAAGCTAACTTGATGAAACTTGGTATATGACTAGGTGGCAATGTGTAGATTATGCACGTCATTTAATTTTTGTTCTTCGACTAAAATTGTGGTTGCTATGGTAACGGAAATAGTGAAAATATGGCAAAAAATGGGATCCCGCGATAACTAAGCAAGCTAACTTGATGAAACTTGGTATATGACTAGGTGGCAATGTGTAGTTTATGCACGTCATTTTATTTTTGTTTTACTAAAATTGTGGTTGCTATGGTAACGGAAATAGTGAAAATACGGCAAAAAATGGAATTGATTACCATATTGAGTCAAGGTGGAGCCGGTAGGGGACTCTATGTGTTGCATACAACACCAGTTACTTGTTAAATAAAGTTATTCAGATGTGTAGGTTTTTCAATTTCAAAATGACATTCAAGTTGGTAATCTTGTCTTGAAAATTATCATTTTTTAGCTCACCAAGTACAATGTGCTCAAGGTGAGCTTTTGTGATCACCCTGCGCTTGTCGTCGTGCATTGTCAACAATTTGCTTTAAATGACATCTCCTCTGAAACCGCAGGACAGACTTTGATTAAACTTTGTAGGGATGATCCTTGGTTAATCTTCACAAAAGTCGCTAAAATAAACTTGGTCCATGTAGAACTCTGGTTGCCATGGCAATGAAAGAAAAAAATTATGAAAACTTTAAAAATCATCTCCTTCAAAACTACTGGCCAGATTTCAAAATCTTTTAGTACAGATGTTCCTTGGTTAACCCTCCACCAAGATTGCTGAAATTATTCCAATCCATAAAGAAATGGCCACCAGGGGCAGAGCTAATTTGCCTTAGATGTATATAGTGAAAACTTAAAAGACATCTCTTCTGAAACCGCTGGACAGAATTTTATTAAACTTGGCAGGGACGATCCTTGGGTGAACCTTCACAAAAGTTGCTAAAATAAATTTGATTCATGTTGAACATTGGTTGCAATGGCAAAGGAAAGAAATGAATTATGAAAACTTTAAAAATCATCTCCTTCAGAACTATTGGTTAGATTTCAAAATGTTTTAATACAGATGTTCCTTGGGTAACCCTATATTCAGGTGTGTGATCCATGGCCTCTATGGCCCTCTTATCATGCTCCCAGAAGGGAGAGCATATAGTTGCTGCTTTGTCCGTCCTGCTCGTCCGTCATAGTTTTGTCTGGAGCATAGTACAAAAAGTATAAGGGTATCAACATGCACCTTCACAGGTAGATAGATCTCAGTAAGGAGAAGTGCAATGTGCAAGAACCACAACTCTGTTTTACATAATTTTGGAGTTATTGCCCTTTGTTATTTTTCATACTTAAATTTTTTCCGGAGAATAGTACAAAGGTATCAACATAAAACTTCATAGGTAAATAGATCTCAATGAGGAGAAGTGCAGTGTTCAAGAACCACAACTCTGTTTTGCATAATTTTTGTGTTACTGCCCTTTGTTATTTAGCATTTATTCGGGGAGCTTCCATTAGTTCTACAGATTCTCTTGTTTTTCATACTGCATCAACAAAATGTAGGATTTTCATCTTTCCATTTTTATGCCCCAACCCCTTTTCGGGGGGACTATAGGTTTGCCCTCCGTCTGTCCGTCCGTCTGTCCGTCCGTCCGTCTGTCCGTCTGTCAGTCTGTCCGTCTGTCCGTATTCCGTCCTGAAAATTTGTCTGGAGTATAACATGAATACTAATACTGGGATTGAATTCAAAGTTGATACTTCATGCATTCAGGAGAAGTGCAGTGACCAAGTTCTATAACTCTCAGTTAAGTAATTTGGAGTTATTAGTCCCCTACCGGTGTTCACACCGGAGGGGACTATAGGTTTGCCCTCCGTCTGTCCGTCCGTCTGTCCGTCCGTCCGTCTGTCCGTCTGTCCGTCTGTCAGTCTGTCCGTCTGTCCGTCCGTCTGTCCGCTCAAATCTGGATCCCGCGATAACTTAATAACTAAGCAAGCTAACTTGATGAAACTTGGTATATGACTAGATGGCAATGTGTAGATTATGCACGTCATTTTATTTTTGTTCTTCGACTAAAATTGTGGTTGCTATGGTAACGGAAATAGTGAAAATATGGCAAAAATGGGATCCCGCGATAACTAAGCAAGCTAACTTGATGAAACTTGGTATATGACTAGATGGCAATGTGTAGATTATGCACATCATTTTATTTTGTTCTTCGACTAAAATTGTGGTTGCTATGGTAACAGAAATAGTGAAAATATGGCAAAAAATGGGATCCCGCGATAACTAAGCAAGCTAACTTGATGAAACTTGGTATATGACTAGATGGCAATGTGTAGATTATGCACGTCATTTTATTTTTGTTCTTCACTAAATTGTGGTTGCTATGGTAACGGAAATAGTGAAAATATGGAAAAATGGGATCCCGCGATAACTAAGCAAGCAAACTTGATGAAACTTGGTATATGACTAGATGGCAATGTGTAGATTATGCACATCATTTTATTTTTGTTCTTCGACTAAAATTGTGGTTGCTATGGTAACGGAAATAGTGAAAATATGGTAAAAAATGGGATCCCGCGATAACTAAGCAAGCAAACTTGATGAAACTTGGTATATGACTAGATGGCAATGTGTAGATTATGCACATCATTTTATTTTTGTTCTTCGACTAAAATTGTGGTTGCTATGGTAACGGAAATAGTGAAAATATGGCAAAAAATGGGATTGATTACCATATTGAGTCAAGGTGGAGCCGATAGGGGACTTTATGTGTTGCATACAACACCAGTTACTTGTTGTCATTGTTCTGAAAGTTAGTCCAGAGCATAACTTGAATACTAATACAGGGATTGACTTCAAAGTTGATATTTATGTAGCATGCATTAAGAAAAAGTGCTAGAGAAAATAATGGTGTAGTTACTGCAGCGATGTAAAGGCCCAAAACAAAACCAACCAATCGATGTTTAATTGGCTATAGCAGGCCAAAAATGTTAGTATTGTATATATATTATTTACTTCCTTTACTTCATTCGATTATCTTCTCCTGGCAAGAATCCTATTTCAGATTATCGTCTCCGGTGGCTGAGTGGTTAGAGCATCTGCCTCTGGAGGGGAGGTCATAGGTTCGATCCCTGGCGTGACATACCAAAGTCAATAAAAATGGCTCCCATGCTTGGTGCTCAGTATAAGGGTGGTTCCAGGACTGGTTAGCCCGGTGTCAGGTTAATGTGACTGGGTGTGGTATCATGCCACATGTCTATGGTGTGATATTGCAGTGTGGCAGCACTATATCTGTCTCAAGTAGACATAGTTTCCAAATGACTGAAATACTGTCAGTGGGATGTTAAACACAACAACAAACAAACATATTTCAGTTTGTGACGAAGCACTTAGGTGGAGGCATTTGTGTCCAATGGACACATTTCTAGTTGAGTCCTGTTGGGCATAGGTTATTGTTACTTTGAATGTACATGTATAATAAATGATATTATTTGATTATCATATGTTTCATATACAGTTGATATAAAAACTGGCAACATTCATTAACAATTAATTAAGTTACACTCTCTAGAATAGAAGATAAGGGTATTGCCATGATCCTGATGATAAAACTTTTATGCTTGCTTATTTTTTAGTAACGCTTAATTGACAAAGCCCAGTTCTAACCGTCAAATTTATAAATATTGCAACTCATTGTATAATTGAGATTCCCCATGAGGCCTCTGAAAGACATAAATGATTTAATATGTTGAAATGACATGAAATAACATTTATGTTTGTTTACTTCACTTGTGGACTAGAATATTGATATTTTCTCTTCGTTTCGCCATGTTTTGTCTATGTTTATTTTGGAAATGAAATGCTATCACATGTCATGATAAGCAATTATCTTTTTTGCTGTTTGACAAGTGTTACACAGTATTTTTTAAATATTTTATAGTTCTTAATATCAGTAAGATAGCTATCAGTTCTTTGCTGATGATTTGTTATTAGTCTTTGGTCCATTTAAAGAAGAAAAAGTATTTACCTGGCAACCATTGAATGACCAGCATTTGGAAGCAGCGTTTAACCTGTGAATTAACAATTGAATTTCTTTTTTCAGCTGCATTGTCCAAACATGAAAACATCCATTAAGGCTAATGGCACGCCTGAGACCAGAGTTCCAAATATTGTAAGTCTTCTTATTAGCTTGTCTGTTGAAAAAAGAAAAAAAAGATGGAAAAAAAAAGTTGAGGTAATGTCATCACTTTGGTGTCATCATTGTTGTCGTTGGTGGTGAAAAAAGGCTACACTCTCATCAAGGGCCATAACTCTTAGGTCCTTTTGGACCAAATTTATCTACCTCCTCAAATCTGCCTTGTGCAGTAACATGGTAAACCAAAATGGTCGATCAGGTTTTTGAATATCAGATTAGGAATTTATTTTTTAATTGTTCATTAAATGTGGAAAAGAAAATGTTTTGTTTGTTGTCTCTGACAATTTCATTATTGTTTGTGAAAAGTTAAAATCAACGAAACAAATAAATGGGTTCATCTTTGAGGTATCATTAAATAGCAAACAATACTAGCCAGATTTTCCTGTTGATTACTTTCAGGCTAATTTGGTTTATGCTGATTGCTTAAGTCATGCCATGGTAGTTATTAATTGTAAAGGGGTTAACATTTAGGAAAAGTATTCGAGGGTTTTAATATGTTTTGAAAATTCTTGCCTTAAAGTTAAAATGATTTCAAAATCTTTAACAGACTGAATATTGGCTTCAATATCATTGGTGCTTTGATTTCTTTTTTGTTAGGCTGAGAATATCGTTTGAAACAATTCATTTTAAGGGTTACATAATGTTTTTACAAATCAAGACTTGTGAAAGATACTGGTCCTAGTGGCCAAGTGGTTAGACCATCCACCCCAGAATTGGGAGGAAGTGGGTTCAATCCCCTTTGGGACATACCAATGCCATGAAAAATGGTACTATAGGTTTAAGCACCATCCACGGTGGCTGAGTGGTAAGAGCATCTGCCTCTAGAGCAAGAGGTTGTAGGTTTGATCCCCTGCCACCATAAACCAAAGTCATGAAAAATGATACTGGTATAGCTCCCTTGCTTGGCGTTCAGCATATAAAGGTAGTTCAAGAACTTGTTGGCCCAGTGTCAGGATAATGTGACTTGGTGCATTATGCCACATGTCTATGGCATGGTACTGCAGTGTTGCAGCACTATATCTGTCTCGTGTAGGCAAAAGTCCCTGTATGACTGAAATACTGACAACGAGGGGTTAAACTTAAATAAGAAACATTCTGTTGAAAGGTCTCACACACACACACACACACACAATTCTCCAAATAAGGAAAATAAGAAATAAGTAGATCTATATCACAGGAATATTATCATCAAGACCAATATAAGGTGCTTAGTTCTCAGGAGTACTTCAAAACTTGGGGGTGAATTTCATCATCCTTCTTTCTTAAGAAATATGTTAAGTGATTATAATATGAGTTTGTCAACTTTGTCATGTGACCCAAAATATATTATAAAACTTAAATGGTGGAATGTGTTTCTATCCAATTCTAGACTTAAAGTTTTACTTTGCCCTAAGTATGGTTTGTGGAATTCAAGCTAGATCAGCCTGCAAGATAGTGTTCAGACTGAGAGATGATTTCTGTCAAAATTTAATCTGACTTTAATGGTCTAATTTGGTTTGTCATCATTGTAAAATGTATTATAAAAGATACTAACTTATCATTGAATATTACAGAAGACTTACAGCAAATAAATTCTTGTCGAATATTTCTGCAGGACCCTTCGCTTCAAAAACTGTTTGATGCAGTCCTCAGTGGGAAGAGTGTGACAAGGGTGACTGCTGACTACATATCTAAGTTGGAGTACTTCACCAAAACCCTGCCGGACTCCCACGAACCACTGCGGGTTCCGAGCCCCAAGTTTGTTGCTGAATCAGTGTCGCAGCCTTCCCAGTCACCACCCCTCATTAAACAGATGAATGAACCAATGGAGATAGGCGTGTTCAGGGCAGAGGACTACATGTAAGTGCATGTTTTTTCATCCCAACAAGGGTCTGTTCATTCTCAAGTGTGAAAATTCCTTTGAATTCTTAATATCCAGTAAATTTCTTTTAGCCCTTTTAAAACCATTGCTTGTTGAAGTTAAAGTAATTTTGTTATTATAGTATTAAGCATATGACTTGATTTTAATAAATGAATTTCTGTTATTTTACTCAGATAGTTCATTTAATCCTTGTATCAATAGTATACAGCCTTGAATTTGGCTATCTATGATTCAGAATAATTATCTGACTGTAGCTTGTTCAGATTACGTTTTGACTTTCTCAGTTGAATGACAGCAGTTGCTGTTCTGTTACAGTAAAGCTCCCATTTCCCTGCCTGTTGAAGTTATAGCAACAGAAGACACGGATGACTCGTGGACCACGAAGAGCACATCTACCGAGAGTCGTGGTGGGTCACCACTCGATAATGTTCTTGAAGCAAACAAGATGGACCTTGCCGGTCCAGAACTTGCTACTGAGACTGTGACAAAAGAAAATGTTAAATCTGACGTCGTTGCTTCCGTTGAGAGCATGTCTGCATCTGGAGATGCTCCCATGTCCAGTGATGTGGCTTTGAATCTAGACACTGTTACTATGCACAGTCATGTCGGTGATGGGGACATTTTCTCACAGGCTCAGAATGACGATTATCTGAAAAGTGACCGTGCCCTGTATGATGACGAGCAGGAAACTAAGCCGGAATCAGAAACTGTTGATGCTACATGTGATAGTGTAGAAGGAACTGAACAATCTGATGAAGAAGACACAGTGACAGAGAAGGGAGCAGCTGATGGCAGTAACGGTGTGGAAGAGATCTCCAAACTGCCAGGAGAAAGTTGTTAGTCTAACACTCACTGTTGCACTGTTACTGTTAAATTGTTCGGATAACATTGTTCAAGTTTTGTGACCTAATTCTGGCCGACTTGCATGATTCCTTTTTGTTTACAATCTGTTACGGATTATGAAGTTGACTGACTTTTAACTGTGGTCAGAATCTGACTCAATTTTAACCTTTTACCTCATGGAGAAGCAAACAGAGCAGACCAAGATCAGACAGCTTAGTTCCTTCCAGGAGCTGTCTGATCGGGGCCTCCTTTGTTTATACAATATTGTAGTTCACATTCTACGCAGTCTACATGGCATATAAAAATTCAGTTTCATTTACCATTAAAAGTATAGTTAATATTCATCAAGTAATCAGCTTGTACATGAATATTCATGAGGTAAAGGGTTAAACAGCCCTTCTTAACTCATTACCAGTGAGATATATGATTGTGTACCATGTTAGACCACAGGACAGCTATTTCAGAATGAAAAATCTCTGTCAGATTAGGTTTCAGGGTGTGGCCTTACATCAAAAAGACTGGTAAGTAATGAAAAGTATAAATAAAGACTATCCTAGACTCATATATCGATCTTAAAGTATAGATTAAATTGTCATTTTCTTGACCCTTTACCTCATTTAGTCTCATTTCGATACATTGGCAAACAAAGCAGACCCTGACCATCTGTTTGCTCATACAATATTATAGCTCAAATCTTACATTGTCTACACAGCAAAGACAAAAAAAACATTGTTTCATATGCCATTTAAAGTGAATTAAATATTCACCAAATCATTATTTTTTCATAAATATTCATGAGGTGAAGGGCTAATAGGCCTTACATGGTAATGAGTTAACCCTTAACCTGCTGAATTTCTCAAAAGGATTTAGCCAGCATCTTTTCTGGAATTGTCCATTATCAATTTTATGGATAACAAGATGAAAACTTGTAGTTTGTCAGCCAACATTAAAGAACCAGTGCTGGCTGGCCTGGCTCTATACTAGTTGCAAAGGTTAGCACTTACAGCTTACAGTTCCAGCAGGGTAAGGGTTAATAAAGGGAAGAACATTTCTTTTTACATGCAGCATGTTCCAGTAAGGAACGTTTTTCTTCTCTATGTGTTTTTAGCACGAATAAGGTTTTTTTCCCTTGGGGTCCGTATGCGTGTTGTCGTCAACAATTTGGTTAACCTTTTTTTTTGAAACTTGGTCAGAATGTTTCCAAAATTACATTTTTGGCCCAATCTTCATGAAACTTGGTCAGAATGTTTGTTTCCATAAAATCTTGGACAAGTTCGAATTGGGTCATGTGGGGTCAAAAAGTAGGTCATGAGGTCAAATCTTAGAAAAACCTTGTTAACACTCTAGAGGCACATTTTTGGCCAAATCTTCATGAAACTTGGTCAGAATGTTTGTTTCCATAAAATCTTGGACAAGTTCGAATTTGGGTCATGTGGGGTCAAAAAGTAGGCCATGAGGTCAAATCTTAGAAAAACCTTAACACTCTTGAGGCCACTTTTTTTGCCCAATCTTTATGAAACTTGGTCAGAATGTTTGTTTCCATAAAATCTTGGACAGGTTCGAAATTGGGTCATGTGGGGTCAGAAAGTAGGTCATGAGGTAAAATCTTAGAAAAACTTTGTTAACACTAGAGGCCACATTTTTGGCCCAATCTTCATGAAAGTTGGTCGGAATGTCTGTTTCCATAAATCTTGGTCAAGCTCGAAAGTGGGTCATGTGATGTCAAAAAGTAGGTCAATATGAAAAATCCAACATATGTTGCTCATTTATAATCTGGTGAGCGATTCAGGGCCATCATGGCCCTCTTGTTTGATGATCAAAGCTTGTTTATCTTAATTTACATAAATTTGAACATGTTAATGTTAGAAAAGCAATATCTTAATCAGTATTTAAATTTCCTTATCAGAACATAGAATTCCTTATACATGATGATAAAACTAAGAACTTTATTGTTGAAAATTTCCTGTTAACTTACAAAAAGGAAAATTAAATTTTTACATTTTGTAGAAAGGAAAACCAAAGAAGCCCTATGGAGACAACTTTTTAGCTGTAATAAGTCTTGTTAATCCCAGATGTCTTTCAGATTGATTCATCCACCATTTTCATTCTCATCCTTATTATTTTCATTGGATGTCACAGTTAGAGGGCTACATGCTGATAGCGGTCCTCATTTTCATCAGACACTAGGCCCCATTTTCTTGAAAATTACAGTTTGTATGTAACCCCATTACCTCTTGGTTGCTCCAGTTTTACTCTACTGGACCGTAGGTTATTAGCAGTAATGCCACAGTTTATATATTTCTACTTTTCTTAATTAAATGAATCCTTTAATATAGAAAATCAGAAAAGAAAGTCAAATGTCTTTCTATATTACTCATAATTTGCAGATTATATTTCACTGATGGTATAAAAAGCCATTTCAGGCTATGGTTTTACAGAAAAAGGGTATTTTAGGCTATTACTTAATATATAAAAAAGCCATATATATGGCTTTTGCTTGTGCTATGGTATAGCTTAATTTATACTCATATAGTATGACATAAAGGTCATTTTAGGATATAATTTATTGAAGACCAATTCAACTTGTAAGCAAATTTTACTTTAATCAGGTTTTCATGAGAGGAAGCCTTCCAACTGGCTTGTGTTCGATTGGTGGTTCTATATGGATGCCAATGTGATGAGGTGTTCTGATGATCTTGAAGATCAATCTCAGTTATGGCTATTACATTCAATGTTCTTTTAAACATTATTATTAGTTATCATGATCATTGGTCATTTTGGTCTATTTCACTGTAGTGTCATATGAAAAAGGGATGAAAATAAAGCCTTCCTCTTTAATGTTGATACTTAAGGTATGGATCTATGATTAGAGTAGTAACCTGTTATAATTTTGGTATTGTTTGAGTTGAGACAAACCATGTAAAATAAAATTACATTTTGCCATCGAAATTGTTGATTTTATTGTTGTGTTCAATTCTATAGAAAACAAAAATTGCATTCAAAACATTTACAAAATATTGTTTTCCAGTAAAATAGTTCCATTTTTTTTTTTTATCAGTAGACTTTCAGTTCTTACCAATATTATAGGTGGTAATCAAGGCATAAGAAAACCCATAGTAGTCAATGTGAAGGCTTAAAATCTAGCTAAACCTTTTTAACAGGCTTAGTTTGATGCATAAGCAAATAAAGCTGACCGAGAATAGACAAGTCCTTCCAGAAGCTGACTGGTCAGGGTTTCCTTTGTTTGCTTTTACAGTATTGTAACTCAGATTCTACAGTTGGTACAGCAAACAAAAACAAAAAAATCAACATTGTTTTATATACCATTTAAAGATTCTTCAATTCATAGATCTGATTAGTTTTGGGGGCATAATCATTGTAGGACGCTTATAAAAAGACTAACATTTGTCTTAGAAATTTTGAAATTTTAACCCTTTCCTTCATAGAGGATACCATGAAAAGACCTATATGAACAGCATAAAACCAGATAAGCCTGCGAGTAACTCGCAGGCTGATCAGGTTTTATGCTGTTCGCTGCTCCTCAGTGGTCTGGAAATGAGGATTGTGTAATTAAATTTGGTAAGGTTTAACTGTGGTTTTCTGCAGATCAGGCTTTATTTGATACCTATTGAGTGCGTCAATATGAGTCTATATGAGGGAAAGGGTTAAAGCTGTTGTTTCAGTATTTAATACCGGATATAAACTATTGAATAAATAAACTGATCTACATGCTTGCAACTTAGTTTAATATTGAAATTAGTCTTCATTCACATCTTTTTTGTGTCACCTGCTGTAAGCAGAGGTAACACATAGGGGTCACTTTTCCGGCGTCTGTCTGTCCATCACACTTCAGCGGGTGACACAGTGTTCTAAAGATTACTCTTGCCAGCTGTAAAATATTCCCACCAGAAGTTGCTTTATACATGCTTTCCTTTTATATGTTGTCTCAAAAGATTCATTAAGTAAAAAGTCAACTCCTTGTGTAATTTTCTTGCCTTAGGTTTGTTACTGCTTTTCAACTATGTCCATTCAGCCACTGTGTATTTGTTGGGAAGATGCAATCAAAGACAAAACACTACGGCAACTGGCCTTTGTGTAGTGATTATAATCATAGGATCAAACAATTTTAATTCAATGTAAATGAAGCATGTTTCTCTGTGGTTTGTTCTTTTTTCACTTACCGGTACCCAATATATCTTGCAAGAAAATATACCATGGTAAAGAAGCTAAATTTAAAATGTCAAACTGGCATGCACAAACACATGACTGAATAGCCTTATTTGCACTTCTCACTATTTTACTGGGAGGGATTGGTCTGGATATGTTGTTTATACAGTTTCAGTGTGTTCAAACTGGGAAGTGTCCGTGTGTAGATGTATTACAAATATTGCCCACTTAAAACTGGATCTTACCGGGTGAAAAATGAGTAACCATGGTAATATGAAAATTATTTTTGTCTTTAAGAGCAATTGTTTTAATGTGAGCAAAGTCTGCTGGAAAAGGCCGAGATTTCTGCCGACTAAAGGAACCATTCTCCAGACTGCAGTATTTTACCAGTTTACGGTAGTCAGAAGTGACAAAATTGGTACTAGCGTCTGTCCATTTAATGAATAAAAAGAAACCATATTATACCTTTAAACTTCAGTTCTTACCCTCACCAAACAAGTTTCTCAAGTTGAAAGCACCGTAAGTAAATATCTAAGTGATAAATGGATGTTAGCACTCCAGTAATTTGGCGCCATCTTCCATCAATATATCAACATTATCGCCATTATTGGCGTATAGACTCCCTATATAGTAAATGTCTTCTTTGCTTTAAAAAAAGTGTTTGTTTTTTTCCTAAAACATGTCTGCTGTAAAATTTTAAAGGGGCGGGGATGTCTTAAGATATGTAGCTCAACTTCACATCCGTCATCATCTTTGTTGTGTCGCCTGACTAGGGTCAGACGACATATAGGGGTTGTTTGCAGTGGTGTCGGCGGCAGCGTCCCCATTTCTTGTCCGGATCATAACTTTGTCACCGTAAGTTTGAATGACTTGAGACTTGGTATGTATGTTTCTTGTAATGACCTGGAGTGCAGTGCACAAGAACCATAACTCTACCTTGTGCCCTTTTTAGTTATTCCCCTTTGATAGATTTTCTTTGAGCATTTCTTGTCCAGAGCATAATTTTTCACCATAAGTTTGAATGACTTTAGACTTGATATGTATGTTGAAAGGGTTAAACAACAAAAAAGTAATCATATTTCATTATACTTGTTAATATGTTTAAGTTATAATAGTCCTTACATTTTTATGCTCACCGAAGGTGACGCATATAGTCGCCGCTTCGTCCGTCCGTTCGTCCGTCCGTCCGTCACACTTTCCTTGTCCGGACTATTTCTCAGGAACAAACGGCTTGAATTCAACGAAACTTTATGGGAAGCTTTATTACCAAGAGGAGATGCGCATATCGTCAGCATGACCCGATTCCAAAATTTTTCACAGAGTAATGGCCCATTGACTTTTCAGCCTATAGTACATATTGCATGATTCTTGTCCGGGCTATTTCTCAGGAACTAATGGCTTGAATTCAACGAAACTTTATGGGAAGCTTTATTACCAAGAGGAGATGCGCATATCGTCAGCATGTCCCGATTCCTAAATTTTTCACAGAGTTAAGGCCCCTTGACTTTTTGGCCTATAGTTCATATTGCATGATTCTTGTCCAGGCTATTTCTCAGGAACTAATGGCTTGAATTCAATGAAACTTTATGGGAAGCTTTATTACCAAGAGGAGATGCGCATATCGTCAGCATGACCCGATTCCTAAATTTTTCAAAGAGTTAAGGCCCCTTGACTTTTTGGCCTATAGTACATATTGCATGATTCTTGTCCGGGCTATTTCTCAGGAACTAATGGCTTGAATTCAACAAAACTTTATGGGAAGCTTTATCACCAAGAGTAGATACGCATATCGTCGGCGTGACCTGGTTCCTCAATTTTTCACAGAGTTATGGCCCCTTGACTTTTTGGCCTATAGTACATATTGCATGATTCTTGTCCAGGCTATTTCTCAGGAACTAATGGCTTGAATTCAATGAAACTTTATGGGAAGCTTTATTACCAAGAGGAGATGCGCATATCGTCAGCATGACCCGATTCCTAAATTTTTCAAAGAGTTAAGGCCCATTGACTTTTTGGCCTATAGTACATATTGCATGATTCTTGTCTGGGCTATTTCTCAGGAACTAATGGCTTGAATTCAACAAAACTTTATGGGAAGCTTTATCACCAAGAGTAGATACGCATATCTTCAATGTGACCTGGTTCCTCAATTTTTAAGAGAGTTATGGCCCCTACTACCATGTTGTTGACTAATATTCATGTCATTTGCCTAATTTAACAGGAGATATCATTTAAACAAAACCCCACAAAATTCAATATGCTAGGAATGTCAATCATAATCATGTCAGCTAATTGTTGTTAGGCCATTATACACTATTTCAAATATCCAGTCATATGTCAAGAGTGTTGGTTAACCTCTTTGATATGAGCACACATTGAAATGTATGACTTAAATTTTAGTAGTATAAAAACTTAAAAGAAATCAATGAAAGATCTGATGAGTAACACGTATTATCATATTATATAGTTAACTGTTACTAAGTCTCCAAATTAGAGTTGGTAAAACATCTCATCTGATGAGGAGAATAGATATGATTTAGGAATGGGGATTTCAACATATCCTCCCACCCATTGACCAAGGCCTTATTTGTAACAATGACATTCTTCGGGGAGCATCTGTCAGTTCTACTGACTTTCTTGTTTATTTGATCTTTATAAGCCTTTCTCTGTTTGATGACAACATCATTGTGCATTATTACCCCATCCTCAAAAGAAAGTGACAAACTGGCATCTTTACTGTCAACTGATAAGTCATCGTCAGGCGACACATCCAACTCGTGGAGTTCTAGTTAAAAAACGAATCTGGATAGAAATTGATGAAACTTGGCATGAATGAAACCTTTGGTCAAAAATTTATTTTCTGTTGGCACAAATGGACAACTTATGGTCACCTACCTTGATTGCGAAAGGAAAGTTTTTCCCATGTATGTCATGTAGGTGGTCAGTTAGCTTCCTTATATCCTCTATAAAGAAAATTTCAAAATTAGTATATGAAACCAATGGTCAGAATTTGATTTAATTAGCACAAATGGTCCTATTATAGCCCTCTATCATCGTCGCTAAAGCAAAGTTGATCCCTTGAAAAATGAGACCCTACGTGGGTCGGATTATTTCCTAATATACTCTTTATAAAATGTTTCAAACTAATAGGAGCTTATTATTGTGGCATCAGGGTGACATGGATGATAACTGCGTGCGAACGCGAAACCGATAGTTGCCAACATGATAGAATAATTCATTGTATGTCTTCCATGTCCTTTTTATGCCACCGTACCTTGTAGCCCTCTACGTAAGTTGCTAATGAAAAGTAAGGCCCCCCCCCCAAATAACTTGCTTCCATATACACGTATACTCTATATACAGTATGGACAATTCAATATTTTCAATCTCCTCTGAAACCAATATTCAGGATTAAATTAACATCTTGGTAATCTACTATAATTGCTTAAGCATTGTTGATACCTCGAAAAATGAGGTCTCAAGATGGTTGGCTAATTCTTTATATAATCTCGTCAGAACATGAAAAATCATTGTATCTGAAATTTGAGTCTCATCGCTGCTGAAGGTAACCAGGTAAAATCAAATGACCTGCATTCAGTACAATGTCTTGGATAAGAAAGACACAAATATGTAGTAAGATGGACGACTGTGTCTCTTCAAAGCCAAACCATTGTACTTATAACTATTTATTAATACCAGTTCTGACGAGATGTGTTCTACATACTTTAGGGTAAGGCTGTTTTATAACAATGACCAGAAATGAAACATGTTGGAGTCGTCACTCAGTAAACAAATTATGCGGTTTACATGTCGTGTGGTGTTCTTCTCAACAACATAGTTAAGTGTTTCCTGTTTATATAATTATAAAATCTATTATTCTAATATTTGATTCGGAAAAACATCAATCTATTTGATTTACTTAACTTTGCACATAGATCTACATTTTCCAAACATTTTGAATTCAAATAGAAGTGTTTTGCATAAAGTATTTTTGGTTGTCTGAAATGAAGTAAGATACAAAGAGACTGAAATATCAATGAAACATCTATCATTTCTCTGTCAGTTGAACTATTCACATGTTTGCATGGGCCTTATAGTTTGCTTCACCATTGTCATTTCCCTATATTCTGAGACATGTCAACACTTCGCTAATTAAACCTTACGACTGTTACAGTGAAGGATCTTCTTGGTCGAAGCAAGACGTTCCTGACAAATGGAGAAAACATTCGACCCAAATCTCCGCTGTCCTCTCTATTGCGTTTGGCCAAGCAGAATGGTGTCACAGAGTGATTGCGCTTGCCATTTTGTTAACCAGTATATCCGGTTGTCTTGATCCACGCTCTAGTTACTTTCTCATATGTAATGCATTACTATAGTGGCCAGGACAAGAAACCAACCTGTTGTGTTCTTAAAATAGACATTGACTCTACGTGGATTTTATTATATTTTCTTTTTGTGATTAAGGCCATTTTTTAGATTAAGTTTGTAAATGCTTATTTAAACTTTCTTTTATCAAAAGTGATGATTAAGAGTAGCTGTAATAGGTCCGAGGCCGAGGTATGGTGTTTATTTTTTCTCTTCTTTTAGAAAGTTCTATTTCCAAACATTTTTATGGTACTAAAATCGTTTTAGTTCAAAGGTATATTGCTGCTTGTAACTGAACACTTAAGGTCTCTTTGATGTTATTTCCAATAACAACAACAACAACAAGCAGAACAAGTTAATGTGTTTGTTTTTCCGGAAGTTCCTCATATAGCAGGAACGGGGGAAAAGGCACGTGCTTCTCTGACAAAAACAGGAGTGTTTTAGTTTGCAGAGCTGAAACACGAAATCCTCCTCACTTTTATTCCCCCTATTGGTAGCTGGCATTGTCATTTAATTAAGCAAAACCAATAACAGCTTCTTCTTCACAACTTTAAAAAATAAGTAGCTATTTTCTTTGAAAGCAAAGTGGAGGAAGACTTTTTATTAGATATCAGAGAGAAAATAAACACTGAGATGCACATGCAGTGATTTAGATGAAAGGAAAATGCTAGTTAAATTTTCGCTCCTTTCGATATTATTTAATTCGAATATTTGCCACAAGGTGTGTGGAAAACATTGCTTTATTAGGATAACTTTTTTTTATAATTCGGCGCAGTGCTGAACTGTGTCGCAAAGATTTGCCTGTTATAAGACGTTTGGCTATATCATGTTTTTTTGTTTATTTTCAGTTCTTGATTTCTTTTTTACCCATTGATGAAGAAATGTTAAAATGATATTGTGTTATTCTATCCTTTCCAGTTCGAGGCCTCGTTATCTCCGACGGTAAATTTTATCAACCTTATCAACTATAAGCATAGTTATTTTACCGTCCAGTAATATAGTTCTAATAGAATTGATTATTATATAACATGTTATTTAGAATTCGACACTCTCTCCGGCCAGAGAAGTACATGTATACGCATTTTGAGACGTCACGATTTCTTAATTTGAAAAAATAATGAAATAATGAGTACAGACTCCTGGATCTTTGTGAGTCCTAAAAAAAAAAATGGGATCGTTCACGGTGGCCAAGTGGTTACAGCGTCCGACCGGAATCGGATGGTCGTGTGATTGGCAGCACCATATCTCTCTCAGGTGAACATTGCATCTAAATGACTGAAATACTGTCAGTGGAACGTTAAACCCAATAAATGAAAATTAGTTATTTATTATAGACACGGCGAGTGCAAAATTCTTATCTGTGCCAAATGGACGTGGCTTGAGACCGTTTGTTGGCACGGCAGACGACATCCTCCGAAATGCACAGTCGTGTTAACGTGTTCGTTTCGTGACTGACTTAATTAGATATTGTGTGTTCTGAGCGGATATGAAAATGGCATCACTTTTTCAGTTGTTTCAATTTTACAAATATGATTTGGGGGGAAAACGCAGAATCGCACGTTTTTGTTTACAATTTGTAATATAAAGCAGATTAAAGTAGGCTGTAATATTATCCTCGCCTGAAAGAATACACAGTAAAGCAACAGACACAGAAGATAGTTGAATAGAATCGGATGGATGTACAAAGGTACAATAACTTTATCCCCTCTTTATGAGTTCTATAATATATATATAAAGTCGCGATATTGAAAATCTACTCTTGGTTTGATAGTTACTTAACTGCTGTAAATGTTTTCTCAACGTCGTGTTTCTGATTAGATAATTTAAATATTTTGTGTTTTACATTCAATAATAGCTGTTGTTCCACGCAGGAATCTATTGGTAATATTTTAAAGACGTCACGAAAGTATTCGTGCTTTTGCTCTTTCGCCAAGGTCAAAATTCTTTTAACCTAGAATCCTGAAAATTGCAAATTTATGTATGTTCGTGTATTGGGTTTAACGTCCCACCGACAGCATTTCAGTCATTTGGAGACTGCTTGAGACATGTGCTTCCGAACTGCACACCCAGTGCCGGGCCATCCAGCCCTGTGAAGTTCAACCCTTAACCCCGAACGCCAAGCAGTACTGCAAATTTGTACTGGAAGTACGCATGTCACACTCTTGATGTGCGCAGAAATGTCCTGTGTTGGACCAGATTTTTTTTGCGCCTGGGAAGGTTAAACGATTCCTGGCCCCAATGGAATTCCATCCTACAATTGTTGGAACAACAAATATGAAGGCTACCACAGAAATGGGGTACCAGCTTCATTATCCAGAGTATAACTCGAGCTTCATAAATTGTTGGCTTGGGCTTGAATTTAGAATGAAATCGAATTCATTATTAATTATTAATTAATTAAATTAGTGGCCGGCTTTGTCAGCTAATGAAAATGATTTTATAGAAGGACCAAACTCAATGCTATATCAAATTTAGCTAACGTAAGCAAAAGTCGTGGGTTCGCTCCCCGCTCGCGACATACAAAATACGTAAAAA